>VRYO01000100.1:10620072-11040647 GCA_009812075.1 Sialia sialis | reverse complement strand
GGTGCGGCTTATAATCAGGTGCGGCTTATAATCGTGAAATTACTGTATATAAAATATATTTTTGCTGCATTTTGGGGTTGTTTTTTTTTTAACCCCAAATTAAATTTTTGAGGCATTTGCACTAAAAGATTTGGAAACAAAAAGGAATCTGAGTAATCTAATTCTTCTGGCAAAGTGACAAAGAAGATACTCTCCATCCCATTGAGCTCAATGATTTCATATTTAACCCACAAAACAGAAGGAAAATATAGGCCAAGAGTCTGGCAAATTGTATTTACAGAGACTGGGGGAAAGTCTGGGGTGGGTAGGGCAGGAGGGTTTGTTTTTTTCCTTCTCCTTGGGAGCTTGTATCTGGGAAGGAAAGATGGATTGAGGAAATGGTGTTGTGAGGAATGCAAAGCCCTCTGAAGTATTGTACTCATAACATGAGAGAGTGTAGAGGCTGCTCAGTAAACAGAAGAATTTGGGAAACACCTAAAGAAATAAACACTGAGCAACAGGTATGCCAAAACAATAACAACAGCGTTGTCCCTGGGAGATGGAAAAGTAAATTTTAATTTTGACACTACAACAAATTAATGAAATATTGACTCCAGAAACAAGTGGGGCTTTGTGGCTGGTTGGGGGTTTGTGGGGTGAGGAGAGGAGGAGATGGAGGGGTGGTACAGAAAATATTAGACATTTTTGAATCATTCACAGGTGAATGTGAGTCCACCCATTTTACTGATGGTTTGAAAAAGCTGTTGCGTGTGGAGGCTTTTATTGAGAATGTTATGAAGTTGCCGCATCCTACAAAATGTCCACATTTCCTTTTGTAACTGGCAGAACACATAGGGTCCTACATGACAATACTCAGCTCAGGAGGGGGCCTGTGCATCTTAATTTTCTTCAGTACAGTAATGATCCAGTCTGAGATAGAAATTTGTGTTTAGCAATTCTGATTTAATTTACAACTCAGCTAGAATATAATTATTTTCTAACTATACTTAGGATTTTGTGAGAAAAGATTGGTTTTGAAGTTTGTAGGGAGAGGAAATACTCAAAACTTTTTGTAGTCAACATTTATTTCTAGAAAACTGATTTTACTGCTAATACAGAGTGGATGATGAATTTTTTTGAGTTTTATTTACCTTAGTGTCGGAATTAATTTCAAGCTGAAGGTAGGTAAGAGCTAATTACAGATTTTAAACTCTAATGCCCACCCAAGAGTTTTGTTAATTTGTGCTGATGACTGAAAGATTTTCAAATTAGCTAGTAAATATTATTAGAAACAACACAAAATTATCATAAAAGGTCAATGCTTTCATTGCCAAAGACTGCATAGGATTTGGATATTTATTATGAAGCTAATATATTAGCAAGCATAGAAAATATATACTTATGAGACATCAGTTTAGCACCATGTTGCTGCTTCAAGCAGTTCTTATATTCCTGTACCTCTATTAGTGCATAATTTGGGCGGTTTCTCCTCTTGTGTAGTTGCCAGCAATGTCTCTGAGGGGAATCATACAGGAAATGTGGCAGACCAAGGATGCCTCCTGTGTGTTGGCAGCTCTTACCTCTCTCCTTGTCCAGGCTTTTTACTGCCTGTGTCAGGATTCCAAAAGGTTCACTGCTCTGCCATGGGACTTCTCTCTCTTAATCACCATTAATTTCATATATTTAATATAATGCATTCCTTTTTTTCTCTTTGTAAATCTCATTAGATCTGTGATGGTATTATCAAGGCCATGAGCCTTGTCCTTTCAAAGCATCTGTACAAATTCAAAGCAGATGCTGTATGTGTCTCTGGCTCTTGGGAGAAACCCTCATGTATCTCTTACTAGCACATGTATCTGCTACTTAGGAAAAATCAGACAAAATATTACAACTTCACCACTGGTTTCTCAGGTGTCAGAGGTACAAGCACAGGCTTACTATCTTAGAAAAAACCTTCATCTGGTCTTGCATACTGTGCATCAGTAATAGCTCAGAAATCTCCATTAGAGGAGGGAAGAGCAGATGATTCTCAGAGGCAGACCCTTCTGTTCCTCTTCCAAGGCATGATTCCTTTCCTCCCACTCTGATTGTACTCCCATGTCTCCATCCCAAGTCATTCCTGGGAATGCATGCTGCACTGCTAGGAACTGTCACTGCAGCTCCTGCTCTGAAGCAGTAACCAGTGCTGGCACAAATTCCAGAGATAGCATAGACTCTTACAAATTTAATTTATCACCATAATCATATTCCACATGTTATCTGTAGAAATCAAATGCTGGCAGATGTATTTTCTCCTCAAAAACCACATTTCAGGCTGCTCTCTGGTTTGGTTGTGCCTCTGGTGCCCGGGTTACAAGTTCCTATACAGACCCAGGAACTGGTGATGCTTCTGGAGAATCATGCACCCTCCCTGTCCTGTGACTGTCACAGCTGCCCTGAGGACATCCTGTACCCCAGGAGCAGCAAGCTCCCTGTTGTACTTACAAGTGAACTGGTTTTGACACCTATCACTGACAAAAAAAAAATAATAAATGGAGAGTGCTATAATGCAGCGCTACCTTTTTTTTATTCTTTAAACGGGTGCAGTTTCTGTATTTGCTGGCAAACCACAGTGTGCAGAACAAGAGCAGCAGTGTCACTCACCAGGAGCGTGTTCACCTCAGTGCCTCCAACCTGGCAGTGCCTCACCTGCAAGGGCTTAAGAGATGGTGAAGCCTCTAAAGCTGTTCTTAGGTTTGGTGGAGAGCTGCTCCTTTCAAATTAACCTTTACACCTTTATACGTATCAAAATAGCAACACCAGAATATGTGTGAATACTTAGTCCAGAATTAGGGCCCAATTTATATATAATAAGTTGTAATTTCTGCAAGAGGTATTGACCGCATGGGTGTAGCTTGAGGGCTGGTCACGGTGAAGCATTTCTTGGAGCAGGGAAAAGAGCACAATGGTCCGAGGTGGTTTTTGTGCAGCAGCGGCGGTGTTAGCCGAGGCACAGGTCTCCTCTGCAGGATTTGTACCTTTGCCCGTGAGGGGCCGGGCGGGTGCCGGGAGCCGTGAGGGCGGCGCGGGGCTGCCCGCGGTTCCCGCCCTGCGGCACGGCCCGGCCCTCAGGGAAGCTGTGCAACGGTGTGGGAGCAAACAGAGCCCCACGGGCTTCGGGTGTGAGGGAAAACTTGTGAAGAGCAGCCCTGGCAGCACCCAGCAGAGAAAAACAGGCGTGAGAAAGGTGTTTTAGTCTTTGTATCTCACCATCAAACCCTTCTAATTAGCGATAAATTCCCCCTGTTGTGCCTTTGATGGCAGTTGGTGAGTGATTCCCCTGGCTTTATTTCATACCACAAGGTTTCAGTGTCATTTCCCCCTGCCCTGCTCAGGGGGGAGGTGAGGGAGTGGCACTGTGTGATGGTGGCCAGCTGGGTCACCCGCACAGCCGCCTTGAAATAAGGCTCTCAAATGTTTCAATGTTGCATCAAAATACATCCATGGATTCTGCTCCCTGCACAGTGTTTGGGGTTTATGACTTCATTCCACGTAGTACAAGAGGAAGAGGAGTGCACCTGAGAAGGCCTTGTGCTCCAGAGCAGCCCTGGGATGAGGGAGCACAGGGTGTGCCCCAGGCTGGGGCACTGAGTGGGCATCTGGCGCAGCGTCACATCTGTCACAGTGCACATCTGTCACAGTGCACATCTGTCTGTGGCTGCTTCTGGGCTGGGCTGCTCTGTGAGGGCTCGAAGCACAGTGTGTGGGAGCAGCACCTCAGACAAGTGTTAAAGGCAGAGCTCGCCTTTGTCTGATGGTTTGAAATGGAGTCAGGACTCCCAGAGATAAAAGCAAAAGATTTTGCATCCAACAAGCCCCACTTTGGTGCACTAACAACATATCTTTGTGAATTGGTACTGAGGGAGGCTTGTGAGATGTGATAATGGTTTTCTCCAGCCTTCTTCCCTTCTTGGTCCAACCGAGTGCATTTGTTACCCTCCAGTGATACCTCTATGCAGCAACTCAGAGGTGACTTTAATCACAAGGATGAAATTCACCCTTGTGCAACACCAAGTGGAATTTGAGACCTTTCTTCACAGAGCTGAACTTAACCCTGGAGGAATAACAACTTCACAGATGATGCCAAACTTCTCTGATTTTTTCACAAAGACCACACAGTTTTTTCCAGGAAAGCAACATGTTTGGAAATGGAGGAATGAAAACAGCAACCTATGGGCATGGCTATAGCATTAGAAAATAGTTAACGGTTTTTCTGTTTACATGAAATACAACTTCCTGATGACTCAATAATATATCCCCATAACTAATTAATACATATTTTGAAGATGATTATGATGTTGTCACTTACAGGCTTCTAACAGCTCCCTAGGGCTAGGACAGCTAGTTAGATCAGCAGATCTTCCTCAATTAGGCCCCAATTTCACATCAGTATTAAAGCTTCTGTGTTGTAGATATTAAATATTAATTTTGATCCATGTAAGGGGTGTCTGCCTGTGCTTCCTGTTGATTTGCATGGAAAAATTGTAACTATTAGAGAGAAATATTGCAGAAATACGTGTGCCATTTAGGCATCTCAAATCTCTTAATTTTGTTTTCTTGTTATAGAAACTTGATTAAAATTTTCAGTATGGAACTTTGAGTCATATAAAAAAGCTGATCTATTAAGTATGTCTTTACATATTTTAGTGAAATTATTTGGCAGAAAATATCACCTACATTTTGATAATTTACTCTTTTTAAATAAGGTTAATTTTCAGAAAAAGGAGTGAAATGGTAAGATACATGGTGTTAGAAGTTATTAGATGCTAGAAATACCTTTTATTTCAGTAATACAAGCCTTTTCCTGTTCCTCTATTTAAAATGGTTGAATTAGATTACTAATGTCTCTCAAAGGGTACTTAAACTAATCAGGAAAGAGCTTCTCTCCTCCCAAAAGGACCTGATAGGGTTGTCCCGTCTGCCATGTATTATTTGCATTAGCAAAGAGAGCTTCTAGTACTACCTAATGAGAAAGGATAATGGAATCATATATATTAATGCTCAAGGCCTGAGTAAGAGCTGATGCCCCCTGAAACAAGTTCTGAGTATGTCCTTTGGGAAGCATTTCCTGCACAGATGTTTCTATTAAATGTATGTGGAAAATGTACCAGGCAATAGCACTTCCAGCATTAACAGGTTCACGTGCATTTGTCATGTAGTAAAGCCAAAATCCTCAGACCCATGGCATCCATAGCCTACAGCTTGCACCAGTTTCATTAAAGGCTAGATCAGATCTCCTTGTATATCATAAATCATGGCATTCCACTTGGTTACAGCAACATGAGTTTTAATAGGTTTCTTTAACTGAAACAAGTTGCTAAGCCATACCCAATCCAATTTTCTAGTGAATGCACCACTCCTCCTTAGAGTGTCTAATGGTTAATTTAAGAAAAAGGGAGTTGTATTTGTAACTCTAATTCCCTTTGTTTCAGCTTCTAGCCACTAGATCTTATTATCCCTTTCCTCTTGGTATTAAAGAGCCTCTTTGTAACAAGTATTATCTCAGTTATGGTCACCAGTCTTCTTTTGCATGCAGTTAACAGATAAAGCTCTTGGAATAGTGGAGGGCTAAAAATCTTTTCTCCAGTCCTCAAAACATTTTTTATTTTTCTCTTTTGTGATTCTTTGTAAGTTAGGGTTCCTTTACAGTTTATTGATTCCTCATCTTAAAGGGAAAAAAATATCTAATTCTTTAATATATGTGGGAGTGCAGAAAGTATTCTAATGACAGATATAGTTGTGAAGTTTGTCCAAAGCCATACTGCTGCTCTCACTTCATGATTTGCAGTAGCTGCCAAGATTTCCGTTTGTCCTTCAGCCCTTCAGAGATGAGGGCTGGATGAAACAGGGCACACCTTTTTTTCCCAGTCCAATATGTGACACTTCATTTTCACTGCCTTGCAAATGTCACATGCATCTGTTCCTTTGTGTAGCAGATCTCAAGATTTGCATAAGTAAATAGCTTTCAGCACTCTTGAAGCCACAACAATGCACAAACATGTTTGAAATTGTTGAACTAAAAATTATATTTGGTTGCCTGCTGTGAATAAAGATTTAAGAGACACAAAATTTTATTAATGATTTCAGTGTAACATCTTCATACTGAGATGATTAGGATGACAGGTTAACCATGTACGCTGAAGTTTTGGGCCCTAGTTTTCAGTAAGAGCTTCTCCTGAAAGGGTTTGAACCACACTGCAGTGCCTTCATTCATCTGCAAACATGGTGGAGAGTCAAGGTGTCCTGTGAGCAGGAAAGTGTGAGATATCTCAGACTCCTTCAATGGTTTATTTTCATAGAAGGTTTATTAAAGGCACTTGATTCTCACTCAAAACCTGTTGTAGTTTGATTTGGAATTGTAAATACATCTTCATATTTGTACATGGGGAAAAATTATAGCAACTATACATGTAAAAATACAACATCACTACCATTAAAGTTTTCTCTACTAGGGGAAATACTACTGCTAATCTCATGAGGGCATGTGTCCCTTTTCCTCCTGCCTTTCCAGCATCTATCTGTTGCTTTTTTTATCTGTTCCTGACACAGTTAATTTAGGAGATGATACCTTTAATGGTGCTCAGAAGGACCCTGTCACATATGGGGCACTACAAGGTGTAACATAATGGTGATAATCAGCCTCAGAACTGAACTGATGTGATAGTAAATGTGAAGCCTGTAGATTCCAACTTCCTCTAAAACCTGTCACTTATCTTTATATAGAAGAGCTGGACTGTAAAAAGAGCATAAAAAGAGCTTCATGTGATAGCTGCAAAGTGGAAATAAATGCCTGGCTATTAAAAATAATAGGTGTCTATTATCCAAATTATTTTAAGGATATGGGGAAAAAAAGAATAAAAGCTGTTTACAAGTCCACTTTAGCAAGACACTAATTTAGACGCATTGTTCTTTATCAGTGCCAAATGTATGTAAACACATATGTATGCAAATATGACCCACATTATGATTTTGTTGGTAATTATTTTCAGTTATTATTTAACTATACAGGGTTCTTTACACAAGCACTCTGTGAAAATAAGATCTTTGGGAAAAAAAAGGAAAGGTTTCAAAAGGAGTAAATATTGTTCTGCAAGTTCAGCCTGTAGCGTAATGTGCAAACCATTGGATTAAAAGCAGTGGGTATCACAGGTCAACTGCACTCACTAATCACTGCCTCAGCCAAAGAGATTGACTTTGTTACTGGCTGGCTGCAGTAAGAATAGTAAATCACTTCATAGTCTGTATATTTATTCAGTTCACAGTTTGATCACTGCTGTTTCACCTTTCCTCTGAAAAGCAGTAATGCTCTTTGCTTTGTCCAGGAAATAGAAATTGTTCATGGAATCTCCTCACTATTTGTTTTAAGTGAATGCAATACAGCTTATGCCCACTGCTTCCTGAAATGAAGCTCTGTTATGGCATGAATATTTCTGTTGAAAATTGGGAGGGGGGGATTTTTGCTTGGGTTTTTTTTTGTTTGTATTTTTAGACAGCCTCTGACAGACAATTGTGCTGCTTTATGCATTACAGTTTCTGTACTTTGTTATCTGTGAAGACTGCCATAATACAGCTTTGCAGGTAGAGCTGCAGGCAGGCATCTTGTGAAGGATGAGCCTCCTGGGATACTGATTGCATTACCATGCTAAACAAAATTGCTGTAACAAAAATGTTTAGCCAGATCTCTGTAGAAAAGGTAACATTCATTCAAATGCATTTTCAAAGGGAATCTTCTGAAATGGACAAAGTACCTAAATATGCCTTTGATGTAACTATATATGCAGATGTAAGATGAAAAATAAGTATTTGTTGGCATACTGTTTCAAGCTGTACGGTTTTAACTTCATTAAGAATGAAAGTGAAGTGTTAAATATTTACACCAATGTGTCTTTGTGCCAAAAACACAAATCTTTATGTCTAGAGCTAGGTTTGGAAAGATAGATTTAGAGAAAAAAATTGGCCCTATAGCAAAGAACTGCTATGCAGAGGCTGTGGGACTGAGCATTTCTGTGGAAGGTACATGGAGATGTGGGTATGTCCTTCTTGGAGCAAATACCCTTCTCCGTTGACTTCATTGGTTTGGGCTAATGTCTTCCAAAAGCAAAAGGCTGCATCAAATATGAGCTACAGGCAGGTGTGCAACACCAAGTGGTGTAGCTGGTAGTACATCCTTTTGTAGCAAATCACTAGATAAAAATAAGTTTAAATTTGCTGCTTTGATGGTGGTGCTTCTTCTTTAGTTGTTAACCTAGTAAGTTCTGAGTTATAATTCAAAGTGATTATCAGCATCTGGTAATGTGAGCTGACTGCTTTGTAAAGAGGGAGAAATGGGTTTTAGTTTAGATGAATACTAGCTTACAAGATGAGTGTTGGAAGGTGCTGAATCCTTGCCTGAGTACATATTTCAGATCCTGTTAACAGTAAAACATGCTGCTGTTAAACTATGAAATCAAAGGGGTTTGATAGTCCTTTGTAAATCAGTGGCAAGAAAAATGGAAGTACACAAAATTGTTGTTAAATTAAGCCAGAGTTTTCAAAGCTATGTCACACATGCAGTAGCATTTATATGTGTTCTACACATGCCATTAAGTGTTGGTTGGGGTGCAGCTAATGAAATACAAGCATTGCTTTTCACATACATCCTCATGAGCATTCAAACTTTAATATATTTTTGTGCTTAAGACATGGTCTTCAAATGTGGGAGTGATGTTTCTGTCTGTTAGTCTCAAATACAGGAAAGCACGATATTGCCATAAGATAAAGAAATCTTAAATTACATGTAATCAAAGAAAAGCTTTTCAATCAGCTATTATTTTGAATGATAAATTGTAGAATATCACGTTCACAAAGCAAGCAAGTAATATTCATTAATTTGTTGTGTGTCATTATTTGGGGTAGTGCTTTTGGATAAAAAGTACCTTTTCAGGAATTTTCCTTTGTAGAGAGGTTTCTCTGCCTTGATATTTCAGTGTATTTCTATCATTCTGACTGATTGGCCTGGGAGCCACATTAAATTCATGCAATTGGTAGTGAGAAGGTGTGAAGTTTGCATCCTTTTGGAACAGAGGCTAAGTAGCAATAACACTACTGTAACAAGCTGCATTACCTTAGGGCAATTTTTGTAGAACTGGGAACAGTTACAGTTTCTAACATTTGCCTGGAGGAGAAAACATTTTCCAGTAGGTTCATGTGTCCTGGCCTAGGGTGTCAGATGCTTGAGACAACATAACAGAGAACACGGGCATTTACCAATTGTCAGTAGATGAGCCAAACACAGGAATCCGTTTATGCGGCGATGAATAAACATTTATATATGTCTTTATGGAGCTAGAGAGAGAGATATGCTACAATGAAATGGTTTTTAGGAATGATGTGGGGCACATCGTGCTATAATGCATATTCAGACTGGGATTCCTACACTTTCTCAGGGATCATTAATAGCTCCAGCCAAATGAAAGCATGCCCAAGGAGAAAGAACTATCCCTGCAGGACAGAGGCAGACCTGCACATTCCTCTGCTCTGTGATCCTGGGGTTTTCTCCTGCAAGGTGTAGGAGTGCTGAGGTAGAAGAGAGCTGTTGTGTGAAACCCTGTACCTCAGCCATGCCGTGTCTTTATGGGGGAGTCCAGATATTCTTGCTTAAAATCTGTCTGTGAAAGCTGCCCCCTTGTCCTTGGGACAGTGATAACCACAGCCAGTGACCCAAGGGCAACAGGGGACCCAGTACTGTCTGGGTGGGAGCCAAAACTAATCTATAAAATGTTTCCATGGTAGTGGTTTTCTGTCTCTCTTCCAGACCCTCAGAATATTCCAGTATAGTAATACTTATTATCTGCTTCTACTCCTTCATTTCTCCAACTAATGTGCATTGAAAATGTTCTCTTATCCACCTGGGCTCAGTAGAGCTTTATATACCATATGTATTTCTGTTAAAGTCTGAACCTATTTTTATATTACTTCAGGTTTTCAATTAACCTTCCTTCCACATATTTCACAGCATTAAAAGCAGTTTAGTGTTAAACAGAACTCACATCTCCTCACACCTCCTCTCCTTCCCTCATAAAACATTAAAATGCAGCTTTTCTATACTGCATGAAACCTTGTGACAGCTGAGTTACGTAACCAATTTGATTTTGGATTTACATTATTTTGAGGAAATAACACCAGCAGTGGTTTTCTAGTGTTTCATTCCACTGTTAGGTGTACTAGCAGATGTTGCTACACTCAGCTGCATTTCTTCTTAGTGAAGCATGAACATCAATTCAAGGTGGATAGATGCAGTTTTTTGATGTATGCATATACATCTAAAGAAATAAAATATTATTATTACTATTTTGGAAAAATCTGTTAAATTCAATGGATTTACATGGAAATAGGTAAAGAGTAGATTCACATAGGAGAGGGAAAATGGTGAGAAATCTCATTCTAAATTGTTATATTTGGTGCTACTGGATTTCTTCTCCTTTTTTTATGTCATGAAAATAGTTAGCACAGATTAATGATGTGTAAATTAATGAGTATTTTATGATAATCTATTCAGTCAAGTCAAGGTGCTAAATTAAGCACTGGATTCCTACAGAATTTTTTAGGGCATTACCAGTTCAAGCATTAGTTTCTCTTTCTTATCTCTGAAGTTTTGAAAGTATTTTGGAGGTGTCACTGTTTGCTTGAGAATAATGTTCCTCTTGCTAAGGCCTTTCTCTTTGTTGTACTGGATACCATCTGTGACAACTACTCAGCAAGCTGGAGTCAGGACTACCAGCACTAATCCTTGTGATATAAATTTCATTTTAAGGGAATCAATTATGTCCTCTCAGTTGATTGTTTCCCTCTAAATGTGCATTTGGATGTCACTTGAGGATGTCTTTCTTAAAGGTTTTTCACTTAAATTTTCACTTAAATTTTTTGACCATTTTTTCCTCATTGTCACTGCTTTAGTCTCAAATCCTGACTTTGTCAAAGCAGTGTAATATTTCTTCTGGGTCCTTAATATGAAAATACCTTCATTAAAAGAAATCTATTCTCGATGTGAAAGTAGTTTACTTTCACTTAGCTTTCTGGACAATTAGTACCACAATTATTCCCAAGTTCTCTTTGCTTCTCAGGACTGTAAATATGCCTTATAGAAACCATAGCATCAGCTTTCTCAGAAATTGTAACAGCCATTTCTTTGACAATATTTTGAGGGGCTTGCTGCTGCCTCTGCTCAAAACTCTGTGCTGAAAACTATCTGCATTGCCAGAAATGTGATATGCATCTTTCTAGACTTAGAACAAGCTTGACCATAAAAATAATGGAAATTTAAACCCAAATCACCAATTCTTCATGTCCTCACACTGAAATATATCCCATAAATATGAAATATTTCATATGTTTTTCCTCAAAATACAAATCATGGTATTTTCTGAAATAACAAATAGTGGAACAAATATGTCCATATCTTTCAGCCAGTTCAGGTTTCATCTCTGAATATAAACCAAGTATTCAGAGACCTTTTGTGGATCTGCAATCATTTTTGAAGTGCTGGAACTTCAACTTGTCAAGTTCTATTCACCTGTGACAGACACATGAGGGTTTTAAATAAAGACCCACTTCTAACTTGGTGTAGCAAGGTGGAACATAACCAGCAACTTATTGTCTCTCCTCCCTTGGTTTCCTTGCACAAAAGCAAGTGATGTTCTTGAATTGATTGAGTTCAGCTTCTGCCTTCTCTCTGAATCTCTCAAAGCCACCAAGACCACCGTTCCTATAGATATTTCCTATAGACATTTCCAGCAGAGAAATTTTGTGACCAAGCTGACTCCCTCCATGGCACAGACACTCTTTTTTCTCAATGCTATGAGTTGCCTACCTACTGTAATTTG
This sequence comes from Sialia sialis, assembly GCA_009812075.1. Taxonomy (NCBI): domain Eukaryota; kingdom Metazoa; phylum Chordata; class Aves; order Passeriformes; family Turdidae; genus Sialia; species Sialia sialis. The sequence goes on along the minus strand of VRYO01000100.1, from coordinate 11,028,768 downwards.
AAATCTTCTCCACAGCCCTAATGTCCTCTTCAGCACATTTGACTCATTCCTCAAAGCCTCTTCTCCCACCACAATTTCTCTTTCTGAGAAGGATCTTGACAATTATTTCCCAGTGAGAACTGATAAACAAATGATCTTCATAAGTGTTCCCTTCACTGGCTTCTCTGTTTTTCAAACAGCCCTCTAGCCTGTCAATAGTTGTAAAGTTTGCCAACTGCGCACCCTCTTTATGCATTTCCCCATCTGATCCCCTTTTCCCTTTAATCTGTCACCTTCTTGTTTCTCTTTTGTTACAAATTTTCAAGCTTGCCTTAACCTCTCATTTATTCAAGATATCCCAGTGTTTACCAACCTGTTGTTCTAAAGAGGCTCTCATCCCAGAATGCATGGAGCATACTACAATCATTTCCATCTAATTCCCACTCTTTGTAGTCAGTGGGAACTGCTTAAACCAGTCTGTACTTTCTCCAGTCTAATCAGAGTGGGTACTCCATCTTTGACCCTGTGAGTCAATCAGCTGTTTTAACTTCCATCATCATACTGCAATGCTCTCCTCTTCTGGCTTCCATAGCACTACTCTGTCCTCCATGTTCTCCTTGGTGAATTTGCCTTCTCACATCTCCAGTTGAGGAGGTTACAGGGGAGCCAAAGAAAAAACCTTACACAACTCAAATAATGATGTTAGAAAAGTCATTTTCTCAGTTTCTTCTTTTTTTGTCGGTATTGTTTACTGACCATTATTCTCAGGTGATTCTCCCTTTTTTCCAGCAGCTCATTTGTCCTTTCTCCACTCTATGTCGATTTCCTCCTCAACTCTTGTTTTCAAGGCAGCACCTTTGTGCTTTCTCTGGAACACTTCAGCTGCTTCTGCAAAGCTGGTTCTTCAAATTTCTCCTCAAAATGTGCCTTTACCGGGTTCCCTACAGAAAATCCTGCTTGTCATAATGGTTATTATCTTTTTTTCCCTCTTACTTTATACTGACCTATTGCCTTCTGTCCTCAATCTGCTGTATAAATTCTGAGAGTGTTTCCACTGTGCATTTAGTGAGGGCTGATGCCATGGAGTCCTGCTTACAAGTGGAGCTCAGAGGTGCTGTGGAAAAGAGCAGTGAAGGGAACAGTAAAGGCCAGGAGCAGTTGAAGTCTTGGCTGTATCCCTCCAGAATGGGCCTGGCACACTATTCTAACAGTTAATATTTTTGGCAAAAATACAGATATGGAAACTATGTCCATGTCCAGATGTGCATACAGAGAGCTGCCAAAACAGAGCAATATGCACTGTAACATGTGCTGTTTTCATACCTACAGAGAGATGCAAGTCCTTACCTTGGAAAAAGTGAAATGCTGAATAAACTCTGGAATCAGCAGCTATAGTTCTGGGGTGCTTAACCAGCTAAGTCATTCCCTCCAGCACCCTTTTGTTGTAATCTCCCTCCAAAAATATTAAAAATCTTTTCCAGGTTGTGGTTGATCTAATTTATAAAACATTTTCTGGATATTAAAAGCCAGGGCAATGCGCTTGTAGCTTTTAAATTGCGTTAAATATACTGTAAACTCCCTGAAAGAACCTTTCATTGAAGATTATTGGATGAAGATTTGAAGATTAAAGTGTCTAGATTAAAGATTAATGTGAAGTGCACTGGGATATTGTTTGATGTATAAGGAGCTCTATAGTGTATTTATCATGCACTTTTGAAAACTGCCTGGGGGAATTAGACACCCACTTCCCTACATGTCTTTGAAAATCTCACTCTAAGGAATTTGTTGTTACATAGTGAAAATGGTAATATTTTCACTGGGAGCTTGAGTCCAAGAGGAAAGGAGAGATGTGGAGACCCTCTGCATTCATCTAGGGCTTCATGATGACTCCTTACAGGTTTTTTTATTGTTTTGAATTTGCTCTGTCATTGTAGAGACAGCTTGAGTGCTACAAGATCATAAAACTGGTGTGACCCAAGAACATTGCTTCACCTGCCTATGTATTTCTTGTCATCAATCCCATTTTTAGTTTGCTCTCACTTCAAGATAGATTTTATGTTCTCCTAAAGAGAAGTAATTTAAACAGTGTATAACATAATCATACCAACATTAATGAAACAAATGTATACATGTACATGTCTGTATTTACAGCAACATATGCAAATTTATGCAAAAATAATTATATTATACATGTATTTTTTAAAATAATCCTTTTGCTGAAGTTTTTCTTAGTCAATTTTTTTCCCAAGAAACAGAAATACTTTAATGAAAGAAGCCTTCCACATATGGTAGAAATTACAAGTTTTCTTGTTCTTGAAGTGCTGCAATACAAATAAGCTGTTAAATGCCAACTCTGAATGTTATTTTTCAGATGTTAAGAGAGATAGTCCTGTACTAAAACTATTAGGAGGCAAATTTATTTGAACTTCAAAACCCCTTTGATCTGAAAGGAAAATGAACTGTGTGTGAGTTGTACGCTTCGTTAATTTAGGGTTGGCCAATTTAGTGAATTTTTGTTTGCTTGCTTTTTTCCAGGAAATGTCCGGCCATTGAAGTTTATTAAAACTAATACTGCAATACACTGTTATTTTTTTCTGGTAAAATCTGTTGGATTGCCTTCAATGAAAGGACAGTTTTTCTCCAGAAAGTACCCTCTGAGAATCAGTATTGAGGTTCACAGGCACTTGAAAAGTCAATGTGCAGGTGTGTTGCATTCAGAGCTATTGTAGTGGTCTTATCATGAAACCTGCAGCAGGGCATTTATAAAATAAGGCTTTCACGGGTGCTGGCTAAGTGTGATTAAAAATAATCATCTGTCTGATGAATATTTTCCTCTGACTTTTGGCAGGATAACCCATCTGAAATTGTGCCAGAGTTTACAGGAACACCGATGCCAGGAATTTAAGGATCTTCACATTCTGTCTCAGTGGTAAGTTCTAAATATGCCATAGTAAACCATGTAAGAATATTAGTGGTGTCTGTTATATTACACTAAAATTGAATCTGTGTGAAAAATTAAGCACTTCCCCTTGACCAATACAATGATAGAGAGATAATAAGAACATATATTGATCTGTGAGAGATTGAGCTCAGGACAGAAGTTCTGAGCAATTTTTGTCAGACTAAAATCAAAAGGGCTTTTTTATTGTCCTCTCTACTAACGTAACTGCTCTCAGAAGGTTTGGCATTGTACATTTCAGAGAATGTAACCATTGGGCAGACTCCAAAGTGAAAGTAAAAATGCACAAAAAGGAAATCCAATTGCTTCTTCTTGCTGAAAACAAAGCAAGAAGTTGTAAAATTACAAACTACTTTCTTCTTCTAATGCACTCTCTGTTGTAATTAGTCTGATTCATCAAACCTTGAGTCAGATTTTCAAATTCTGCTGTGGAGAAACTTGTAGGAAGACATAATCTATGCATCTTGAGGCACAGAAGTCCTGCTGCAGAGATGATTTCCCAGCTTTGTAAAAGAAGGGAAGAGGGGGTAGCTGAATCCTGCTGTACTTCCGTGTCATTTGGCATAGATCTTCTGTGGTGCTGGGTAGAGCAGAGTAGTTCTTTAACTGGAACTTGTGTTGGTGCCTAAGTGCTCCGCTTCTTCAGGAAGAAAGGCCTAATTTTGTATTATATTATTTGTGATAATATTGTTGGTCAAAATGATACTCTCTGTTATGCCCAATACAGTAATTTCATGACTATAAGGTACACCAGATTATAAGGCGCACTTCCGGGTTGTGGGCAAATTTCCAAACTTTGTCCATATATAAAGCACACCGGATTATGAGGCGCACTTTTTTTTTGCAGCGAGGATCCGCTGCCAGCTCTCCCTGTGTGGCTGCCAGCTCTTGCGGCGGCTCTCGCGGCTCGCACTTCCAGGTTGGCAAATTTCTGAACTTTGTCTATATATAAGGTGCACCAGATTATAAGGCGCACTTGCGGGTTCGGGTCAAAATTTTAGTCAAAAAGGGTGCGCCTTATAGGCATGAAATTGCTGTACCTGGTGGAGTGTTTTGGGCCCTGGGGAGGTAGGAGGCATGGGAAGTCACCCCACTCCATGTGACACTCCTGAACACAGCAGTGACCAAGGGCCACTGCTGGAGGCAGGGCTGGGCCAGCCCTTGGACTCAGCTTGGCCAGTCGTGCTCATACTGCTTTTAGATCACTGGAATACAGATGTCAAGTACATCACTTCCAAGTCCTTGCAGTTACAGGCTACTGAAGTATATATTTTTTTTAATTCGATTACACTGCAAAAGCAAGAACTTTTCTGACATGGAAACATTCCTCTAGCAATTTATTATCATTGACCAAATACTTCAATAAAATTACTGCTTCAGTTTAAAGATGAATTCAACAACAATAGCATTCCTATTCAGTCATGCTCTATTCATACAAAAAATGAGCATAGTGCTGTGTTATCATGAATCCTCAAGACAGATTACATTTCATTATTGCTGGGTGACTTTTATAATGTGGGAATGTGATTCTAATAAAGGACAGTATCTCCCTCAGAGCATACTGTTCTAGCAATGTTCTTTATTAGAAATAAAAGAATACAGCATTCATATCATGTTACTTGATCACATAACCAGTGTGCAGAACAACAAATTATCAAGGCAGTTTTGTAAGGAAATAATATGATCCTAACAACACTATTCTTAACTTTTCAAATCAGTTTTTGACATTACTAAATCTATAAGCACTTTCACTTAGAGAGTTGAAAGTCAATGCTGTTCTGGCAGACAGAATTCATGAAAGCTAGAAGTCACTGGACTAAACTATTAGATCTTTTTACCCTGAAAAAAAAGCAAGACAGTAATGACCTAGCAAAGGAAAATAAGAGAGCTGCATTTGTTTTCTCTTAGCTGAGGCAAATGAAAATTCATTATAAGTCATCTGAGGCCCAGCACTGTGGCAAAACTCCCATTCACCTCAGCAAGAGCCACTCAGGTAATGGACATTTAAACACTACAAACAATAACTGGCTTAGATAAAGTCCTTTAGGATCTAGGAGAAAAATTTCATGGACTAGAAAGACGTAAGGGAGGGAGACAGAGGAACTTCCATATTAATGTTATCAATAAATACACAGCATATGCTTCAGCAGGAGCAATGACCTTCAGGGCATACAGATGACCAGCTCACTTGTTGAACTGTATAGTTCAATATTCTGTGCAATTAAAGGAAAGTGTGTATATGGACGTCTGTTAAATGAGGGAAAAAGAGTGTTCCTTCTTCCTGCCTTCCTTTATTTGACCATCCCTTCACACTTCATTTCAGCCTTTATATGGGTTTTGTGTTCATACTTTATTATATTTTCTTGAGGCAAGAAAGATTTTCAATGAGAAGTTGATGAATGTCCATATTAAATTGGATCCCTTTTTTAATTAAGTTCATCTAAATTTAATTCTGCAATTTTACTTCAGTAAACTCATCTGACTCCAGATGTTGAATGTGATTTTTCTATTCTTTCTCTCACATAATTTTACCTGTAAAAGATTTATGACTTAGAGAGGCATTTCTGAACACTTTGGAGTGTTTTTAGCATGTGTTTAATGAGTGGCTGGTACACATGACCAATTAGCATCCAAAAATACCACTCTGCACCCAGGCCTTCTTTCAATAGAGTATTATTTTTATTACTTGAACTTTAAACACATAATCAGCCATTTAAAAAGCACTACCAATGCATTTAAAATAATAAAGGGATATTGAATTTTACATATCTTTCAAAAGTGAAAGAAAAGTCTTCAGAAGCGACAGGATTCCATAAGAAAAAAATTCAAGAACTACTCACTTTGATTAAAGGAAATTCCAAACAATCTGAGGGGAGTCGGAGCCTTTTCTTTCATTGCAGCTGTAGTGGTAAAGTGTTTGGAGCATATTATCTGGACTTTGTAACCATGGGAAACATATACTGAAGTGCCTATTGGTCTTAAGATTTACTAATTTTTTAAGATTTATTCATTTCACTAACAAGAGCAAAAAAATTGCAGATTCAACTGTCACTGCATACTTTTCATATTCTGTCATGGCTTCTGGATCAGTGTGAATGGCTCTAATTTTAAGAATTACCCAGAATCCACTCCTTAAATCTGGATATATCCAGTAACTTTGTATGTGACACATACAAGGCATTGTATCATGAAGGCTCTGCTTCCCATCAAAGAAACAGATACCCCAATTAAACTTTCAGATAATACTAAAAAGAGAATAGTCCAATTGTAAAAAACAGGGTGGTTGTATTCTTCTTTTTTTTCCTTCACAATGAAATCACTTTCCTTGAGATTTTTTTCTGGTTTAAGCCTCCTGATACAATAATTTGAAATATTTATCTGTGAAGTCAATAAATCCTGTTTTGAACATTTGTGTCAGTTCAAGGCTCATGGGAGGCAAACTGCTGGGGGTGTGATTGGCAATGTGCTACTCCAGGTTTGTTTGGAGATTTCTTCAGAACAAGTGGAGTTCCCAGAACCAAGCAGCAGCAGTGCTAATATGAATCAACTTCTCTAGTTTCTCCTTTCATATTCCTCCAAGCCTCCATAAAAGTATTTGGCTCTGGCTGAAGGGTTTGAGGAGGTGTTGTTGCTGCTGTAGTGTGTTAGGGAAGGGAAGCTGTGAGTGACCAGCTGGGAGATGTCAGTGGTGAGTCTGTAGAGCTGTGTCTCTGATGATTTTCCATAGGCAATGGGGGAAGGCAGTTGCAGGGAACTTCTCAGTCAGAGCAAGACCATAAAGCCTGGAAATCTGGCTCTTCTTTTGTACTCAGATCATCTCTTTCTGGTGAAAAAATGACCTTCTAGTGCAAATCTCACCTCTGTGAGTGTTGGATTTAAGCATCTTTCTCATAATGCATTCTACTACCTTTATATTAATTCATTCTGTGTTTCCTAAAAGGACTTTTCTCCATTCATCAATAGTGATTTGCTCATTTTTCTAGCAAAAGAAAGAACCATAACAATCTTCCATTGGGTGAAATACTGCTGAGCTTGAAAGGCTTCATGTGTTAGACTGGATGGAACCCAAAGAAGGAACCACTTAGAAATTACAAAATGACAGATTTTATGTTATTGTTAAATTGTGGAGATTTTCTTTATATTTGCTGAGATTGTAACCATCCAGGCTGTTTTCAAAGACACGGGAGAAGGGGATGTTAAACCTCCGTGATCTTAAGAATTCCTAATGACTGCCTGCCAATACGGCTGAATCCCACAGGGTAATGGGGGGAATGCCTACCATGTAAATATAAAGGGGGTTATTTAGGAGACCCAGTGAGCTGTGAATTATTGCCTAGGTTGTCACAAAAAAAAAAAAAAAAAAAAAAGGAAAATGAGTTGGGAAGAGGAAGGAACGTGTACTGAGTTCTGAATAGCTTTGTAAGACTTTTTCTGAGATAGATGGAGAAACTTATATACACTCTCTGCAAAAAGAGATATCTGTTCTGTCAGATTGCAGATGCATCAGCCAACCAGATTACTGTGAAAAAACCAATAAAGAAACAAAACTGGGTTATTTTTATGCCTGAAAAATGCATGAATCAGAAGAAATAAAAATAGTTCAATAAGTGAATGTAAGATCTTTGTGGATCTGGTTTCTGGTGAAGTCAGGGCAAACGTTTCCACTGCATTTAGTAGGAGATGGCCTGGGCCCTCAGAGATTAATAGCAGAGGTAGTAGGGACCTTCCAAGTCTGGTTCTGTTGTGCATCATTAACACAAAATAACTGAAATTATAAATTCGGAAATACTTTTTAAAGATTTCAATTAATGTGCTGGAGCTCATAATTTGTATCCCAAATGGATAGCCTGAAAATCTTCACTGTGCACTTGTGTAATATTACATATATGCAAATATTGAATTTTTTTAATGGGAAGAATTTCATCTAAATTATGAAACCCATCTTTCTGTTCATTTCAGGAACTTTGTCACCATTGAGGCAATAAACCCTAGGGTAGTAAGATCTAAACAGGACACTGTATTTATGATATGAAGCTCACACAATCTATGTATTTTTTGTTCCGTTACATGGTAACCAGAACTTGCTTGCTCTCAGCATTGTATCTATTTAAATGGAGCCTGTGGGTTCGGAAGTATGGTGACAGAAAGAGCATATGAAAAGAAGGAAACTTGTATCAGCTGTGCTAAGTTTTTGCAGTTACTTCCTCCAAGCAGATCTGGCTAGGAATAGTGTCTTGGTTTTCAAAATTCGAGCTGTTTCATTTTTTTAAGTCCCACTTTCAGCAGAATAAATAAAATTTTGTGCAAAGACTGAGTAAAAGGGGAAGACTAAGAGCACAGAATGCTAAGAGTATTTCTCAAGGAGTTGATCTTTTTCAGGAGAAAGAAGTTTGATATTTTATTGCTGAAAATGAACAGCTGAAATGAACAGAAAAAGTGATTTTTTTTTTAATCTACATGTGAAGGTGGAGTAGAATTCTTCAGATGTCTCAGTAATTGCTGTTAAGAACTTTCCCTCCTGAGCTGAGTGGTTCTAAATTAAATTGTTTGTTTTTCAATATGAATAAGATTTTCTTAACAGTTAGCTTACATATAATCAACTTAAACACAGTAGTAGAAAGAGATTAACCATGTCAGTGTATTTCCCAAGATGAGAAATTAATACCTGATGAACTTCATTCTTCCAAGATAAAAAATAATGCATAACTTGAACATTTATTCCTGGTGATTCTGTTAAGTAGTGGTTATGGTTCTTGTTAGACAGAAAATGTTCACCAAATTATTTATAAACATACTGACACTTCTTGTAAGTAGTGAAATATCCCCAATATCTTAAAGATTTTACCAATAGAACTGTTTGAGAACATAAAACTGTAATTAAAGGCGACAAATTAAACCAGCCAGAAAAGAAGATTTGGTTTTGAACAAAACCAATGGTTTTCAAACCACTGAAGTATGCACATATATTTGAACTATTGCCTTATTTTTTCCAGGTTTCACTGGCAAAGGTAAATGTCCAACTGTAGTTTGAAAGTGAACCCAGGTACCAGGGAGGAGGGAGAGATTTGTAGTAAGACCAAGTGAGGTAGTGCAGAGGATTTGGCATTGAGTTCCATTTCCCCCAAGTTGACTGAAAAACAGCCCGAACTCCATAAGAGATCTGGAAGGGTCTGTAGGCAACTGTTTGGTGCCTTCCAGGGAGTGAGGGTTAGTCCTTTCCCGGTAAAAGAAATATAAAATAGGGTGTTTGGAAAAGAATATAATATAAAGGCAGGTCAGTAAGCATTTGTGACTGTATGTTACACGTGCAGGTAGGAGCTCTTCAGAAACCATTCTCCCTTTTTACCAAGGTCTGAGCTAATGGCTCATTGGATTTCCATGTCATGGAGTGATGGGACGATACTGTATTCTATAAAAACTGAATCCTTCTTCATTCATGAGAATTAATAGTACAGAGTACAATGAATTCATTAATTAGTTTCTTTATTTTCTTTCTTACTAAACATTCATAGTCAAACTGCAAACATTAAGTAGTAATTTAAAACAAACAAACAAAAATCCCCAAAGAAACAAACAAACAAAAAACCCCACAAAAACCCTACTGGTCCTTCAATTGTATCTGTTACATGCTAGTGCAGAATTACTAATGAGAACATGTTTAGGTATAAATAAATCTATTATCCTCATTATAACTCCACTGTGTTCCTACAGTGAAGTCATCCACACAGAGCTGATTATGGGTTGAAAGCCTCAATAGCCTCTTTTATTTATAATAAATATTGCATACTAATGTTAACAATGTCATTGTGCAGTGTCTCAATGGAGGATTATGACTTCATGTAATGTTAGCTTGATGTCTCTCCTCTCCTGTAATGGAGTCAATTTTCCTTACAAAGGAGATGAGAATCACTTATTCACAAACCTTGTAACAAATATTCTATGTGTGTACTGTGTTAACCCAATATTTAGGTGGTACAATGAAGCTCAAAGACAGGAAATCAGAGTTGAAGTTCAGTGCTCAATCTTAATTTAACCCTGTTGTGTTCACTGATGTGCACTTTAAAGTTAGAAGTCTCTATTTCCCCCCAAATATTTGAAATGTGAATTGCTACATTTTTAGGTGTAATTCCACAAACAGGTGTGTGGAATATTTCTAAAATGTGCACGACTATAAATAATAGAATGATAAACCTGATTTTGTGGCACACAGCTCGTGCAAAGAGAGGATGAGATGTATTTATATTAATGAGCACAGAGTAAGGCAGTTTTCCATCAGCTACCAGAGCCAAACAGCTCCCTGGGGAATAGGGACCCATCTCAGGCAGCTCTTAGGCACATGCTCAACCTGAAATGGAACAACAATGGAACTTCAGAAAAATCTTCAGCACTGTGGAGAAAAATCTTCAGCACTGTGGAGAAAAAGCAACTTGTACATTGGCATGAAGACTCATATTTCTATAATAAAGCAAAATCTTGAGGAAACTATAGCACAGCCTTTTGATGCATGTATAGAGATGTCGTGTAATATTAACATAATACAATTGGATACTTAGCTCCTGAATGCCTTCAAAATAATTTATCTGAATGCTCATGAGGGAAGTTCAGGCTAAGATGAAAGGCATAAATCCACCTAACAGCTCACAAATAATTTACAATAGCTGAGGACATGTGCAGAATGCAGGATTTTATGATAACTGAAGGGCAGAATATTACAGCTCTTGTCAAAATACCAGCTCATATTAGTGCAAGTCTGCAACTTAACACAACAATAAAATTAAATAAGAGTTACCTAAAACAGAATTCAAGCAGAAATAGAAACCTTTTTAGTGGAATAGGATACCTCTGCTAGGAAAAAATTTCATAACCAATTCTATCATCCCAGTTTTTCACATCTGTATAAAAATTAGATGTCACATTGACCAGTGCAGGTACTGAAAATACAGAGATATTTCTTGCAGAGAAAAGAATGTTTGATATTTGAGAAACTTATTTCTCACCTAAACTAAACTCATGTCTATATTTTCATTAGAGTATCGTTTCTATCTGCAGTATAATCCTGCCTGGTTTGTCCAGAGATCTTGCAACATGTTGATATCTTTATCAATGTTACAAATATGTTTTTCAAGAGTTAATATTTCAATTATTTATTTTAGGAACTGCTGGCTAGGTTGTTTTCTTTCTGCCAGTATAAATTTGGAGGTATTCCACCCATGTCAGAAGTCAATTTCACATTTACACCACTATGTCTATAAAGGATTAAGCATTTACCCTCTGGTCTGTTTTCTAAATTTAATTGCATGCTCATGACTTTGAGTTTTCTTTTATTTTCATATTAGTGTGTGCTAATTAGGAATAATTTTGAACTACAGAATTGTGTGAATTGTGGTGGAATGAACAAAAGAGACAATATGTACATGATACCCTGTGGCTGGAAAAGATTATGGACTAGGAATTACCTGATATTTTTGTCTGTAGTCGGTGGAGTGACAAGAGCACAGGATTGAAATGAGTGTGAAAGGAGGGGAGCAGTGAACAGATGTAGTTCCAGCTTGCTGACAAGGTAACATTTCAGGGGAGATGTGTGATGCTTTTGGTGCTCTGGTAGCACAGATGTGTTTATTGGTGGAATTCATTGACTCTCTGTTGTTAGCTAAAAAAAAAAACAATGGACTTTTTAAAATTAACTCCAAAAAGACAGGGTTCTTCCTTGGAGACCTAAACATTTCCATTGCCTCTGATTCAATTCTGTGTCTCTTTACTTCAGTGGGGACTGTTCACCTGGTCAGTCAGCCCCAGTTTGGTCACAGCACTTTGGGACTCTGCCCTTGCTGCAGGAGGGCTCAGGCACTGCAGTGTTGCAGTTTTGGCATGGGGTAAATAACCAGAGAGATGTAAGGCTCCCTACATCAGCCATCTTCACAACACAAAAAATTCCAAAGGGATTTTCCTTCAAACTTTACAAATACCTGCTGAATCATGTAACAGCCCAGCACAAAAGTGGCAGGTTTTCAGAATTTTAAAATTAGTGAAAACAGGGAGTTTTGCTGAGATCATATTTGTATTTTATAGGATACATTTCCAACTGGACTTCCACCTCTTGTAACAAACAGGGGCCGAAAGCTCCCTCTGAGTGAGGGAATTCCCCATTTCTGCAGGGTCCCTCTGGCCATGTTGGTGGACATGCATGGAGGAGCCTCCATGAAGAGGCCCAGAGCTTTGGCCCCTGCTGGAGGCCAGTGAAGGAATGGCCATTCTCTCTCCTCTCCCACCTAGGAGTGGTGCTGGGCACACATTACAGCCTCTGCAGTGAGAGCCACACATCAAAGGAAAACTGATAATTAGCCCTATGTTCAATTATAGACCCAAAAATTGCCTGAAAACTGATGTTCAAAAAAAAAAAAAAAAACCAAACCAAAACCCACCAAAAAAACCCATAAAAAGCACTAGTTCAGATTTTGCTCTCACTATACTCATTACAAAAATCCTCCAAAAATTGTCTGTTGAACAAATAAGCCTCTACTTACCTGAATAAAGCAGCAATATTTAGATTCCAGTTCAACATGTAGGAGAAATTTGGCCAATGTAATGTTTTCAAATCAATTTGGTATGTGTTATGAGAATAATGTCAGCAGAAAGGTTACTTTTTAATTTCTCTTCTTTAAAAATGTAAGGAAGAAAGAAGAAAGTTGGCTTTTGATAAACAGAAAAACAGTGCTTTAAATAGCTATAGCAGTGATAAGACAAAGAGCCTGTAAATAAATGAAGCATGAAAGGTTTTTTTTTTTAAACTAAATGAAAGTTGTGTATTCATCAGAACAGCTTTAAATTTTGCAAAACAGGCCAGCAATATATTTTACAGTTTTGAGCAAGGAAGCAGAGAGTTATGCCATATTAGAATATGTACAACATCTCTGCAAAGTAGACAAATAACAATATCTAAAGCTCTTTCACCTTGACTAAGAAATTCTATAAGATTGAAGTAAATTTGATTCTGCCACAACAAAAGGACAGTGGCATTTGGAGTTTGATCAAACTGTTCTGTTGGCTGGGAGGTTTGCCTTTCAACTGTGTTTGATGTGATATTTGATTCATTTTGCCAAAATATTTAATGCCAAGTATTGCTATTAAATCTTTTATGTTGCAGAGATTTTTGTCAACAGACACACAAGAATTGGGTGTTAAGTGGAGTTAATCATTGAACTCAGAGAAGATAAGCACTGGGGGAGTTGTCTTGTACAAAAAAACCACCATGTAAGCTTCTGCCGTTTCTATAATTAATATCCCATTTTCAGAATACTGTAGGTAAAATATCAAATCTGTCTCTCCCTCTGATCTCTATTCATATATGTCTTGTAAAACCTATTAGAAGAAATAGATAATTAAAATAGAAAAAGCCATGCATTTGCTGCAGCTGCTTGTGTATTGAATCTTTTGAAGTTTGCTTTAAGCAATTATATCCAAGCACTTCTTTTGGAAGCCTAAGAAATAACATAGAAATTGTTGTTTTCTCACTCTTTCAATTCTTTATAAATACTATATAACATTATAATAAGAGATAAAATTCATGTAGCCTTTAAAAAATAAATTTTAAAAGGAAAAAAGATTTCCATAGAAAAAAGTAATGTCCTGCCTTTTTCCCTGTAGCCTCCAGCATGTCCAAAACAGTGACTTTTTTAAATGGTATTTTTAATTGGTGTTTGTGGTTTCATTTTACTATTTGATTTACATTGTAAATGTGGGCATCCCTTAAAAGGTAAATATATATAGCATCTCTTAAGAGGTAAATATATATGGCAGAGGTGTGGTTCCGTGTTTTTGTTGTTACTGTGCATTCAGGTGAGCACAGTTTAGCTCTGTAATGGGAGCTGCTACTTGCAGCCATTTGGCAAGTGATCCCCTCCCATACTAGAGAGGAGAAGTAAGGGCAAAGCTGCACATGGGTTATACTCAGTAATGTTTAGCAGATTTTCCTGTGGTATTACTGAAACTCTGTCTTATAATTCTTAAAGCAAGATCTACGCTCCATCACCAAAAGCAGTGAGGTGTGGTAGTCAATTGTGGTTGGGATGTGGGAGAGAAAATCTGTGGCACAATCCTAGATAAGAAATAGATCATAGCCTGACAACAGGGCAGCCCTTGGTACCTAATGAAGCTGTAGTTCCTAATGAGCTTGTCCTCCTGATAATGGATCTGTGCAATTCTGGAGTCCTTTCCCCATTTCACAGAGCCCAGGCCCAACTGGGAGGCACTATGACATTTAAGGATGACTGCCATTTTCCACTGCTGATGCTTCAGTTACAATGATTTGTCCTTGTGTTTCTTATTTTCCATAGTAATCACTGCCATAACTCTGTGTCCAGTGGCATTTGACTGTGAAAGTGACACCCACACCAGGGAAAATGTCTGCAAAAGGAGCAGACAACATGGCAACTCTTGCTAAAGTAGCATCATCCCTGGTGGGTCTGTAGCACTCTACCCCAAAAACTTGACTGAACATTCCAGCTGCTCAGGCCCTGCAGCTCACCAGGATCAGCTGCAGGCCAGTGCATCTATCTGAGCAGGAGGGCTGGAGTGCCAGGTGGGATCTCAGGTATGGTTTAGGACCTGAGGTAGGGTACACAGCTCATGCTGCTGTTCATTGGCTTTCTCTGGGTAGGCTGATGGCTCCTTGATACAACTGGTTTGGCAGTGCAGCACAAAAATCACAGTATGGATGCCATAAGTCTTACGGGAACTATTCTGTGGATGCTACATAAGAGCTCTACAGGAACTCTAATTTGGCAGCACCCAGAAATATTCATTTTCCCCACTAGTTGCTTTGGCTGCTGCTGTTGTGACTATAACCAGCACCAAACCTTACAGAGTCTGCACTTGCCAGCTCACCATGCAGCATAGAGGAAGGTCAGGCAAGGAGTAATCCCACTAAGATGTTGTTCAAGAAATTTCTGTACCACCTAATGGCTCCCTGGAAATGACAGAAAAGACTTAACAGTGACTCTCAAAAAAAAAATCCATTTAATGTTACATTTAATGTTATTTTAAGGGAGATGGTGAGACTACCTTGAGCTTTTGGAGTGTCTATAAGAGTATAAATAACTACTCTCTGAGCTGGTTTAAGTCTTTCAAAATTTATATTAATCACACAGATTTCTGCAAGAAACAAACAAAAAAATCCTTCCAGCAGAGAAATTTCTGCTGCAATTATTCAAAAATAGATCCCTGCATGCACTGAAAATTCCAAATTAGAAATTTTATTTCATACATATATATATTTTTTTTCTCTCAGAGGAAACTTCTTAGACTCTGTGCTAACCTGTTTCTGCTGTAAGGGCAGTGCATGGTGTGGGAAGGTGACTCTCCCAAGGCAGTGGGTGACTCCAGGAGATGGAGCTGAAGAGCAGCAGGAAGAAGGAAAACACCCTGAGTCATCAGCCCACCCACAGACAGGAGTGGTGCCTTGTGTGAGCCCCGAGGCTTAGTTTAAGTTTAAGGAGTGTTTCTTCTGAGGGAGCTACCCATGGAACCCTGCATCCTAGATCACTTTGTTGTGCACAGAACCACTGCTTGTGTGGCCTGTGTTAAAGAGCAGAACCTATGTATTTCTCAAATAGAGGAGAAACACAGTCCAGTCTATTACTTGGTCCAACTAGCAGCTATTCTGGGGACAGTACACAGACAGGACAGACATCAGGAGGATGATGCCAAAAAATGGTCAGTTTTACCCAGGGAGATTTCTTTTTCCAGGAACATGATGTGATCTTCAAACATTTATTTTAGTCCAGCTGCAGAGAATCCTGGGGTGCAGAGAATTCTTGTAGCCAAGGTTTCTTCACATGTCACTCCTGTGGAAGGAGACACTTGTGAATGTGAATGTTTTTGGATTCAAGTCTTGAGAAGCCTAAACAATCCAGGAGTGACTGGGTCTTGCGCCCTTGTTAGTTCCCAGAAATCAAGGCCTTAGTCTATCACCAGGACCTCTTACTGTTATTTTTGGTTTTGCCTGTATCATAACATCCAGATGTCCAGCAGATACAGTAATGCCATGCTGGCATTGATAGGTAAGGAATATTTTTCTGAACAGAAGTGGAAACAGCTGCTCTGTAATGGTTCTGAGTTACCTTGAAACATGAGCAGAGAAAATGCAATATGTCTCT
The DNA here is from genome assembly GCA_009812075.1 of Sialia sialis. Classification (NCBI taxonomy): domain Eukaryota; kingdom Metazoa; phylum Chordata; class Aves; order Passeriformes; family Turdidae; genus Sialia; species Sialia sialis. Next base: position 11,012,676 of record VRYO01000100.1, on the reverse strand, counting down.
TGCCTAGAAAGTCCCTCTGAGGCTCTAATTTTCAATCAAAAGGTTTTACTCTCCAAAAATTACTCCTCACTTAAAAAGAGGAAGGATGCCCTTTGCTGCTTTTGCCTAGAGCCCAATATCTTCTGACATGCCATGGCAGCTGTAGCAACACTCTTCTTAATGCAAAGAACATCTGGGCTGCCTGCAATTCTGGGAGAGAAGTGTCAAAAGTGTCATAGACATCCTTGAGCAAAGAAGGATCTTCACTTTTATTACAGAGAAGTGTCAAAAACAGCATTATTGAACATCAGGTTGCAATTTGGCAAGCAGAATGTAAGTCTGAATAGATGTCACAAAACCCCTCCTAGGAAATTGCTACTTAGTGTTATTTTTTCATCGTTTAAAATTAGCATTTAAAGGAAAAGCACAAATGGGGAGCCTCTAGGTAACCCTGGCAATGACAGATCCCAGCACTTTTTTTCCTATGCTTACTTCACAACCTCATTGCTGTCCATTGAGTGGCTGAGATTGATTAGATCATTGTCATCATCAGTGAAATGCACTGCATTGATCCAGCCTCACTCACAAAGCCAGCTCATGTGACACAGCTAATTTGACATAATTGAAAGTTCCAGCTCCAGAAGGTCATCGAGCTGGACTCAGGACACTAGTTATCATTTTATCCTTGGAACAGGGTCAGCTCTCCTGAGAAATACGCTTGCTTTTTGTCACACTCTTAATTGTTTCTCCATGGTTTGTATAGGATAAACCCAGGCTTTCATAATTTGATTGAATTTTTATGGTGGACAGAAGATAATTATCACCTCTTAATGCTAAATATTTTTTTAAGTCAGACTAAGCTCTTTGTTTCTTACTCAAGTACAGTTCTACTAAGAAAAGCCCTAGATAAGGACAAAAAATGTCATTAGATAAGGATGGCAGTGTGATACACACCGTGAAGTGCTTAGCTTCCAAAGGAAAATATGGCACTAGTTAAAAGTTTGTTGGAACAGTTCCTCTTTCCCTCTTTCCCATCTTTCCTTCTTTCCCTATTTTCTGCTGTTCTCATCTGAAATTTGCGTGCTACAGTCGAGATGAAGGCTGAACCAAGTCTGAGGCTGTGGAGTTCAGTAAACTCAAAGGTCACACACAGAGAAGAGAGGAAATGCAAAAAGACCTGCAGACAAGTACGGAGCCTGGCTTCTCAGCTCCTGAGCACTGTCAAGTGCTTCAGCTGAAACTCCACTGAGCAGGGTCCATGTTCCCAATGAGAGCTTGTGCCTTCAGGAAAATGCCATCAAGCTATTTGCTTCATGCTTTAAGGTGCTCAACAAAATCCTACACCCCTCTCAAAGATGTTTGGTTTATGTAAGCAGTGCAGTATGAAAATGCTTGTGTAAAAAATTCTTTCTCTGAAAGAGAAACAGTGAATGTTTGGAAAAAATTGTTTCTTTTTACTCAACAGAATTTAGTGAGCAAAGCTAGGAATTTAAGTGGTCTCACAGTCTGTGTCATTGCTTTGTTGGCCCTCTGCTTGGAGTCAAATTAGCAGCTTATCTTTTCTTTCCCTTTATTTGCTGTTAAAATGTCGGCATATCCCAACAGCTCCCATTGCTTCCCATTCCAAATGCAGGTCAAAATGACAGCTAACAGTGAATGTCATGTATAATTTCTCATGGAAAAGAAAGTGCTTGATAAAATCTCTGCAATAGTTTTTTCTTGTTTTGTTATTCATGTTAGGGCTTTATGTGTTTTGGGGCTTTGCTGGTTCCTAGGATTTTTGGTCGTTTTGATTTTTTTAATGGAAGCGTGCCTTTGGTGATGTGTAAAGCAAGCAAGAAAGGAGAGGCACCGAGGTGCTAAAGTTTGAATAAATAAAGGGAAGGACAGCTGTGGTAGTGTTGTAGGACAGAGGCTTGACACAACGTTTTTGTGATTAATTATTATATTATAATTTCTGATTTGTGAAGGATTTTTGCAAAGCAAGAAACAAAGAGATAATACGAGTTTGGCAATGCAACATTTTTAATGATGAGTTAAGATACCTGGTTTATAGAAAGACATATAGAAAGTAAATAAATCTTTATAGAAATTTTCTTTTAAAAATCTTGTATTTTGACATATGCGTAGAAACAGGAGGTACCTCCATATTAAATACATCACTCTCCAAAAATACAGGTCTAATGCAGGCCAAAGGTAAATGACAAGCAAGAGTTGTTCTATGTTTTGTAAGTCTTTCAAAAGTTTCATCCTAGCAGCTTTTAAAACATAACTTGCAATTGACAAATCCCACTGGGCTCCTATTTATAGCATCCTAATTTTCAAAGAAAGCAAATCAGGCAACTGTTTTTAGCATGAATAATATTGCTCCCAGCACTCTGCCTCCAGCCCACACATTGTGTTTTTTGGCATGATCGTGGCAATTAAAAAAAAAATAAACAGCTCCCTTTAATATTTTTTATACAGCCGATGCTGACACAGCTGGCAGAGAAACTCAGTGAAAGGTAAACATTCTGCTCAAAATGTAATCTAACATATTGTTGTGTTTAGTTGTTAAAATGTAATTTTCCTGAAAGAATATTTTAAAAGTAAGTTGTTGTTTTTTAAATTTTGTATAGAATTTCTAGTACATTGAAATCTGATTAGGAAAAGGTTATAGTTTTTTTAAGCAATAGCACTGTGATACTGGATATTTCAGTCAATGGCTTTTTTTTTCTTAACAAAAATTAGGTATGATGCTTTATCTTTCAATAGAATATTCTTCAGTGTGAGCTAGTAAAATCAATTTCTTTTAATAAAATTCTTTCAAAGCAGGAAGTTCAATAATAAATGTCTTCAACTATTTAAAGAGAAGAAAAATTCTAAGAGAATTAAGAATAGTTTGTGATTTGCTTCAACGAAAGATTGTCTAGTTCCTTATAGTCTTGTGCTTATAGTCTGATCTAATTACTGTGAGCATGTATGAAGCGAGATTATGACATGGAATGACAAATATTTCATTAGAGAAAACATACAAAGATACTTCTGTTAGGCAAGGGACATAGGTATGTAATTATCTGTCACACATATCCAGAAGTCCTCAATGTACTTTTATTTTTAAAAATCATGACTTCGTGTGATAGCTTATGATTAGGATGCTACACTATTAACATTTTACTCCGTGTTGGAGGCAGAGGCAGCCCAGCAGAGCTGGTGCAGGTGGGACGCTGCAAGGCTCAGGAGGATCCTTAGCGAGAGCTGGGTGGTGCCTGTGTGTTGCCAAAGCCACCTCTTCCCCAGAGCATGACCTGTTCTTGGGACAGCCCTGTGGGAGGGCTGCATAAACAAACAAGTGCAGGAAGCACCCAGCCTAAGTGCTGGGGAAACTCCAGGCTTTGTTATGCCTTTGTTGTGAGCATGCACAGCAGCTCAGCACTTACTGACACTCCTGGTTTGCTCACTGGATGAGTAAGAACAGGAGATGTGCTGGTTTGTGCTGCCTGGGCAATGGGGTTGTGTCTCTCCCAAGCCATTGAAGTGGCCACCATATCTGATGTTCCTGTCAGCTTGCCTTCAATTGTTTCTAAAAGGAATTCTTTTAAAGATCCACCTTTTCCTCTCACTGATTACCCCTATATCCTTCCAGCTGGATCTTCCAACTCCCAGTTGTTTCTCCTTCTCTCATACTGAATGGTAAAATGAGCAGATGTGCTGCAAAAGAGGGATCTGCCTTTTATAATCTGTAAATTGCCTTCTGGGTACAAAGTTGGAGTATATGGATTTAAGCTTATAAGTGCAACTGAACAGTCACTTGTAATGTGTATAACATGAGGTGAAGAGAAGCATTTAAAGTTTAGAGCAACCTTCAGTAGAGAAGAAAATTATCTGGTGACGGCTATTGTTGATCTTGGAATGTCTTTCAGATGTTAGGTGTGGACTTTATATCACCCTCGGGGCACTTAATAACAGCAAAAAGAGCATTAACTGCTGAAGTCAGTGAAGTTTTATCTGTGTGAATCCAGGGGCATTGTTGTCTTTGTCTTGTCACAAAATAAGTACAAAATAATGGTGCAGAAAAAGGAGTGGAAGAGAAACATTCTGATTTCTGATTCTTCAGTCATTCCATCCTTACACCAGCACATTGTGACCAGGACAATCATTAACTAAACTTGTCCTCTCTCGCTAGGAAAAATGTAATGCAAAAGATTTCAGCTGGATAGAAATTTCTTTCTAGTGAAAATACAATTAAAAAAGATAACTTTTACAGTGCTAATCCTGAAAATTTTGTCTAATTAGGCTTTCAGCAACCTGTGTGCTCCCTATTCATGGAGATCATCATACCTGGCTCAGTATCATAAAAATAACAAAAGCTCAGGAATATAATACATTTGTTCCATAGGCAGACTCAGTTGCCCTGATGTGATTCTCCTATAAGAAAAGACGTTTCAGCACAACCTAAACTGTTAGAATATGGTATCTGGGGGCATCCCACATGAGGTTTCCTATTGGTTCCTAAAGTGAATAGATATGCCCCACACAGCTGTCCCAGTGTTGATGCTGGTGCATTTGAAAGGAGTTATACCCTTCTGGCTGGGGCCAGTGTCTTGCTGCTCTTACTGAGTTCCAGAGTCAGCTCTTTGCCAAATGCAAAATCCAGACACGATGACTAAATGAAGTGAAGTGGTTTGCATTAATCCAGTGTGATACAGATCCTCCAGAACAACGGGAAGTTTTATGTGCCCCTATCTGTTGGTGACAGTACATTTGGCCAGGCTTTCAGAGACAACAATGCATGTTTGTCTGCTCTCTGGGAATGTTGTTAGCAGCCCAACAGGCCTGCACACACAGGGAAAGGTCATCTGTGCTGGGGATAGTCCTGTGAGCAGATCACCAGCTCTGCCTCCTCCCTGATACTTCCCAGTGAGCAGGTTGGAGTTCCCTGTAGGGCTGCCCATGATGGACAGCAGGCTGTGCTTTTCAAGTCTAGACCAGAATCAATAGGAAAGGAAAAATATGAAGTCTTTTGTAATATAAAGCAGTATGATGATGATGACTATTATGGACTCTGTATCAGACCCACGTGAAATGAAGTTGTTGATGTTAAACACAAAAATATCTGAGATAATGTCACATCCATTTGAAACAAAAGAGGAGGGGGGAACAAAACAAGGGAAAAAGCAAGGGATCGATGTTTGTTTAATAGAAAAAGTATAATTCTAGGGTTTTCTTAAGACTATTAAAAAGAATAAAGAATAAAAATAGAGAGAGGTGGAAAAAGCAATAAAATCTATAAACATTAATTCATGGCCAGTTTTTTTGAAGTATATGACATTTTTTTCCACAAATCCACTAACAGGATTCTAAATATGAGTGAGAATAGCAAATTGCTTTTTCCATCTCTTGGATCTATAGCTTCACCTCTACACTTGAATAAAAACATTCAGGCAGATACTTATTTCTTTTGTTTATGCTCAGCCTCGGGAATTTTTCAACTGAAATCAATAATTAAAATGTTTATTAGCCATGGTAAGTGTTATAAATGCAACTTTGTTCAACAGGGATTATACATATGTACACATATATATGTGTGTGTGAGAGTGTGTGTGTGTGTGTGTGTGTGTGTGTGTGTGTGTGTGTATATACATATATATGTCTTGGATAACTGAGATATTTATGGCCAGATTTTTTTAGTCAAGAGGAGGGAGGAGAGTCAGTGTATAACTTCACATATGCTCAGTATATGCTCTATTCACTGACGAGATTCAAACAATTTCGTATCTTTTTATTTTCTTTCCATAATAGAAAGCATTAATTTGTTCTTAAGAAAAACATATTTACACAGGATTTATTTCAAGTGCTACAGAAAGCATGGGCTTTAGTGTACAAATGTGTAAAAGATCATAGAAGAAATGATTGCAGGAAGTAGGACTCCTGATGCAATGAGAATTTTGAATATCCATCTCTGATTAGTAAAATATAATACAATAACTGCCTGAGATTACCTATGTAGTTTTAGATATACATACAAAGCAAGATTTGGGTGTCTATTTGAAAGGAGAGAATGAAAATTTGATTCTCATGTTTTGGATAGAGGAGGGATCATAGGCCCCTACACAGTCCTCTGCCATGGAGGGGCAAAGGTTCAAGAGACCCCCACTTTTGTTCCTGCTGTTCCCAAGGCTCTCTGGCCAGGAGCAGTTCTATTGGTAAGGAGTGAAAAGATGGTTCCTAATTGTCAGGCTCTTGACATTGTAATACTGGATAGAGTAAAGAAGGCCTGAAGCTTTTGGGAGCTGGAACATCTGCATTTTTAGACATCCACAGAAATATTGATTTGATGGGACTTGATTTTTTTAGCTTTCCCTTATCAATTCCACTATGTCAATTACTTTTTGCTGATGAAATAAAAAACAGTTTCCTCTTTGCTTTCTCTGAGTGTGTCTATCAGAGTGGCACTGCACATCCAGCTTTGAGGTGCTGGCCTGCGGGTCCCATGCTCCAGCTGCCTGCTGCTCTCCTTTGTGTCCAGCAGCACCTCTCAGTGAGAGTCAGTCAATCTCTGCAGGACCTTATTCACAAAGCAGAATAGTTCAAAATGCTCTGTTGTCCCCTTGCTCTTCTTACACCAATTGTTCTAGCTTAGGGTACTTTATCCTCACATGATCATTATTTCCATTTTATAGCTTTTCAAGTGCCTTAGTTAATGAACATACAAAAAGCTCTGCTTCTCTAAATATCTCCTTAAAGAAATGTCTGCTGTGATACCATGGGAAGTCCCACACAGGGACAGCAGAGGTTCTGTGATAGACAAAATCAAAGGTGGAGATTTTTGTTAAAACCTTTCAGATTAGTTTAGAATCATTAAACTATGAAATAACTATTTTTTAGGTTACACTTTTTTCTATATGTAACATTTATTCCTCTTCACCATTCCTTGTATTTGCTCCTCATAGCTATTTGTTGCATCTTGTTTCCGATGAAAGTGCAAGCTCTGCAGAAGCCTCAAATCTTGCACACTGACCTTGCACAGTGAAGCCAACACAACATCCCCATCACTGCAAACAGTAATCAGCTCTCCCAAAGAAGCCATAGGTAAGCAATGCTCTTCTCAGTGTGAATAGTCACCAGGCACAGGTGTGGTCTGTGCTGTCATCCAACATATGCCTAGGAATCATATTCTGTGAAATAGACTTCATTATGCCTTTCTTAGAATAAGGCTATTATCCTGTAAACCAAATTAATGTATACACATTTAAAAAAGGAACTATTTATTTGAGTTTAAATACTCTGTTTTGTGTTTCCAAGAGTGGAGAAAATCAGGTCTAATAGGAAAGCCAATATTATATATATGGTATAATAAACACTAGCAACAAATTTCTAAAGGCCATCCAGAACTGGATGTGCTCTCCATTTTGTTCTCATTCATGGCACTGGTAGTACCAACAAAATCCTTACGGTTCTTTGAGTCTGCTTCCTCCAAGTTGTGATCAGAGCTGGGCTTTTTGTTAATATAGATAATAAACCTGGCCTTTCCAACCGAAGTTTCTGACTGGCAAGGGGCTCTTCCAAGTTTTGCAAAGGACTGAAGGACTGGAAGTCCGCTGTACTTCTGCAGTACAAGGCACTCTGTAGTTGTGGAGCAGCAAGGTTAGGATTTTTGTGTGTTTTTTCACTTAACTGCTAAAACATGTATACAGAATGAAGAAAAAATATTCATAGTATATGGAAACTGCAAAATAATGTCATTTAAAATACTTATGCCCTCTTTTTGATGTCAGCTATGTCAGGGTAAGTATTTCCCTAGTATGTCCCTATGTCAGGCTGTATTTCCAGAATACTGGATGCATTGTATGCAGCCTGGCATAGAAACAAAACCATTTCAGAAACAAACAAAAGCAAAATTCTAACAACAATTAATAAGTCTATGGTAAAGGACAAAGGCTGGTGTCTGGTGAAGCTACAAGATAGGAAGGATACTGAGCTCCTGCTCTGCCAGATGGAGGGAAGATGGGTTTTGAATATGCTGTGGCTTTCCACACTTGGCTTGGAAAGTACAATCCTGTGTATGAAACAGCCAGCTTTCCTGTGCCTTCCCATGCCAGAGTATCTTATGACCCTGCTGGAAAAGGAAAACATTTATTATAAATATACATTATGTTTTATTATTATAAAACATTTATTATTTAAATGAGAAATAGAAGATAGGACCTCAAAAATACGGCCAAGTATATGTTAGTCTAAGTATATAATGAATGTGACAGGTACTCATCTGGATAAAAAAAAATCTTTTGTTTTTCTGGACTCAGTACAGATCCTGGAAAAGGGAAGGTTCATCCTTAACATGGATGCCTAGTTTTGAGATGCTGTGGTAGGAGGTGGCTCCTTCCAGCCTAACTTCATCTACATTAGCCCATAGGGACCTCTGTGCCCAGAAAGCTGGACTATTTCCCATCCAGCAAAACTCAGTAAAGGGGAAGGTGTTCTGTACTGGGCACTGGTCAGGGCTTGGACTTTTCATTGCTACAGTGATACAAATAATCCATTATATTAGGAGTCTTTGAAAGAAAAATATTTGACTGTATGGAGCAAGTAATAGTGTTTGATGTACCTCCAAGGGGGCAGTCAGTGGGTGAGCCTTGCAAAACTCAGCTGCTTCTCTCAGCAAGTTTCTGCCTTGTAAACTGTGCCTTTGTTTTTTGTCTTTGTGGGCTCTCATGCCTTCAATTTCCCTTTGATGAATGAATGAATCCAGTGCTTCACAACCAAACTCAAACTAGACCTGGAAAAGCACAGAGAGAGAGAGAAAAGAAATAAGGGAAATGGAAAAGATGGTTTTAAATATCCACACCACTAGAGCTGGTGACATGATCCGTGTATGGACAGGATGATTGTGTATTTGCTTTTTGTGCAAATTTGGAGCAGTTGAGGCTTGTGGGTGTACTTAAGGTTGGATGTGTGTGTTTTTTGTTTACTAGCACCTATGTGTTTGAGCAGTGGCAATATAAAACAGTAAAAATGGTGACCAGTGACTCACTGACTAGAAACAGTGTGATTTGTACTGTCTGAAGCTGAGCAGACACAGAACATGAATGACAACAGAGAAATGTCTGTAAGACTTCAGAGTCAGAATTTGTTTATGTGCTTGTATCTGCCAAGTCACTCAATGCAGCAGCTAATTCAGGTGATTTCAGTAACCTAATCTTGGACAAACTATAAGAAGAGAAATGGGCCGAAGACCAGGCTGCTGTGGCCTGTGTATGGCAGGAGCAGTCTGTCTTCTCCTGATGGAGAAGAAGAAGGATGCTTCTTTCTTGCACCTGTGCATGCCTGGCTCCTAATCTCTGAGGTCTTTAACTATCTGGTTATCCCATAAGGAAATGGAAAAGAGGGGATATGTCCTTTCTTGCCATTGCACGTCTGTGTGAGGGAAGTGGGGCTGTTCCCTGGGCTCAGAGTCTGGCAAGGCTACACAGGACAGTGTGCAGGACAAGCTGCCCTTCTCCTTTAGGTTCCAGAATTGTGAAACAGAGCCCAGCTTACCAGCCCTCAGTTTGTCTAATAAAGTTATGTTCTATAAATGGGTTGGCCAGTTGTGACTGGAACCACAATCCTCAGAGAACCTTTCAGCAAATCTGGTTTGAGTTTCAAGTTGCAGTGAAATATGAAACGAGGTGGATTTCATGGGGTTTCAGGTTTTGCTGAAAATGTTTCAACCAGTTCTAGTCAGTAGCTGTTGCTTTTTCAGTTTCCTCCCTCTAACGTGTCTCTGGTATTTCAAGTTGAATATGCCTCAGATTAAGTGTTAACAGGAAAAGGGTTGGAAATACAGCCCCTAAATATGACTCAACTCACAGGGAGCTCAGAAAGGGTGCAGAGGATGCCCTTTCCTTATTAAATTCCTCTTTTGGTCCCCCTTCTTGTGGAACTTTACCAAAATTTCATTTTTGTACGGAGGTTTTTGGCCTGTTTCGCTACCTGTGATAATAGCACTATAGATCACCTCCTAACTGGCTGGGGCAAGTGGAAAAGGAGCCCTGCAGACTGAGTTTGGCAAGTGGACAGGAGACCTGGAGCAGCAGTGAGATTCCCAACTGGCCGGTGGCGCGCACAGCCGGGAAAGCAGTCTGCGTGCTGCCTGCCGCGGAGCCGGAGCTGGGAGCTGCTCGCCTTCCCAGCTGCCAAGGGGAGCCGCGCCTGCAGGAGTGCCTGCTTTCCGTTTGGCTGCCCAGGTTGAGGGAGAGGCCAAGAAATGAGGTTCAGTTCCCATTAGCCTGTCTGGTTCTTGATTTGCTTCCTTTAGTTAAAAGAGGCAGAGAATACTGATGATGTTTTGCCAGGCACAGGATTGAAGCTGAGTGGCATGGAAGAATAGAGACTTAAATAAGCACAGCTCGCTGTCTCCAATTGCTTTTGTCAGTTCGTGTAACAGCCTTGCTGCCAGCAACCTTCCTTGCAAAAGAGAGGAAAAATCCAGGGTCACTGGGAGGTGATTGTGCAGTTCTACGTTTGGTACTTAAGGTTGTTTTAAATTATCACAGAACCATTTAAATTGGTAGAAATACATTATTAGCCTAAGCAGGGATGTTTTAAATATTTAGGAAAATATTACTAATTTAGTGATTCCTTCCCAGGTATATTGGAAAATATATTTAATAGTTCATCTGTTAAAAGGTTATTTAAATACATCACAGATATTTTATGTACAGACAATTGAAATGTCATCTCCTCTGAAGGCATATTTGTATAATATGAATTCTTTTTAATACACAGTAATTATGACAAGGACAACAGGAGATCTTCTGATAATATGTGGCTAGAGCCATTGTAAAACCTGATTTTTAATTTTTTCCCCTCATTGCCTTTAGTTATTCCTTTGGAATTTGTGGTCTGTTTTTAAAAATCATTCCTGATTTCTGTGCCAGCCTTCACTGGAGTTTGTAATAACATACTGTAATTTAGGCAGCTCTGAGAAAGTCCCATGTGTAAAGTTATCTTTGTAGTGCCTGCATGATCAGAATCCAAGACAGCCCCAATTTTACTGAGTGCAAGATATTAACATTTTAAAATGACTTCAGATCCACTATTCGGTAAAAGCCAGTGGAACCTGGACTTCAGGGCTCCCTGCACTGCAGGCAGTAGCACATCTGTTGCCTCACTTGTAGCAGTACTAATAGCCAAGACTCTGGCAGCACATACTTCAGCTGAGAAGCTTCCAAAGTCTTTGGAAGGTATGAGCAGCCTGGGCTGAAGTTTGTGCTGGTGCAGTTCCCTCTTGGTATCTGAATTGGCCACTGCATTTCATCCAGGACATTCACAGGTGCAGCTTTGCATTTACATCTGGTCCTGGTGAGTAGAGGTGCTTCAGAGTTGTACTGTCAATTTTTTTGCAGATAACAGCCATCCATGTACATAGCCAGTGCTCTTTTTTTATTTGAATCCCCTTTATAGTCAGCATACTTTGAAACTAGTCCCTCAGCCTCATCACACCACAGCCCCATCCAGGGCCATGAGTGAGCTCACAGAGGTAGTGGCTTAGTGGGGCACTCCTAGTCTGTCACCAGTCTGTCTGGGGAATTGTGTGTATCTAAGGATGTCTCCAAGGTGCAACACAGAATTCCAGGAAGATGGAATCCAAGCTGGTTCAAGTACTGCAATTGCTATGACCAGCTTTCTCTGGCAGTCCCTTTAGACTTATTACTCCATGTTATTCCAGGCCTGTGGGTCCTGAGTTGGCTACTGGGCCCTCATTCTGGAGGATGAGTCACTGGTGAGAAGTTGAGATGTTCATCAAACCCCAGTGTCTTGAAGCAGTTGATCAAGGAAAGCTGCTCAACTAAGCAGCACCTTCTGAGCCTTGGAGGGGTATTGCAGAGAGCTCAAAGCAGTGCTGGATGTGACCAAGCAAAACCAACAGAGAGGTAATGTTCTCACTGCTAAATTATGTGTAGAAGGGCAAGTAATGAGGGTAAACTACAGTCCAAAACACACACTCTCAATCATTCATTGACCCTCATCAGTATGATTTTATTAAAACATACAACATCTTTGAGGAGCATGAGCAACCTGCCCTTTGAAAGCAATTGAAAACCTTTTTTCAGGAAGCCAGCTGCAATGACATTTGAGGAGAGAAAAATGCATTACCTGTCTTCTCTCAATGGGAACCAGTGTCCTTGCAACACAAACAACGGCACAAGAAATTCCAGGGGAATTCATTCCACGTTCACACTTTGCATCCCAAGCTGGACTGCCCCAGTGCCTTGGGAAAAGTGGGTTGGTAAAGCTCTGCACATTCTCATTGCTCACTCACAGAAGAAAACATATATTTGCCTGCCTTTACTGTTGCAAAGTTCCACTTTTTCCATAATCAGTTTTAATCATAGTACTTATAAGTTGTTTCATTTTACTTTTTTTTTAATAACAGTTGATTGCCACGTTATATAGGCAATAACGTATAAACTGGAATTGCTTTACACTCATAAAGGCTTAAAATAGCAAGTCTAATTTGTTTATTAAAAAGTGATAAAAAAAGACAATGCCCCATGCTGAGATTTTGTACACCACCTTTCAATTCTATAGTACATCTTTATAGCTGTGTTATAAACTCCTCATAAATGGATTTTGTGGTAAAAGTGCTGACACAACTTTAACTATAGAATCTTGAGCAGCAGCAATGTAATAAAAGATCAAACTGTAATGCTAAATTATAAAGAAATAATAATGATATGCAAAACAGAGCAAAAGGTTTGCAGGAGTAATGGATCCTAATACAAAGATACTAAATATTGACAAAAGTAGTCATCTGATGGAGTTTTAAACCAGCCTTTGGAACATTTCTCATTTGACTTTGGGGCTGTTTGTGGGCGTTGGTTGGTCCAGAGAACTGCTGAAGCTGAGCTCACTCTGATGGGTTTGTGTTGCCCCATTTTGGCATGTGCATGAAGGACACTCAGTTTGCACTGCAGAAAGAATCAGTAAACTGGTGACCTGAGAGAAATGTGCTTGTTTGGGGGTCTTTAGTGAGACAAATCAGGTGTAAGACATTTCTGCAGCTATACAAGATGGTTGCTGTCTATCCATGTTCTTGACAACAGCTAAAACAGCATCCAAGTCAATAGCAGTTGTTTGTGTTTCAAGAGAATCCTTCTGGGGTAGCATATGCCAAAAAAATGTTTACTCTCGCCTCTTATTTTTCAGATTAAAGGTCTGTGAATTAGTGGGGTTCATGAGGAAAATTATGACTTTAGCCAAAGGAAGATATCTAGCAATTGTGTATGTAATGGAAATGGCTGGGGGGCACTTGTCGAAGCATTCAGACTATGTTGAGTCACTTTGTTGTTGTTCAGCTTGGATGTACCTGTAACATAGTTTACCTCATGCAACTGAAAATCAATTTTTTTCTCTTCAATTCTAAGCTACCTCTCCAATTAAGCACTATAAAACCTTTCAAATAGAACAAAGAAAGCTGACTGAAATAGTATTTCATCTTCTGAAATAAAGGTTTGTCAAAGCCAGTCACTTTACACGTGGTGAAGGAGAACACTGCTCATTTGAAAGGCTATTGAGAATCTGAGAGCTCATAAGTTCAAGTCCATTGCTGCAGTCTTCATGCACTACTGGCTATTACAGTAGCTTGACAATAATCTCAGCATCATCTTTTATTCCAGTCACAAAGGGCTGTCAAACACCAAATAGTAAGAATTACTATAAACAGCAATGATTCAGTCTCAATGGCAATGGCTCTCTATATTCTAGCAATGTAATCTACTGCTCTACCCTTAAATTGGATATAGCATATGAAGTCCGTCAGCCATGCAGAAAGTGAAAATGTATATTGTCAAGGCCTTTGCTATCTGTGAAACTGCTGATGAAGAGTCACAAAAGGAGTTTTAAATGCCCTAGAAGAAATTTCAAGTAACATTAAAGTCACAAATAGCAAATTTGACAACTCCCTCTGGACTAAGAAACTGCCTTCAAAAGTTTTATATTAGCTTCATGCATCATTGTTATAATTTATTAATGTACAGTTTTTAGTTTTTCAGAGTGCATGGCTGGGGAATGGTAACTGTAACTTCTTTTTCATGATAAACAGCTGTTGAAAGATTTGCCAATATTCCCTCCTCTTATAATTCAAAAATGCATGCATTGCTTTTCATATTTCTGCTTCCCCAAAAGCATAATAAGATACTATATTTATGATTTAATCGATGAAACCTGTTCTCTGTGGATATTTCTGCATTGTTTAGTTTGCTAATGTGCATATTTCCACCTAATCTATTAAAAATCAGATATGATGCCTGCATTAGGGCATACACTGTGTGAAAGCCATCTTTAAGGCTTTGGCTTTTTCAGTATTCAGTAATTCTCTGGCAATTCTTATTCATCTTTGATTACAATCTCAGGAGCCTGAAAGAAAGAAACAAAATTGATAGGCAGTAAAAATAGAGAATTTTGAAAAGGTCACCTGTTAGCAGTATTAAAACTTTGAATCCACCTGCTCATTATAAAGAATGTACCAAACATTAAATGGCATAACTTGAATCTGTTCTTGCAGCAGCAATTGGTTTATGTGACTACCAAATGTCATTTATCATTCTTATGGCAGTCAGTGTGCAGAGAAATTTCTGCCCTGGCTGGGTATTGGTTATGCTAAGAGCTGATGGATGTGCTGTTCTAAGGAAGGACGTGTTAGATTGTCCAGCTCCTGTAGCTGCTGAAATTCTTAATTCAGGTCTGTTCCTGCCCCCTCCAAGTACAGTGTCTGTCTTGCTGGTTTGCACCCAAGTTTCTCCATGACCCATACGACTCAATTTCCAGAGCCCATAGTCTATCCTTGATCTTTTGTTCATCTCTGTGTATCATGACAACCAAAAGGCCAAGGTGTTGTTTCTATGAAATGTGTTAGAATTATGGGATCCTTAATTTAACCATACAACAAAATCCAGCTCTAGTGATATTTGCCATATTCCTTCAAAAGTCTTGTTCAGGTAGAGGCCTGACTGAAATACTTCAGAAGTTAATTAAATGTAATGATCTTCTTAATATTTATTGTAGTCAAATTTTCATTTGACCTTAAGCAATTCTCAGGGTAGATTCAGATAAATGGCAAGGGGAAAATCTACAATTTTCTATTAAATTCCCCCCAAAGTATTGCAAAGGCAAGATAGCGCATGTGCCGGATTATTCCTTCTAAATTCAATGACAAATTCTTGATTTTATTTCATCTTTTGTGTCCCAGTTATTATGAACAATCTGGTTTTGGTAATAGTTATTTGAAATCCTTATCTTTGTTGCTGAAATAGAGTGCTGTAGCTGGCGACAGTTGATCCATGGTACAGTGTGATTTAGCTACTGATACAGAAATGTAACACTTTTCTGCTTCCTTGCATCACTGCACAGAACACTTTCTGCTTCCTCTTGTGCCTCCCTCAAGGATGGATTCTTGTTCTCTTGCAACACATTACTAGTGTAAGGAAGTTCAGGAGGTAGCCCTGAGGATTCTGCATTACAAACTCTGGTTTTTGTCTACAAGCTCACATTATCCCAAAGATGGAGTGAAATTTATCTGTACCAGAGAAGGGTTAGAGAAGGCTTCAAAAGATAATTGAAGGAGAAATAGAGTTTCTGTGTAAGGAAAGATGAAGTGGGAATGTGTGTGAAATATAAAGAGAGTGACAAATATTTTTCATTCTTTATGGTCTTGTTTTAAATACCTTTCATTTCATGATACTATTACCAAAAAAAAGGAAGGGCTTTTGGGCTTCGACACAAAGCCATTGTTCTGTAAAAGCAGTTATCTAATATTCCTGGCCCCAGGCTGTTCCAGCGCATATCAATACACTGATAGTGAGGAACAAGGATAGAAGTTATTCTGGCTTCCCTTCTGCCCTGAATAAAGCAATTCTAAATGTTTCAAAAATGTTTGCCCGGTACCTTAGATCAGCACAGTAACCACAGCTATCTGAATAATTACCAAGGGGCAACTAAACTAAGGACACAAGCAAAAATGTTTGCTGTGTAGGCATTTAGGCAACGGTAAGTTATGATAAAATAAAGTAATATTGTATTTTGTTTTCATGGCACTGGCCTCAGGAATTGCTGTACAGCCTGCGAATCCATCCTCTACCTTTCCCCTCATCCTAGGGCATCAGTCCACTCATTGGCAATATACAGTCAAGACATGCTGGCATTTCTAGCCAGAGCTGGCCCAGTTTTGAGGTAATCCCATTGATTTCACTGGATCAACAGTGATTTAAATTGAATCTTCCAAGAGCTTTTCTTCAGATCAGGGCTTGGCAATGTGGCAAAAAATCTTTTAGATCTACCTGGATCCATTAACACTCTCTCATGCAGCAAGTTTTGACTTTACTGAGAGATTAAAGTAAGTGGGAGGAAGAGACCACGTGAATTTTATCATGACTTCTTTGGGACTGTGTCCTGGGTGGTGACACAATCTGAACATAGCATGAAGATCATAAAGGCTTTTAATTAAGTCTCTGTAAAGCATCCTTCTCTGAAGTGGCTTTCTCCTGACACTCCAGCTATGCAAGAAATTAGTAGCTTTTGTTTTCCTTTGGATATGGGTAGATCACAGAGAAGCCAGTGGAGATACACAATTATTGTATCTCTGAATTAGGACAGTTCAATATTTTGCTTTCCACATGTTCTGTCTGTTTATTTTCTTGGACATCACCACTTTTTTTTCTAGCAGATGTCACTAGTTTAGTGGGACAGGAAGCACAGTCTGCTTTGACATGAGCTTCATTCTGCCTTTATTTTAGAACATGCTCTATAACAAGTGGATGCAAAAGAAATGAAGGCCATAATCTATTCAAATCAGTTGCAAATTAGGTAAAATTACTGAAATTGTTCATGTGAAAGAAAACTGGCTTTGTCCCTATTGTGAAACAGTAAAAAAATTACAGGAAGTGATGAGGAGGTTCACATATTTAGATGGCTACCTAGAACTTTTACCTTTAGGAGTTGAGAAAAGAAAGTTGCATAAAACCTATTTTATTGAAAACGGAATCTGAGTTCAATTAACATGAATTCTGTGATCTAGAAACTGAATTGTTCCTTTATTACTGAAGAGCACCTGACCCTGCCTCCTTATTTCACCTCCCACGACCCTCCACCCACTTGCCAAGGCAGACAATGCATAGCCCACCTCCATGTAACTGGAGATACAGAAGATGCCAGGAATACCCTTACTGAATTTCTGAACCCATTCTGTAAGTATCTGCCACTTTTAAATCTGTATATCCTTGTCTTATGATTGCAGAACAAATAATTAAGTGCACTAACTGGTATTGTGATAGTGCTTTTAATTTAAGTATTTTTAAAAATAATAAGTAGTGCTCTGAAGTTCTCCTTTAGTTCACTCCATGTTTTCCTTTGCCCTGATGAAAATAATTTTTGCTGCTTAATTTTTCATTAATTTTTCCTCATCTGCAGTGCTCTCTCTGCCTTCTTGCTGCGGCTTTCATTGTTTGTCCTGCTCCCTGTGGTAGCTCCTCTGTGGGGCTGCCTCGGGTGGCAGTGCTGCTCTGTTCTGGCAGTGTGAGTGTGCAGACTAACAGCAAGCTCCTTGGGAGGGCTGCCATCGATTGTGTGAGGTCACAGGCACATCTGGGCACCTTTTGATCCAAGATCACCTGGTGTCCAGACCCACAGGGCATTGCAAAGCAGAGTAAAGATTTACATGGTATGTGCACACTCTCAAAATAATGATAGTCCTAGGGAAGCTTTTTCAGAGATTTCCTTCTTCCATGCAGCTTCTCAGTCCTGCCTGATTGAAGCCTAGCCGCTCAATATGGTATGAAGATGTCTGGCTGGGGATGGTTGCGCACAGCTGGAAATTGATTCGTTTTTTCTCACCTACTTTCCAAAAGTTTCATGCTGATACACAATAACCTGGGGAGACTCCTGGGCCAGGTGAGGGCTTTGAAGGTCAAGAAACAGATGCTCGGGAAGAACCTTCTTTAAATACAAATGGAGCAAAACTTTTCAGTGAATCAAATCAAAAGCCCATACAAGCATCAGGGACAAATTAATGATGCAACAAATACAATAACTGCCTCTTTACACATGTGATACACAGTTCACAGCACAACAGCCAACATCCTGTTCAATGAACCCAGTGTTCAGTAAGAAGCTTTAGAATAGCCCTGCTTTTAGCTTTCCACATTAAGAATTTTGTTTGGAGTGGGCAGCTGAATCTCTATGCATATTTAGGCCCTTTTTTTAGCTTTGTATCAACACTACAGACAAGATAGAGACTGACCATGCCATTTGAAGGAGGTTTGCAGAGTGACTCACTGTTTTATTTCTAATTTGGTAGTGTATCATTTTCCCCCCACCTGCACTAGGGTGCCATTGTAAGCAGCTGAAATGATTGCTTGAATAAGCAGGATAATGTGAGATTTCCCAGGCTAATTCATTGCAATCTGCAGTGCAGTCTTGATTCTGGAGCACGAATCACGCAAGAGAAAATAAGATCTAAATGATTTTTCCAAGATCTAAGAAATTATTTTTCTAAGTGATCCAGAAGAGAGCATTATCCAGTTACCCAACCTGGCCTTCTGTGGTTACATCTCATGGTCCCACCACCATGGAGGCAAAAAGCTGAGCCAGTAAGTGTGGTTTCAAAAGCTATGTGATTTTAGAGTGCATTGTTCCTTTCCTGTGGTTTCATTCTAGGTGAGTGCACATGAGCAATTACAATTCTTTCAGTAGATAATTGGCTTTAATGGTATTCTTAGTTGTAATTATGAAACAGCACTTTGACTGCTCGTACAATGGCTGTAGGTGCAGTAGTGTCAAGAATCCCCTAATCTGGCTGTAAAGCAATTCTTTCAAGATAAGCTTTAATACTCACCATGCCTGTACATCATTTTCCCATCTTCTACCCTATGAAAGAAAATCAAAACTATTTGTTCATCTTAAACGAATGTAGCTCTCATTTTGGTTTACAGTATACAGTATTCTGAGTGTAACTGCTTTACAACATTTCAAATGTCTGTTTTGGTAGGTATGAATCACAGAAAGTACTGACAGCTCGTTACAACTGGGCCTATAAACAATGCTTTGGGTTTAGCAGGCCTTTGCAGGAGAAGATACAAATAATACAAAGTGAAAACACTTTATACTTCTTTCTTGTCTTACCCTGAATAATGCCTAAACCAATATCCCTTCTTATTATTTCCAGTTGTTTTACACAAAGGCTGTTATATTTAAGGCCAGAGTATGTGCAGCATATGTTAAGCTATTTATAGATTTACAATTACCTCATCAGACAGAATCAGGCAGATGGTAAACATTACTACCAGGCACAAGTACATTTAGAATCAGACATTTAAATAAATTCAGATCTGTCTCAAGCTTATTTAAAGGGTTTTATCTCTTAAGCCATTTGAGGTGTCTGGTTTTGCTGAGTATATTTGTACCACATTCAGATATCAGGCTGTGTGACAAACAGCCTATAGATAGCCATAGCAATTAGATTACATTAATTCTTGTTTTTTGAACCTGACATGGCCAATTGAACTAGTAAGACAAATTAATTTGAAAATAAAGAGAATAAAATTTTTAGATCGAAAATTATAATGGCTGGCTTCTTTTATGGTGTTGAAAGAATATACATGCTTCAGGGAACATCAATTGGTCTCTCTCTAAAGCTGAAAGACGGCATATAAAGATTAAAAAACTGACAAAGATACATGCCAGAAGGCCAAATTATAATCTTTCAACTTCAAAACCCCAGGCTGTAGTTGCTTTTCACATGACTGTTGCAGAAGAACAAAAATAAGAATTCAAACTAGATCTGCGAATTGAGTGAGCATTTTAGTTGAATGTGATTAAGTTCCCCCAGATTGCTTAAAAACATTTGCATTCTTCAAGGTTGTTATTTTTTTAAATATATGTACAGTTAAATGTTGTTGACAGATGAAACCAGAAAAAGTCAGAAAAGCAGATTTTGTCAAATGAATTGAGCTACCTGGGTTTGGGCATTCTTTTTTTATCTGTCAGGGCTCACTTTCCGTGTTTCTTCAGAGCTCCTCATCTGATGCACTGTGATGCAAATCTGTTAA
This sequence comes from Sialia sialis, assembly GCA_009812075.1. Classification (NCBI taxonomy): domain Eukaryota; kingdom Metazoa; phylum Chordata; class Aves; order Passeriformes; family Turdidae; genus Sialia; species Sialia sialis. Next base: position 10,992,631 of record VRYO01000100.1, on the reverse strand, counting down.
CCTGCTTTTTCTTTGGATGGCAGGGAAAGAATGCAACGATCCATATTCTACCCTTTATTACTAAAGTGCTAATCCAGAACACTGCAGTGAAAGTCAAAGCAATTCCTTCAGAACAGCTGCATTGTAGCTGAAAACAGAATTTGGCCTGAGGTCTCTTCAAGACATAGTCTGGGCCAGGGGCCCAAAAATACAATACAAACCAGAGGAAATACAAAATGAGGTATCCAGAAATCTGCTCTCTGTAAGGTAGGTAGCATCCGCCAGATGCTGGCTGCAGGAAGGGGACGTGTGCCTTCCACATCAGCACTGTGGTCACATCCTCATTGTACAGCAGCTCCTAAAACAGTGGGAGTGAAGTCCTGGCCACTGGGAGATTGCTGGTGCCCTGGGGCACACAGTCACAGGCTGCAGGGAAGGAGCCCTTCCAGCAGGGACAAGCTCCCAAAATTTGTTAAAGGTGCCTATAGCAGCCCTAGCCTTGGCCAGACCAGTGAGCTACTGACAGCTGATGGCGTTTTTCTAAGGCATCAAAGTGCCTGAACCACTGCCCTTGGGCACCCAGACATGGAGCAGGGCCATGGGAGCCTGCACAGTGCTCCTCCAGGCTGCCAGTGCTGGGAGCAGGGACAAAGGTGAGCACAACCTTCACCTCCATGAAAGAGTTCATGCAGTTAATTCTGCTGTGTCTGTCTGTGCTATCACACAAGCCCTCTTCATCAGCCTTAGGAAAGTATTTCTTGCTGGTAGGTGATCTGTAAAATGAATATCCACTAGGTCATGCCCACAGGCTGGAGCTATACCTCACTGATCAGTCAAATCATCTGGCTTTTTGAGATACCCTCTGGATTTTTTCAGTTCTCAACTTCACTGTTAAGTTTAGGGTGCACTCTACTCTCTGCTTGAAGGATAATTGTTTGTACATGTCTGTCTTCAAGTATTTTCTGAGGCTGTAGTTACTCTTTCAAAGGTCTCATTGGTATCCCAGAATTATAAGGCACAGAGTAGTTTTGCACACCTACAAGAAGGGAAGCGGTGATGAATTTGCAAGCATTTCTAAGATGATTATGGTAATTTGCCGAGCCAACTGCCACATAACTGCTAGGGTGTTGGATTTTTTTTTTCCAATTGCCCTGTAACTATATTCCAGAACCTAAGCTTTTTCTGTAACTCTAAACCTACAGCTTTTACTATGTTAAAAAAAAAAAAATCTTTGAAACACTAGATTTCTCTCAAAGAATAAGGGGATAGTGAGCATTGTTGTGATAGCTCAGAGGTTCAGAAGGGTGATGAGGAAGACAAGCATGGGTGGGGACAGTGCTGTGTGACAGCAGACTCTGCACCTTACTGTGGATACCTGCAGAACATTATCATTATCACTGAGAGCCACAGAGCAGCTCACATTGGAGGGGACCTTAAGAGATTGTCTGGTCCAACCTTTTATGGCAAAAGGAACCTAAATAAGATTTTCTGGCACCCTGTCCAATCACATCTTAAAATTTTCCAGTGACAGGGACTTTACCAGTCCTGGGGAGGTTGCTTCCATGAATGATTGCTCTCACTGTAAAAATGTATTTCTTATATCAAGATTAAATAGCTTTGTATTATATATTGATACAGACTGTGCAGAACATGCAGCCCTCCTAGAAAGCCTGTGGACATTCAACAGCAGATACATATTACCATCCCTCTTCCTGCATATTATGAGATAAGTCACAAGATATCTTTATTTGGTCCATGAGTGTTAAATCCTAGACAGAATTGAGTCGGAATACAAATAATCTTCCTACTGCAGCAAGTGATAAATGTGAGTTGTTTGTTCAGTACTGTCATATCTATCAAACTCTATTATTAAAAATACAGACTAGAGCTAGTATGGAGCTCACTAATGTGTTTAAATGCTATACTTGATTTTACTAAATATACTTGCAGGTCTTTCTTTGGATATATAGAATTGTCTGGAGGCTTTAGACCTTTTTATTCCATATAGTATTAACATGCTAACCCTAATCTCTCCTGCCAAAGATGAAGAAAGAACATTCTTTTGGAGAAACTGGCTGCTTGTGGCTTGGATGGTGTACTGTTCATTGTGTACAAAAGACCTGTAGATGTGACACTTGGGGACATGGTTTAGTAGTGGATTTGGCAATGCTGGGTTAACAGTTGGACTCTATGATCTTAAAGGTCTTTTCCAATCTGAATAATTCCATGATTCCTTAACTCTCTTATTATAAGTGTCTCAATCCTCATTTCTTGTTGTTTGAAATTCATTCTGGTTTTGTATTCCTGTACTTTGAAACTTTCCCTTCATCTTCCATTGCCTTTTTAATAACTGAAACCAAATCAGGAGGGGGAAAAAATTAAACTTGCAGATAAAAGAAACCGACTTCTAAAATCTCCCTGGTGCTACAGATAAATCATGGTGAAATAGAAAGCTTAGTGTACTCTTGCTAATTTTAAATGGATTAATATTGCATGTGATCAAACCCTAAACACTTGGGTTTGTGATAACACTGAAGGTTGTTACTATGGAATCAATAGTATCACCATACTGATACGCAGAAAACATAATTTGGACAGTCATGTCTTTCATGGTCAATTTATTTCTGATAAGAATGCTGCTTCTTCTTTGCTGGTAAGGAAGATCTTGCTAAATAACCGAACCATCATTTCTTCCTTCGTGTAAATATAATAAGTTTTAATTTAGAAAAAGCTGGTCAGTGTTATTCAGTCTTGCTTTAGTAAGTTGTCAAAATAATTGCTAAATATAAGTTAATTATTTTCGTCCTTGATGTGTTTATCCTGTTTCTCATTAGTTGCTCTAATTTGTTTTTATGTAGTTAAGAGCAGGCTACTTTGATCTGAGATTGCTCCATTTCATTCAGTATCTTTAACTTCTAATGAGTGTGATTTTAGTGATAAAAATCACTTCCTAGCAGAAGTGTTGTTTCAAAGTCTTTATAAGGGAATTAAGGAATTTACTGTTTGTGAAGAAAGCTAATCTTAGGGTGGTTATGAATCTGGAAGAGAAATGGTGGAAGTTACTCAAGTTATCAGTAAACCAGCAAGGGTCCATTTTATCTGAGCTTTTGAATAAGTACTCTGAAGAGAAAGGAAACTTTCTGCTTATAGATCCAGAAGTTTTCTGAGAAATGCAAAAAAAAAAAACTATGTGTGGAGAAATTGAAGGAAACATTTGTGTTTTATCCAGTAATTATGAATACTTCAAGTAGTGTACTTAGTGTAGTCTCTGGACTGCATTCAAAACAATACAGGTTTGAAATGTCCAAAACCAATAACAGTTTTCAAAGGAGTTCAGCTCATTTCTAGGTCCTTAAGTGAGTGGAAAGTTTGGAAATCTGGCCAGTAGTGTCACACTGAGAACTTCAAGTGGTTAAATGCTTTGAAAGGTCTGTCCTTAATCTTGTGCCAAATGGGAGGTGAGCTCTTTTGATAATTTGGCCCAGAGTTTTGTGGTTGAAAGATTGGTTGCAAGTCCATTTGGAAAAGTGGCCTTTAATGAATTTCCTAAACCTTATTCCCAACTTTTCTCTGCTACCAAATGCAGTGGTAGGAATAGGAAGCCTTCTCTAATGCTAAGATTCATAACTAGGTCTGTTGAAAAAAGTTCTGGGGTTTCTTTCAGGTTTTTTTACAAGACACACAGTGGAAATGAACTGTTCTACTGAGGGTAGCAGTAAGAACCTGTGGATTCTTTTTCAAACAGTCTACATTACTTTCTGAAATTCAAGGAAAACTACTTTTTGGTCTTTTGGTTTTGTTTTTTTTTCCACAATTATACAGGCTTCATGCAGCGCATAAAGCATAAATCAGGAGAAGAGTTTGCATATTTTGTATGTCAGCTGCAGACATATGCAAGAACAATTTACAGAAATTCTAGGACATGAAGCCAGAAAATTTACCTTTTGTCTCCAGCAAAAGTGTTTGATTTTAAATGAAAATTGGTGAGAAGAGACAAAAGAACAAAAGAGCTGTGAGCAATCCCTTTGCAGTCTGTCTGCCACAGATTCTAGGGAAAGTCCCTGGAGATACAAAAAGATATGAAATATCTTTTTCACTATGCACAGCCTTTTGGTTGTTGCTGCTGAAATTCTTGGTGCTATCTTTTTGCCAAAAAAGGTCTTGTTTGATAAAGACTTACTTGCTCTATTCACCAAAAGTAAGGTTGCTTGACACTGGCAGAAGAAAGCTGGTGCTGTGCCACAGAGGAGCCACACAGATGAATCATGTCGTACCTATGTAAAACATGAATGTGACTATGGATGTCTCAACTGTGTGCTGACAAATGTAACATGGCATACACATCAGTCTGGAATGAGAAAAGCCTGTTGCCATTTTGTTTTCAGATGTAAAACTCACTGTGCTGGTACAAACCAAATGTGTTCAGTGATAAGCCAACCGGTCCTAGTTTTCAAGGCTGAATGTAACTTCAAGATTAGCAGCAGGGCTATCTCCTGAATGTATTCCTGTTTATCTAGATACCACTGATGATATTAGAGTCATCAAAAAAAGGGAAATATTCAGCCTGCCACAAGGAAAAGTATGTGACAGGAACATATCTTGCAAGAGAGAGATTTCACAGCTGAGGAAAGCTGAGTGCTGTTCCCAGTGGCAGAGCTCTTGCAGAGGCCTGGAGACTGCAAGGCTGCTGCTCTATGTCCCAGTAAGCTGCACATGCAGCAATAAATTGTGCCCTAGGATGGCTGATTCTGTTAATTGGGATTGGCAGGCACAACGGGGCTATCATCACAGTCACATTTAAATGATGCATACTGACTGGGCTGAAAAAACACCCACATCAGGACATGCCCCTAGTGACATTCCTCATTTTTGAGGATATCTGAGAGGACACCACTAAATGTTTCCTGTGTTTCCTTCATGATTACTAAATAAACTAATTAGAAATATTAGATGTAGGCTATTTCATTGCTAGGGATTTAACACCACCTGCAAATAAGTGTATGAATAGAGGCATGCATTGGCCTGCCATATGCGTCCAGTAAACAGTAACCAGAACCTTTGCAGTAATATGCAATGGTCAAATTTTAACTGGATAAGGAATTAATGGCTGTATTTAAAATGGCCATCAAGGAAAACATAGATTGGTTTTGGGACCCAATGTTTATGTACTTTATTCTGGGAGGAAAACTGAAATGTGATGATTAGAAGAGGTCTCCACATGAGAGGGTTTCCAGTGCACTTTTTATTTAAAACTTGAGCTAGTGGGTAGCACCACAAGCAGATGTGTCTGTAGAATTTCTGAAGGTGTGGAAATTACAGCACCAAGGTCATGACTGCATGGTGGTTCAGCAGAGGGGGAGCTGGAAATCTCTGAAGCTTGCGTGTGGAAACACTGTCACATAGGGCCCACTCTGAGGCTCGAGCAAAATGCAGTTTGACATTTGAAAAATGCATGTTCCACAAAACAGAAATTCAAACTCTCTGCTAATGCATCTTGCTCAAAAGAATAGAATTCACATAGATAAAAACAGTAACGTTATTTATTTGGACTGTAAAGTAAAAACATCTGATATACCTTGATATTTAGGTAAGTATCATCCAACCAGTTAGCTGTGGGTCCACCCTGTGTGGGCTTTCTCCACAGGAAAAAGTAATTTTATTAATAGATCAGTGCCATTTCAGCATTATTTCATGACTAGTGCAGAAATTTGCAGGCTCTGCCTCTCTGGGAATATGCCTTTCCACAGCCCTCACTGCATGGTCACACAGTGACTCAACCAACTGCACAATACGTGCTTACTCTTACTCCACTCTTTAGAGAAATGTCAGCACCTTCTGGAACTTTCAGTTATCCCTGAAACTAGTCTTTGATGGCCATAGCAGCACCTAGGGCTTCACAAAGAAGCCACCACTTCACATCTGACTGCTCACAGCACACGTTGAGTTGGAACACAAATCAGGCTCCAATGGCAGCTGCTACTTGTAGGTCACCACAGCCCTTTGGACCCAGGTCTGCTCTCACAGCCAAGATCCAATCGTCAGTCTGGGCATAAAGGTGCCCAGAGGTGGGTCAGGACTACAAGGCTGGCACCTGAGGGTGTGGAGAGTCCATGGTCTCTCAGACTATCTGTCAGCCAAGCTGTGTGGAATGTGGGATCCTTCAACAGCTCCTCAGTTGAGCTCCAGCACCTAGAGATCTTGCAGCTCACACTCAGAAGATTCTGAGTTGGAAGGGATCCACAAGGATCATCCAGCCCAACTCTTAAATGAATGGCCCATGCAGGGATCAAGCCTTGGGATCATTGGCACTCTGTCTGACCAGCTGAGCTAATCCCAGGGTCCAACATGGTCACAAGAAAGGGAGAATTTTGGCTCCTGTAACACAGCATGAATGTGCTAATGTTCTTTCAAGGATTGCAATTGCACCACAGAATAAATTAGACTACACTGTGAATTAATCTGATGCCTAATTTCAAGCACATAAGTAATGCCAGTGAAGATATCAGTGCTTTGCAAAACAGGAGGCTTGAAAAAGTTTGGATTTCTGGGAAAGTTTCTGTTATTTTTGTCTGTAAAGTTAGCTAGATTCACTGGGGCAAGAACAATGGAGCAAGTGTAACTTATTCCAAGTAAGGGCAGGAGTGTATAGTGCACAGTCACAATGTGATCTTTAAACACCAGAGTGATTAAGTCGGGGCTAAAAACCAAGACATTCCCATCTCTCCCCCTTCCAAAGTAGATAATTCAAAAGAAGGTGAATGGTTTTGCTTCTGCCTTTCTCCAGGCTATGGCCAAGCATAGAAAATTTTAGCATAAAAGGACTTTTGAAGGTCTTTTAGAATGTGTGAAGTGACAAGGTAGAATACAAGTGTTGTCTCAGCCATAACTTTCAAGTCTTTATTAAGTTACATCTTGAATTTCTTTTTAATTTCTGTTAACTGTAAAGTGTCAAGATTGGAGTTTTAAATTATAAATAAAATGTTTGGTTTGACATATTTAATAAGATCTCATATCAACAGCCTGTCTGAATTGTTAATAGTTACCATAGCAACTTTGAAATTTTTTTTCTCAGCCATTATTTTCAGCCTTTGGTCACATCATTTTAAAAGTTTGGTTTCTGTGATAGCGTAGCTTAGTTGCAAATTTATTCGTACCATTCTTTTTTTTTAAAGGGCTACCCATTTCCTGTAGAACTGTCAAAGTTTCTAGCAGCTGAAAGCAAACTTGCTGTTGCGTTTACAGCACTACACAGGCAGTGCTAAAATAATGGTTTGGGACTAAGCAAGAAATGAGCTGAGTCCGTGGTTGATAAACTGGCTTGTGGTTAACTCTGCTAACCTTGAAAATGTTCCAGGTCTGAACTGTGGGATTATCAGGTTTAGGCTTTAGTGTCTGGAGATTCCAATTTTCCATCTATAAATGCTTAAAGAAACACACGTCTTTGGATGCATAAATGTTTTTTCCCACCACCCCCCCCCCACTCTGCTCATTGCTTTGTATATTAAACTGAATATTTCAGAGAAAGCATCACACACCCATTTCATGTGGTCCTCACGCCAGCCACCCCTCTGGGTCCCTCTTTATGTTCCAATATATCTTTACAAGGTCCAGCTACCCAAGATACAATTTTTTATTCTCTCCATGACATTTCAAGGCAGTTGAGAAAATTTTTGAAATTCAGGAGTAATTGTCACAGGTGATTGAACGGAGGAGATTTTGCACTAATAAAAAACCATATTTGAAATGGTTTTGCCAAACTCCATTTGTCTCAGAGTATTTCCTTTAAGCCATTTGAGATATATCCAATTAGTAGATCTGTAAGGGATGTGTCATAGTCAAGATTTCTTTTTCTGAGCATTGGGGTATTTTTGAAGGATTGGGTTTTTGTTTAGTTTTTTTTTTTTAGGGTTTTTTTTTTTTTTTAATGTAGGCAAAGTGGTGGTGCTTTTGATTTATTTTTTTTTTTGTGGAATATTATTGGCAATTATGATGCATTGATTGAATAAGGAAATGTTTAATAATTAATCTGTGAGATTCACAAATTTTTCTTTGGATATGTGCCAACTATGACTGGATGGCTGTAACTGAAAGTGAATATGTGAATCAAATAAATGGCACAGTCAGTGAGCTTTACTTGCTGTTTCACCTCAGATGATTCTTTCTTTGGCTCTGTTCCACTCCTTGGGGTGACAGCACACTTCATCCCTTTCATCCTGATATTTTTCAAATCCCACACACCCCCAAATGTTTTAGTACTTACATCTAACTAAGACATTCTTTATACATACTGCTTCTGGCATGTCCCACAAGTTTCCTTTGTATTAATTCTTCTTTTGTCTTTGATTTGGTGTCCATGCCTCTGTGCCTGCCATCTTCCAATAATGACCAACATCCATTCACCACTCAGCTACCCCACCCACTTTCCCAAATATTTATCACAATGTGGATATATAAAATCTTCAACTCAGCCACATGGACAATCTTACTCTAATGATCTCAGGTTCTTTAAAGCTTTGACCTAGCAGTGTTTAACTATTTTTATGTCATAATGTATGGAGTCCACAAATAGTCAGAAATACATCATATTTTCTTTGTATTTTTTCTCTACTCATCTATCTACATAGTGATCTTTTTGTGAGTCTTAAAGTAGGATTAAATCTCTTAATAAGCAGCAATTGCTTGCACATTGTGTCTTCCCCAAGACACAGAAATAATAAGAAATAGAAATGTTTTCAATGCACCTTCTCTGCTGTGTACAATAGCAAACATTTTCTGAATGCTCCTAGAAGCATGTGAAGGCATCTCAAATGCTGAGCATTGAGTGCTGTACCTGTTAGCACACGTTGCAGTAAACTTTGATTGGCTAGCTGGATTTTACTGGCATCCACTGACACATTAGATAAAACCGAAAGCAGAATGGGCCCCACTTCACCCAGATTATCAGGACTGAAAGAACAGTCAGGTACTGCTTCTTAGAAGGGTTGGGCACTGAAGGGGAAAAGCCCAGAATGACCTTGAACTGCATTGCCTTTTGCTTGCTGATTCTGTTCCTTCCCTGGCACAAATCCATCTCGGCATCATTGCAGTCTTCCAGAGGGTGCTGCTATGGACACAGGCAGAAAAGAGCCAAGTGTGAGATACAGAAAAGGCAAAGACAAGAAAAGGGAAACCCTTGACCGAAACAAAGAGCAAAAATGTGATGGGTGCTATGGGTACTACTGGAACAGCTCTACAATTTCAATTTAAGTCCTGCCACAGACATGATTTTCTACTGCTCTTCCAAAAGTGTTGGAAAAAAACCCTAGTCTTTAAATAGCTAAATGTTACATCTGCAAATCATCTGTGGAAATAATCTGTCTGTATTTTAAAATGGAGAAGTATTACCCATGTCTGTTTCAAGAGCTCAGGCTTTAAGCTGTTTTACTCTGCAGCTGTATTCTCCTAGTCCCCCGAAGAACAGCCAAGTGTGAAATGAGACTAATGAACAGAGTTTGGTCTGCATGGATTCTGCAAAGTGCTGCTTTGAGTATAGACATGGAAGGGTATCTGAGTATTTTAACAGATCTGATCTTCTTCCTGAATATCTTCTCTCTTAAAGCTGCTCTCCCTTTAAAATTCTCACATAAAAAATACTTTCCATGTCTGTTGAAATCTGTTTCTTTCTGCACCCTCACAAGCCCTTTAAGGGTTTTGTTAGTTAAAAGACTATGTAGTAATTACTTTTGCTGCTACAATACTGTGATGAGTGAGACTAGGTGTAGCTCCCATACAGATTCACCACAGAAAGGTACTGTTCATATTCGAGGACATTTTGAATATTATTTTCCAAGTGTAAAATCTCACAGAGCTCTATGTATCAAGTCTTGTAATTTTGTGTCTTAAAATACCTTTGACCAAATAAATAATTGGCATTATTTCACCACACAGGAGAGGAGTATCAACAGCCTGCTCTCCCCTGCCCCCTTGTTGAAATAAAAACAAGGGTAGGGTAGCCAGAACAGCCTCAGCTGCAGCCCCAGCCATAGGAGTGGTGAGCAAGGAGAGAGTGCTGGGGAGCCACCAGTTCCCTCTGGCTGTCCTGGCCCAGGAGGGTGTGACAGCCCTGGCCTGCTGCCCCTTCTTTCCCAAGAGCTTCTGTGCCACAGGAGCCCCTGTGCAGTGTCCCTGGCCAGACGTGACATTCTGCACACGAGGTCACCACAGAGTGCTGTGGGAGCCTAAAGGCAGCGGGATGGTTCGTGTGCCTGGGTGAGAGGCATGAGGGCAGCCTGCGGGCTGGCTCTTGTTCAGATCTGCCTGCATTGCAGTCATTTCTTTGAGTGATAAAGAGAAGTTCACATGTTGCAATTCCAGCTCATCCATAAACACTCTCAGGCCAGTGCCAGTCAGCATCCACAGCTTCCCAAAGGTGAATTTGCACACAGCAGCCATTTAAGCACTAACACATTGCCTTTGTTGGTGCTAGTGCTGTATTTGGGCTCCTGTCACTTCTCCCCAGGGGACAAAGCCAAGGCTGCTGCTGGGCTGGGAGCTCAGGCATGGGATGCAGCTGTGTGTGCAGGGATGCACAGAGTGCCTCAGCATGGCACAGCTCCTGCCTGTGCCCAGGACAGCTCCCACACAACTGTAAGGTTTCCAGTGTGCGGGTGGGGCTGCAGTTCCCCCTGTACATCAGTCTATTTTGATCTGAAATTGATTCGTGGGATTTAAAAACAAAAAAAAAAAAAAAAGAAAAAAAAGGTGTAGTAAATTGATTTGCAAATTAAGGTAAAATCAACAGGGATTGCTACATTATCCATCATTTTTGTGAATAAAGTGGACATATATTGACTTATATTGTATCTTCTGGAAGCTCTTCACCACTCACAACTCTGTATATTACTGGATAGTCAGTGTCCTGTTCTTAAGGACATAAGTTCTTCTTTAGACTTTTCATATCTTGTTGTGCTGTTGATTGCCTTCTGTCATATCCCTTCATGTTACATCAATTCCTGTGCCAGTGTGGCTGAAGGTCAACACAATAATATTACATAGTGGTAAAACCAGAAGGCAAATAGGCCTGTCTTTGGATGAAATATTGTACCTTCTATCAGCTCAGATAGCGCACAGTCAATCCCAGTTTAAGGCAGATAGTTAGGATTCTGTTATCTGCTAAAAGTGGGTAATTTTCTCTAACCTTGAACCATCCATGGGGACTGAATACCTCTCCTCTCTATCTCTAATTGGTGCACTGCAGATGTGGCCAGTAGTTTTGTACATTTTTCCCCCTACCATGAAAAATAAAGGAAAAATAGTTATTGTGTAACAATCATCATTCCATCTCCTCAGCTGCCCAGGAAGGGACTGAGCACTTGTACAGCCCAGACAGCATGAAAAAACCTTTGTGTGAGGGAGGGGGACTCTGTCCCTTTCTGCCAGCAAAAAAACAGGAAATTGGACAAAATGGTTATCATAAATGCATGCTGACAATGGGAAACAGTTTGCAATGATGCTTCCACCATTAGGCCTCATTCAAGAGCAGTCTGTAACACAAAAGTCATTTTGGATGATTGCTTACTTATTTTTCTCTCTGTGTACATTAGCCAGAATTTTTAATATGTATGTGGTGTTCTTTGGGGTTGGGTTGCTTTGTGCTTTTGCTTAGTTTGAGAGGAGTTGTGGGGGAAGAAAAGGGAGTTTCATTGTTTTTTTTTAACTGAGGGTGATCCTTTTGTGTCCCTTCCAACTCAGCATATTCTGTGATTTTGTAAAATTATTTGTAAATAATGATAACTTTGTAAAATAATGCAAACAAGTCTAATGGACTTGTTGAAGGTACACATAGGACTTTATAGTTAAGGACCCCCAGCCCAAGAACATCAAACACCACATCTTCAGGAGTCAGATTATTTTCAAACTTAGTAAAATATAATTTCTTTTCCCCTCAGCCAAGACAGATTTCACAGAAACCTCCCACTCCACAGGCAGTCCATCATCCTCTGTAGGAACCACCTGATCTCTTCCCACCTGGACCTGATAATTGAAAAGAACTGGCTGGCCCCAAGCCCTGTGCCTCTTTATGAGGGAGACCACCCTCAATACTCATACTTTTTTTTCAAAAGAATTTACATTTTTTGGAAAAGGAAGAAACTTTTAAATGTAAGATGGCAAACACTGTAAAAATACCAAGTTCCAAAAACATGTCTGTATTTTTAGGATCTGTAAGATATTCACAGATTTTTTTGGAAAGCAAACATGCACAGCACCTGGACATATTCGTGTACCTGCAGTCACAACTTGATGGTACCGGTGAGATTCCTGTGAGGAGACATCAGGTGAAAACCACAGGAGTTGAATAATCTGCTGCTGTTTCAGACATAGAAATGTGGACCTGCTCACCTCTTTCCATTTCATGCTGCTCTAATACCATGTCATGAAAGGGTTCAGAGAGATGGAGTCCAAATGATGAAAATTTGATGGCCTGTCCCACTCTCTTTCTGACTCTTAGCACCATTTCATGGCACCAAAATGAATTGGGAATGCTGGTTTTCGATACTAAGAGCACAGTATCACCTTCCTTTTTCTAACCTAGTGATTTTCCCATTTCAACCTTGACACTCTCCTTTTTATGGAAATTCATCCCTATGAAGGAAAAAGGCACCAAACTATTCTACAACTTATATACAGAAATTATAGAAACAATTATAGTTTAAAAACTTAGGGTTCTGATCCTGATAATACTCTGTTAAAACACACAGGAATCCAATAAAAGGACAGGTTTAACAAGGCCACTTGGTAAGTCTAAGAAAAAGAAAAGGCAACTAAAAGAGAGCATCCAAAAGCCAGTTAGAATCACTTCCAAAGTTCAGAGAAGACAGGAGGTCAGTAGTCAACAAAATGACATTTTGGCTGTAAAAAGTCTTTATTGCACCTTGCTCCTGTATCACATGAGGAATGATAAAGGCTCTTTTCAATGGGAATGTCAGGTTTGCTTCTCTCTCTCCTTTTCTCACCTTGCTCTAAGTGTATTTCTGCCAATTCTTCCATGGAGGGGCCTTGAGTTGTCCCTGATTGCTAAGAGATGTATCTTTGCCTCACATAATTTCTTTTGTGGATTGTGAATGCAGAATAACCTTAGGACGGTTAAATATTTATCCCATCGCAGTTCCCCTTTTCCATAAGGCGTTAGGAAGGTGGCAGAGAGCACACTTCATTGGGGTGTCTCTGGAACAGCAGCATTTGCTGAGAACATACCAGTGAGAGAACAAGGGACTGTGACAGAGATCCCCAGATAACCCACACTGGAGTACCTTGGTTCTTTTTACTGGCAAAGTCAACAACAGCCAGTTGTTCCTTTTCCTTTTTTTTTTCTTTTTCTTTCCTAAAGGAAATTAAATGTAAAAGATAAGTTAGCACAGCCTTAAAGCTGAGATTTAGACATGTTTTCCAGTGTTATGATTCCCACAGCAATTGTAATTCAACTTCACTGCACATTCTACTGCAAGGCATAAAAATTAACATCACACTGTATACAGCAGAATATATTACCACAGCACTCAGAAATACTGTAGCAATTTGAGAACACCATTAGGTTCTGTCTACTCCAAGCTCTTAAATGAGTGTGTAACTTTCAGCATTTATATAGAAGTTCCTTGATTTTGGCTTATGCTCACAGTCCACAGTCCCAGGTTAACAAGATTTTGTATTTGCATGTAACTTGCAGCACATGATTTTTGATTTTTGTTGTTGTTGTTGTTGTTTCTCAGGAATTACTCAAGTGCTTAAAATCACATGCCAGCTTAAATACCAATCTTCTGAGGCCAAGACCATTTCCACTCAGGGGTTATTTGAGCAGCTGTTTATATCTTTTGGATCTCTTGCTTTTCAAGCAAAAATTTCCCATCCTTGGTGACTCTTTTTAATAACATTTAAAAATTAATTACAATTAAGTTTCAGGAAAAAAAATAGTTTATTGTTTTTGAGAAAGAGATGAAGCATAAAGGACACTTTCCCCACTACAAAAATTGCATGGGACTGCTAATGAGCAGCACAAAAGCCACAGAAGTTGGGCTAGGAAGTTTAAATTTGGCATGTGTTTGGGGGAAGAAGTGCCTTCAACTATTCTGCTAAAAGTTTATTTTGCTTTGCTGAGCTCATAGAAACCATTGCTCTCTCACACTTGGAAGTCCTTTAGCAGCAGCTGATCTTCCCAAAGCAAATGGGCTCCATGGATAGTGAAAAACAAGTCCATTAACGGCTTAGGGAAAAATATGCTAAATTTATGGACTGGAAGAGGTGGAGATGCATGTCATTGCGCCCACTTTTACTGCTTCTTCAGCTCTCCCATCTTAATCTACTGTGGCATCAGACCTCATGCTAAATATGATTTTATACTGCACAACCACAGCTGGCATGTTTCTCTCACTAAAGGGCATAAAATGTTGTCAAGTCAAAGAGAGTGGAGACTTCTTGAGATTTGAGCTACTACTATACTGCTCTAGCAGACAGAACTTAAAGGTATTGTTTTATTCTGTATCAATAAATTGTGTAGTAACTCAGAAGCACAACTATAGTTGTAGACACTTTGCAGACCATTACTGGTTTTGTGTTTGACACACGGATATGGAAGGCCAGGTTTTTAGAGCAGAGCTTATTATTGCAGCATGTGGAGACAGCTGGTGCTCTGTTGAGAGGACTGCTGGTTTCTGCATCTTTTATTAGCACAGAATACATACTGTAGCCAGAAACACCTCTGCCTGGACTAACTTCAGTTATTTTTCTGGGCTGTTCCTCCTTGAAGTGTATGAATATCCTGGGGAATGTGCATGCATGGCAGCAAGGACAGCTGTACGTGTGAGGAACACTTGGTTGTTAGTCCTGCTGCCTGTTCCCAGCAGTGCTGCTGGTGATGGAGACTTGCTGGGCCAGAGTCTCACTCACCCTCTGAAAGGTTTTCCTCTGCCTGAGACATGGATCAGCCTCCTGGGGCTCCTCAGAGCCTGCCTGGGACAGAGACTCTGAGGACACAGAGCACACCCACCAAGAAATCACCTCCAGACCAAACAAGAAGGAAGGAGCACAAGCAATTCCCCAGAGAATCTCATTACAGTAAATTCAAGACCCTGGAAACACAAGGTGTGGGAATTGTTAGGTCTTAGTACAAAATGAAATGAACCCTTTCCCATTTGGAATAGTGGCTTTCTCTGTCATAATCATCTGCAAGAGAATAATTCAAATATCTCTTCATGCATTGTTAGTAATTAGAGTATTTAACAATAAAATAATGGAGTGAAGTGAAAAATTAGCAGTTTTCTCTGATATTTCTCTGCAAAAATGAGGAGAAAAAGGCAAAGGATTTCAGCAGTATTTTAGTCACCTCCAGTGAACCTACAGACTTCAGCGTTCATGAACAAATGAACAAATAGTGCTTTTCCACATTGGAATACAATGTCTTTGGAATTACAATAGCATATTAATTTCATATCTCTAAGAATAACACATATTCATTACTGGGTGGATGCAGAGAATCAGAATTTTTTCAGAAAGGGCTGAGAGCATGACAGTATAAAAAGAACAGGCTCACAAGGAGATTTGTAGAGCTACAGGCAGTTTCCTCTGGAGACTCCTCAGAGCTTGCTCCTGACAATAGTAAATATGATATGATTAAAGAGATGCCAGTTTGAACCCTGTTGAGGCTAATAAAGGTAAATAATTATTGTGATTTGGGTTTTCCAGGATTATCTGCAGCAGACAACCCTCAGCCTCATGTGCCAGACATCTGTTTCAAGAGCCAGGTGCTCCGAGACCTCCCCGTGCTCATTGCTGGGATGAGCGGAGCGTGTAAGGAAAAGCTTCCCAAGGAAGCTCTCACTGAGGCACTCACAGAGCAAAGACAGCAAGGCTCTGGGTTTCATTCAGCTTTCCAGGGGACAAAATATTTGTGTATCCAGATGAGAATAGTTTACATCTTTAAACTAAATTTTTCTAATTCTTCTGCTATCTCTCATATCTGCCTTGATTTGAGAGAAAATTATTCAATCACTGCATCCCTAATTTGGTAAGAAGTCCAGTTCTGGAGATGTTTGAGCAAGGCGTTGCCAAATCATCTAAGAAAAATAAATCGTGACATTTTGTCATGTATTTTCCACATTTCTGATATTCAAATTCTTGTTTCCATTGTTGTTCCCCTATTCAAACTAGTATCAGGAAATAACATTGTGCAGAGAGTCACATGGAATGGAAATTGTATCTCCACAGTGTCTCAAGGAAAGCTGATGAACCAGTCTTTAATGTGTTTTGGTTCTGTTACAAGCCAGGTACTCACAGGCATTTACTCTTAATATATTTCTGTGGGTTGGGCATTAAATTCTACTTGTACCTCTGTATTGTGGATTTGAGTCTTTTATTAGAAGCTTTTTTGGCATCACCTGCAGTTTGAAGGAATTCCATCTGAAAGATTTTTTCTAGCAGCATTTATTCTGTAAGTCAGTATTTATTCTGTGGTGCTCTAAAATGCATTGGTATATACAGATTTTGCAAATTTGTATTTCTTATTACTGTTGAAAGTGAAGTAAGTGGGGCAGACTCAGAATCATTAGATTTAGGGAGTCTGCAATATTCAGACCCCTAAAAAAACAGCTGAATGCTTTAGCAGATTATTATAATAATAAATACAGTTTTATGGAACATCTGTGCCCAAAGGCCCCTTCAAAAGCACATTTAAAATGTTAGCATATTGCAATCTCTTCTGCTTCTCATCACATTGCTTTGAATTGGGAAAGAACTGCCCACAAAATACTCCTGCAAAAATGTCACAACAGTCAGAGTATACTGGGAAAAAGTAATAAGGTAAGATACTAATGGACGAAATATATATGATTACAGAAGATTCTTGGTTTCCATATAAACAAAAGACAATCAATATAAACTGCCCAAAAAATATTGCTAATGTAGGCTCAAGGTTGTGATGTAATGCTCCTGCCCTGTGAGAGCAGGACATCTGGCTGGAGAGCAAGTAGGACAAGAGACCTGATCTTTGCCTTCTATTTGGCATTTCTGAGACTGCATCTGGAGCACTGCAGCTGGTCTGGGGTGCCTGAGAACAGCAAGAGTCCAGTGGGGAGCCAGGGCAGGACAGTGGGGGCTGGAACACACAGTGTATGGGGGAGCTTGCTTTGTTCAGCCTGCAGAAGGCTGAGGAGGGATGTAATCAGTGTCACACTGCCTCAAGAAAGGGCTACAGAGCAGATGGAGACAGATTCCCCCCAAAGTGCACAGTGAAAAGACAAGAAGCCGTAAACACAAGTTGTAGCAAGAGGAATTTTAGTTGCACATAAGGAAATAATTGTCGTTGTGAGAGCAGGGAGCAGGCTGCCCAGAGAGGCTGTAGGATCTCTTGTTTGGAGGTTTTTAAAACACAGCTGGGCAAACCCTTGAGAAACACGATCCAACTTTGAAGTTAGACTTGCTTTGAACAAGAGTTTGGACTTGATTATGATCTTTAGTGGCCCCCTCTAACCTCTTTTTTTTTTTTTTTCTGTGGTTCAATTCAGCTAAGGTACAAAGTGACCCCCATAGCTGTATACCAAAAGATGTAAACCCAAAAGAGGATCCAAACTCAGCCTGGAGTTTGTTCCACTGCTAATTATCCACCTAAGCTGACTCAGCACTACTGTTGTAGATGCCTGTACCCTAAGTGAGCTCATACATGCTTTGTTACATTTAAGACAAGTTTATACAGTTTCTGTCAGGAAAAAATAGAGATAAATATCCTATGATAGTGCTTCTACATTGCCAGCATTTCTAATTGAGTGGTTGATGTTGGCTTTAATCAAAATATGATTTGTGGAGTCTTTGGGATGAAAATGGTAATTAAGGCTTCAGGGATTGACATACAGATCCCAACTCATCTTACCAGTATACAGAAATAAATACCAGATCATTCTGATCTGGTAGCATTTGACACTAGCCTTGCAATAGGGTAAATAGCTGCAGTGGCAGGGGGTTTCAAATTAGACTGCCAATATTTTTTGATGGACTGGAGTTATATAGGGTCATTAAATAAATTAGCTCAAGTGATTCTAATTCACTGAAATATCATTTTTTTTAGAATATAGCTAGGTGAAACTATTGCTTCCAATTTTTTAGTGTTCACTTAGCTACTTCATCCACTAAATCCCTAATAAAGTAATCACAATGTGATATGCACAAGGGGATAAAACACTGCCATCATAAACACAGCAAAGAACCAAGGTGTCTGAAACTATTACTCTAAAACTATTGTTCTGTGGAAGGCAGGAGGGGAGTGGGGATTTGTGTTGTTGCATTTTTTTAAAACACAGCACGTGTGGCAGCTTTTTATGAAGCAATATTTTGCCTTCCACTGCAGGACACAATGTTTTCAAACATCCAGATGAAAGCAAACAGGGCCCAAGGATCTGCTGCCTCACTTAGGAAATCAGTTATAGACATGTAGATAAGCTCTTCCTTGCAAAGGAAGGCATGCCTGCTGCCTCATTAAATAATGCTGGGATAAGCTCTGCATTCACTGACTAATGCACAGCAGAATGCCAAATGCAGTCTAATCACTGTGGATTCCAATTTATGGAAGAGATGAGCCAGTGACTTGAGGTTGCCCTCATCAAAGAGTGCTGATATTATTGTTAAATCATATTTACTCATCTCTGACCGTAAATTATGATCTGAACAATGTGTTTTTTCTCTGTTTTTTTATGAAAGGAATCAGATATAGTTTGAATGTCCTTACCAGTTTTAGTTGTGCTTCCTTGCTGAAAGCTGAGCCCATGAGCCTGTGATGAGGAACCAAACCAGTGGTTCTGGGAGCTAGGGAAGATTTCTGCTTTAACAGCACAGTTATTCACTGTGCTTAGCTGACACAAGGCATGTGTATATGTGACACCCTGTACATACATTGAGGAGCAGGAATGAAAGGGAAATGTCTGTGAGCAAAGTGCTGTAAAGGTCCAGAAATGTGACACCCATCTCTGACTTTATTTTTGTCCTGGTGTGATATTACCAATCACCCAAATTTGTCAGTTCGTGGATGGTCCCTGTAGCCACAGATATTGAGAGCACAGAATACCTCCTGATGGGTCATGACAGGCTGTCAGTTTTCCTGAAGGAAAACTTGATTAATCTCTTTTTACATGGCACATTATGTTTGCATTAGCACAAGCTGTTAGGCAGGCTATGTTGTTACTGCCCTCTTGAGCTATTACTCAACCATATATTTAGTGCATCTTACATGCAAACTTTTACGACTTGAGCTTTACCTTTCGTTGAAAAGGTCATGAGTTCATTTCCCAGTGAGAATGACTTTTCAACCCACTTACCTGAAATACAGAGTTGCCATTTTTAGCTGCACTGCAATGTTCATTCCACCCGAGAGAAAATCATCTTGGAAGTGCACTTAGAAGTAAAACAAAAAGCTGACCTTACCATACTCAGCTTTGTAGGGGCTTACCTGGTATCTGTGTGAATGGTCCCTATAGCCACATCTATTGAGAGCACCGAATTCCTCCTAATTGGTCACGACAGGCTGTCAGGCTTCCAGTAGGATGCTAATTGATTATCCAGCTTTCAGACTCACAATATGTTCATCCAAAGCCCAGCATTCTACCTTTTTGCGTGGAACACTTTTCAGTCACACCATGCTGGGTTTCATGGCTTCAGAGCCAGAAAACAGACCAAGGTGCATTTCAGGATTTTTTAAAAGTATATATTATTTGAACCTAAATTATGTGTTTTTGAAGTCAGCTGCTGTGAAACTAATTATAAGGAGTCTATATGCATTCCGTTCTGCTTCTTTAAACATGCAAATAGCTCTCCTGTCGTTATTATGGTTCAGTGAATAGGAACAGGGGCAAGGAGGGAGTTTAGCTATTGATTTTTGTGGGGCAGGAGCTTCACTACAGAGCTCTCACTTTTCTGACTTGGGTGGAAATTGTGTAAGACCATGATAGTAATTATTCTCATCTCTGCTATTTCAGCAGTGTTTAAACCTGGCCTTCAGGTTCCCTAATTGCAATATGGGGATGGTGATCTGTGCATTGTGCTCAAGAGGGTTTAGGACCAATGGGTGATTTTTGCATTCATGCCAGTGGTTACTACTCAGGTGAACAAGGTGAGCAGGATCTTAATTACTCAGTGTGAAATGCCAGATTGTTGTATTCTGTGACTTGCTAAATTCTTAATAGTGTGGTGCTAGTGCTATCCCTCTCCATATACAATCAAAGGATGCTGCAAATTAAATACAGTCATCATGGTAGCCACAATTAACTGAGATCATGTTTACATGGTTTTCTGAGAATTTCTTCTGGGGGTTTTTATTTTCAGCAGCACCAAGCTTTATCATTAATTTCACAAACCTGGCATGGACCAGAGTGCACACAGAATTATTATTGGTCTCTAAATAGGAAAGCAGCCAGTGGGAACTAAAACCTATCCCTGTCTGAGATCCTGCACCATGGGTCTGCTCCCTCACCTGACCCCTTGCATTTTTCAAGTTTTGGGTTTCCCAGTGTGAATTTATTCAAACTAGAATGAGAATTACTGGCCCAGTAATACCCATTATTGGAAGTGAGTTGAGAACCTTCAGTCATGCTAGAGAGAGAACTGGCATAACAAAATGTCTTTGTCTGCCTGGAGAAAGTATTTCATAAAAAAGACATTTATTTTAAAATATGTCTTGTAAACTATGTATTTTTAGTGTTGACTGTCCCTTTTCTTGTAGTACAGAAGGATGTAGCTCTCGTTTCTCCATCGAGAGTAAAGAGCCTTCCCTGACCCTTTGTGCAGGGCGTCAGAGAGCAGTGCAGCCCTCCCTGGTTCCTTAGGACCAGGACTGGCTGCTGGAGCACAGGGAAGCTGCTTGGAGTGTCTGCTTCAGGCCAAGGGCAGAGCAGGCCATGCTAGAAATTAGGGGTTTGTAGCTGGCTTCTTGAAGGCTGACTGCCAAAGTGCACAACCACAGCACAAGTGCTGATTGGAACAGAGTAGAAATGTTATGTTACACATACCCTTAATGTCTGAGAGTTCTGAGGGACCATTTTTTCCTGTGCATAGGCTAAAGGAAACTGGAAACATTGTGATAAATATACAATACAGAACAATAGTCAAACCTGAATAATAAGGTCACGTGGCCATTCTTTAAATCCATATTGCTAAATGTTCTCATCTTAGTCTTTTGCATCTGTTATGTCAGCTCTGAGCTATTGCCTGAAGAAAGCCTGATGTGACATGACACCTGTTCATGTCACCTGGTAATGCACTCTGAAAGGGACCCTGATTTTTTTTAATGTGTTAAACTCAGAGATTATTAATTTCAAAGCTTTGCTGCTGTATTATTTTGCTGCTAGTTGCAGCTGTAACAAAAGCATCCAAGATTTTATGGCTAGTACAGTTCAGCTTTAAATTTATATATCCTATAAATGCCATAATATTGTTATTTTAATCTGTAAATCAGGTTTGTCATGGACTACATATTAAGAATGGCTCCTGTGTCCAATATAACTCCTAGCAGCCCCAATTTTGGTGGATAAGTGTTGATTTTAAAAGGACTCTTATGCCCTGAGCTCATCATACTCCTGACTGCCACAGAGCAGCCATGTTATGGAAGATCAAGAGGGAAAAATATTTCTGTTAGTGAAGCATTTATTCTTGGCAGGCATTGAAAGTTTGCTGGATTTTCAGTTCTATCATTCCCCAGAACCAAGACATCAGTCTTCTTTTTTAACATGGAAACAAGTGAGAGTGATGGGAGCAGCCCAGGCAGTTCTGTGCTATTTGATGAAATTCCTCGAGCTCCTCCACAAGGAACTGTGAGCCTGGGGCTATGCCACAAGCACTGCCCACGCTGGCCAGCTGCAGCCCAGCTCCACTCTGAAAGGTCAAAGCAGAGCTTTAAGCCCAGAGAAATCAGCTTTATTCTGAGGCTGGCACTGGTACCTCAGCATTGTGCTAACATTGGTGTGAAGCCTCGAGAGCAGAGCTGGCCTGAGTGTAGCCAACCTCCAGTGCTGGAGAGTGCTGGGCTGAGCAGAGTTGTGTTCACAGAAAAATGGAAAAAACAGCCTTGGTAATTTCATATGAACCTGGGTCAGTGAAAGGTCAAAAATGGCAGAGCAGGAGCCACACAACACAGGGACCTCCTCTGGCAGAGCTCATAGGCAGGGCTTGAAAATTCACCCTGTACTTGCAGGAGCAAGGCCCAGGAGAAGACATCTGGGTACCAAAAGCTGGGAAGGAGCCAGGGAACAGAGGTTAGCTCAGATATTGCTAGCTGCTCTCACAGTGGGTGACTGTGTTGGCCGTGTGTTGGGAGATGGCAACCAATAAAGTGTGGCACTGGAGACCTGAAAGAGAGGAGACTGTAGAAAAATCAGGAGAGGGGCAGAGTGAGGATGTGTGTTTGTGCTATCTCATTTGGCTTGCCTGTCCTGGAGAGTGAGACATCCAGGGGCTGCTGATTAACATCTGCTCTTGGCTCCTTCCTTTGGCCCATCATTGGCTTTGCACTGACATCAAGCTAAAGAGGTTGAGGCTTCTTGACTGACTTAGATGTCATCTTATCTAAGAAAAGCAATGGGAAACAAATCCCAGCACTGAGGGGTCTGGTGGAGCTGAGCAAGTGTGTTTCTTTTTGCCATCAGATCTAGGTGAATGTATTGTTGTTAAGTGTCATTTAGTTGTTTCCATGAGTATTCAAAGATTCTCCTGAATTAATTTTGCATAATATCTGTTCAGAAGAGAAGGTTACTTATAGAAACAGGCTGGTTCCTGGTAAGTTGGAGTGAATTAAAAGAAATATTGTTGCTCAGAGGTGTGAGCTGATCGTGTGCTTTACAAACTTTCAGGGAGTCATGAATTTTGGAAAACTTTAGGCTGTCTTTTCATGTTATTGATGCTGCCCCTTTTCCAATCTCATTGTTAAACACCAATTCCACCTGATCAGACAAGGAGCTTTACATTTTTTGGGATTTTTTTTTAAGGAAAAGAAAAAATTACTTTCCATCTGATATTTTTTTGGGTAAGAGTTATGAAAATGGAAATGCTCTCATTCCCCTGCAAAAGAGCATACTGGAGAACGAAAAGTAGTGTAACTTTCCCTTGATTTCCCAAGCTGTGCATGGCCTTAGTTACCAGGGAAAAGTTCCCCTTAGTCTGACCGCTTCCTTCCCTAGAAGGACAAAGAAGGTGTTTTGCAGTTGCTGATGAATGTTGCTCTGGTCACAGCTGAATAGAGCACGACACCATTCATTTGAGTAGCGAAGCTAATCCTGTTATTCAGGACAAGGGCCCTTCATCACTTGGGCTGAAGGAAGATTCCCCAGACCTTGGTTCCTCTCCCACACATACTCACAGAACTGGGGCAGCAGCAGCAGCCCTGACACCTGACCTGAGCCAGGTGCTGCTGCCTTTACCCACAGGTGATTCAGTGAGAAGGTGGGCATGAGACCACCTTCTCTTCTGCAGGACTTAACTAGCTATTTTCCATTCAAGCTTTAAAGAAAAAGTATTTTTTCCAATATAATTTCATTGATTTTCCAGTTCAGATACAATTTCAGCAGCATTGAATGCAAAATAGTAGCACCTTTGGACTAGCCTGTTAGTGGGAAGGAAACAAAACCCCTGTTCCTAATGTAGGACAGGTTTTAGATGTTTCAAACTAGAAAAGAACTTGAGTTACCTCTTTGTAACACACTGAAGAATAAAAATCTGTGCATTTCCAGTAGCCTGCTTTTGCAAAGGTTCTGATCATACGGTGTGGTGGCAATAAAACAGATTGTGCCCTGCCTGTGCACCCAAATCTCAAATGTTTTAGGATTGTTTTGCATTCTGATGCCAGCATTCCTTAACACAGAAATTCTTCTCCTCCATCCAGATTTCAGAGCAGGGTGTAAGACATGATAGATATGCTATTAACACAGTAATTTCCTCTTGAACATCTGAGTAAGAAACATGCAGATCTGTTGTGTGGTAGTTAGTGAAAAATGTTGAATGGGCACATGTGGAGCTTGGCCAGAGAAGAGAGCGAGAGCGAGCGAAAGCGCCAAACCCCAAATGTGCGCCTGCTGCTCTCAGTATGAGGAGCATGGAACCTGCTCTGCTCTGCTCTGCAGGCACTACAGTCACATCCTGCTCCCTTGGACTTCATTATAATTAACAAGGGCAAGGTTTGCCCTCTGAACTGCAGAAACCATGTGCAGTAGTCTTTTTAAAAGCCTTCTCATATCTGTATTTGTGGATAATTTTGGTATTTTAACACTGTAAATTTCTGTGCTCCATTACTGAAAGATGTGCCTGACCTTAGCCCTCTAATTGTGCAGTAATTAGCATCTAAATACCATGCAGAACTCCCTGCAAATCAACCAATTGGAATATTAATTCTTTATCTAAATATATCTTTTTTTTAAAAAAAAGGAATTAGAGAAGTGCAAACTCAGTCAGTAGAAAACTGTTTTCTCTGCATCTGGTATTTCTGTGCAATGAGGGCGTTTGTATTTTGAGTGTATCCATAGACACAGCAAAGTGTCTCTGAAAGTGAGTGCATCTCATGCCTTCCTTCAGTGTCATGGGTTTAGGCCTAGAGCCCCAAATAACTTTTATTCTCTATGTGCTGACTGACTTCAAGCAAGAAAATCAAAATGTGAATCAAGTCAGCTCTTAGATTCCATTATTACTGGCCATAACCACATGGCACATCTTCTATGTCTTCTATGTCTTCTGGACATAGTAGGACGTGTGGTGGCACCACACTTTGTGACAAGTCACAAGTGCTAATCTGCCAGGATATATTCAGGTAATGAATAACGAAAACCAGAACCTCCTCATCTCACAGCCATGTCCTTCCCACTGCCTACCCATGAGCTAGAGGAGCTCTCACCTGGTGGGTGGCCTGGCTCTTCACATGGTCCAGATTCAAGGAAACTACAGCTGTGCTGTTCTAGTACTGAAAAGGCAAAATATAATGAAATCATTTTATGAGCAGAGAATTTAAAATTTTGTCTT
Source organism: Sialia sialis (assembly GCA_009812075.1). Classification (NCBI taxonomy): domain Eukaryota; kingdom Metazoa; phylum Chordata; class Aves; order Passeriformes; family Turdidae; genus Sialia; species Sialia sialis. The sequence goes on along the minus strand of VRYO01000100.1, from coordinate 10,967,644 downwards.
TTAGTTTTTTATTTTTAAAAAGACAGACTTTTCAACTGTTCACTAAAACTATCAAGGATGTTCAAAAAGCATGGGCATGGGGAAAAAAAAAAATTAACCACAAAGGTGAGTCAGCCTCAGAACAGATAGTGCCTAAGGGAATTTTTCTCACTGAGTGCAAGGTTAATTCTAAAAATCTAGACTTTGAAATTGAGAGAAAAACCCACAAATGTCAACCTGTAAAGAATATTCTTTCCTATTTCGGGCTATTTTATCAGGAGGCACGCCTAATGTTCATTACTACTTATGTAACACACAAACACACACACACACAACTCCAAAGCTGTGCAAATACATGGATCTGTATGTACATTGTGATAATCAGCAAGTTTTGGGAACTCTGGTCACTTTAATAATGTGATTTTGTTTAATATATGCAAGACTGAAAGCTTTATGTTGTCAGTAGCAAAACATGAAATACTATACGAATTAGGAAAAATCCAATAACAAACAGCAGGATGCTCCATGCATACATATCACTGTTGTGGTTATGAGCAAATATAAGACTGTACATGATTAACCACAATTTATTCTTACTATAAACTCAGCAGACAGATGTAGAAGACATACTATAATTGCATACACATTTCCTCCCAGAGCTTAAAACCAATAAAAATATGGTAATTTTGTATAACTTAAGACACATTCTTTACCGCTTTTAAATAAATAATAGGGTTTTAACATGCTTCCATTGTTTTGCTCTTGCAGTTTTTGAAATAAAGTGTGTTTTGAATGCTGATATGTGATGAATTAAAAACAATATTACCTACAGGAGACTGATATTGCTGTAGAGAAAGATTTTCTCAGTTAAACTTAGCAACATATAGGGGCTTTATTCTACATAATCCCAGCTATTTTAACACTTTATAGTTTCTCTAGTGGTCAGAGTTTTGACTGAGATGGTTTTTTTGCATCATATTTTGCCATCTCTGGAAAGGATATTTCAATTGCTCAAAGTGTCTTTGAATAAAGACAAAACAAATATCCAAGCCAGAATCAACCCCCAGATCTCAGAAAGTGGATACAAATTTTGACAGTAATTAAAACTATGGAAATATCAATTGTTTCAGTATTATTTTAAATGAAACATTTCTATACGGACTCCAGAAGTGTAATACAAGTATATCTAAATATACTGTTAATTGCATCAAAATAGTACATCCATCTGTGTGTTTTGTTCTAAGCTTGCTGAGGGAGTTGAAAATACAGAATGTGATCTGCAAACCAAGCAAGTTACTAAGTAGCTGTGGAAAACTTATCTAAAGATAAAGTTGGTTTGCTGAAGTTTCCCGTTGCAGCTCCGACTGTAGCCAAATGAAACTATTTCAGAAACTCAACAAACTCACTGTTTACAAGACAAGCGATTATATGAACTTGACCCTTCCAATTTCCCTGAAGATTTCTTTCCGCTGGGTAAGGTAAGCACTCTTGAATATTCCTTGCCCCGGCCCGGTGCAGATGAGAAACTTGGTGCAGATGAGAAATTTTCATCAGCCATGCACTCTTTCTGCTGTGCCAGAAAGGATCTCTCACAGGGCGTTAGTGGGAGACTCACGGAGTCCACAAAGTCACTCTGTTTGTTTGTGTCTGTGAACTGGGGAATCCAAACAAATAACATGGAATGTAGTTGCTGAACACTCAGATCTTTAGCTGGAGAAAGACAGTTTTTGTCTTTAGTTTTCCAGTCTGATTAAGCCTTTTGTAAAGCTGAGAGCTGCTCTGTAGCTGGCTCACATGGCAGGGCTCTTTGTGAGCCCCTCCAATGCCGCAGTGCACCTTCAGGAAAGCAGCTCTTGGGCAGGGTTACAGCAGGTTGGCCCCACGGATCACTGTAATGTATATTTTAATTATGGTTCATCATGCACTTCAGACACTCCAGCAGGACTGCCTAATTAACAAGGTTGTTCAGCTTTCACATAGTATCAATCAACTAGTTGCTGAAAATGTCTTGATCTCATTTTCTGAGATTAAAGTATAAACGAAGGACACTTTGCTCCATTGTTACTAAACTAAGGCACTACCATCTGGTTTGCAAATGTGATATTGAAATCTCTGGAAATGTCTGAGGCCCCAACTCAACGAAGCAGTAGGCACATGCTTACCTTTGAATATGCAAATAGAGCCAGGTATTTCGTTGGAATCACATGCTTGAGATTGATAATAAGCAGGATTTCATGGACTCGTTTTGAAATACCAAACTTTTCAAAACAGACAGCAGTGAATTAACCTGTTTGTATCATTCAGGAAATCATAGCTTAAATAAAATAAATATATCCCTATTGCTTGTATCATGTAAGGCTCAGTAACAGTGCCTGATAAGATAATGTAAGTTTAATTCAAAAATCTTCCACAGTGTTTTGTAGTTGCAGTCAAACTGTTAAATAGGCAGTTGCAAGTCATACACAAGAAATGAGAGTGAAAGAAAATGGTCACGATTAGCAATAATTTTTATCCAGAATATATGATATCTAAATGTTTACTTTTAAATATTTACTCAGCAGCAGTAAAATGCTGCTGAGGATTGTTATTATACTAGCAATCAAGTGATGGTTTAAGTAGATTCAAACTAGGTTTGAGCTGAACTATAAAACTTACCTCTCCCTTTTCCCCTCCCAATTTGCTACATTATTTGGAAAATTCCGAGCTGTGGAATAGTCACAGATGATTTCCCCCAAAATCTGGGGACAGTTTGTGCATTATCTGCCAGCCCCTAAGAGGCAGCACACTGGGTCCAGGGGTTTGTGACGATGCTGGCACTCAGTTCAGCTCTCAACATTCAGCTGTGGTGCTGGAGTGCCCCTGCCTTCCCCTGGCACAGATTCCCCTCTGCAGTGATCCCTGCTGGGCACATGGAGCCCTTCCTGTGATCCTGGCCTGCACAGGAGGAGCAGGGGCAGCAGCAGGAGCAGCAGCCTCCTGCAGGGACCACCCTCCCTTCCCACTGCAAGGCATCACATGGAGAGCGCAGGCAGTGGGGACAGATGGTGCTTGCTCTGCCTGCAGTGCCATCACTTGGCACTTGCAGAGGAGAGTGTGATGGAAAACTGGATTTCAGTGCTAGGAACTGCAGTTCACCCCTCTGCAAAGAGCAGGAGCAAGACCTCTCCCCCACGAATGAGCCACTTCAGTTCTGTGCTGGCCTGTGTGCGAGCTTAAGTGGTGCTGAGGGACACATTTTACTCATAAAATCATAAATGGATTTCATTAAACCTACGTGGTCTTTAATATATCAGACATAGTTGAGCCTCAGGAGTTTAAAAAAAAGAAAAATAAAAGGAAAGAAAATAAGAGAAAAAGATATTCCCCTCAGTCACCTCTCCTCAAAATGTGAATCATAGATGTTTCTATGCACTGAAAAATAAACAAGATTAGAATAAGAGCTGCATAAAAACAGACGAAGTGGCCTTCCTGGGAAACAGAAGTTGTTAATATGTGGATGTGGATGTAGTTTGAAATCAGCAATAACATTTTTAAACCTAATTAAAGAAATATATAATCCTTCCTAAAGAAAAGTAAAAACAAGAGTCTACAACCAGAGAAGGCTGAGTATTTAGTGAAGCAGAATAGAATATTGTCTTTAATAGTTTCACTGGCTTTGAAAATAGGTGTTTCAGCATCCTCTTACCTTCAGACACACTTTTTTCCTTAAGTTACATTCATTGTTGATGTCTTCAAACCTAAATCAAAGGTAAAATGCATATAGTTTTCTTATTCTTAGTCCTTGCTCTTTGAACAAGTCTTTACAGGCACATCATGTGTTTCCATATTACATTGGATTTAAAAAAATTGAAGAATTATTCCTACATTTAATGCATTGTTTTGAGAACTTTTTTGTAGTAAACACTGATATGTTATTAGTGTTCTGCACATGAATATGCAAGTACTGGCAGATGTAATGTGCTGTATAGTTAGTAACTATTTAGGTTAAAAAAATCCTGTGTTTCTATAGTGTGGTTATCTTGAAAACCCACGTAGCAGTAAAGCTTTGTGGATTAATGCCTTTGAATCAGCAAAACTGCTTCAGATAAACAATTCTTTTAGCTGGTGCCATATTTTTTTAAATTCTATATAATAAAAAACATGATTAGCACAGAAGTACCATGCTCTCCATAACCTGTTTGTAATTGGGAGAATCTGCAGTGTGTGTCCCACAGTCCATCTCACACTGGAGATTGAGGTGTAATTACAGTACAGGCAATCTCATCTCTAGTAATTACAGCTGTCACCATTGATCCAGTTAACCAGGATAACGAACTGCTGAGCCAGAGTTGACAGAGCTTTCTGCCTAAACCCAGACTGCTGTTTAAGAGGGGGTGTTGTGGTTTTTGAGAATTTCTGATTATTGAGACACTGGTGCTTGAAAAAGTAGATTAAAAATATTGTGGATTATGGATTAAAAAACAGAAAGCGTGATTTCCCTTCATTATCACAACTGTAGACTCTCACCTTGCAAGGCAAACAATGAACATGCAAGGCAACCCCTTACATAAATGAGCTGGATGGAGAAAGGGGCAGGAGTGCTTGCGGCTGCACAGCTCAGGGAGGTGCTTGGTGTCCCCACAAGGGCAGTGCAGTGCAGAGGAGGAGGCATTGCCTGCCAGAGGGCACAGCTGCAGTTGTGGAGAGGTGCGCAGGGAGCCCCGAGCCTGTCAGACCTCCAGCCCAGGGTCCCTTGCAGCCAAGGTCTTTCCCAGTGCAGCTGCAGTGCAGATATTACCTCTCTCTTTTCCCTGCAGACTGAATTCTTAAAGTTTATTTAAATACTCATCAGTACCACAGTCTAAATTGTTTAAACTGGGAGACAAATCTCAGTCTGTAAGTCAGAGTCCTAAAGTGTCGTTTTAAGCTTAGTGGAAAATAAAACCCAGAAGGTTTCTCAGTTCTGACTAGGAAAAGGAAGTACTCAGATGCCTCTTCAAAAAGAAATTTATTTTTCAGAAGTTTAATAACAAGACTACAACTTCTTCCACTACACTGCAGTAGAATTGTTTCCATTCTGTGCTATAACTCAAAGGCAGCTGAAAATTTCCCTATAGGCAGCTACTGCTACAGATTCTACTGTATTACAATCTGTTGCCTTGCCACCATTTTGGTTGTTATGCTCCAGATTTAGGATGACAAGTTTTGTGTAACTGGGTAACAGCTCCGTCACAGGGGCCCATAGTGAGTTCACTGGGACCACTTGAGAAATAAAGCACTCTTCAGTGGGTTTAGACTAAATTTTTCATAACAGAGAAGAATTTTGCATTCTTTATATCAGGCATTTTTCCAATCCCAACTTGGACTGTTAGAATATAATGTACTTAGGCTGCCTGACTTCGTGTAAAAACAAGTAATGAAGATGTCAGTGAGCAAAAAGATTTGAGACTTGCTTCTTTCAGAAAATTCCAAAGTATTGTTATGGTAGGCTGAAAGCTGCAGTGTTGTGTTTCTATGTCTCTGGCTTTTTAGGAAAAAATACAGGAATTCAGGAGGTTTTCTCTTTTCAGAATTTTTCCTTGTTTCTGAAACTATGTCTTGAGAGAGGTTTTGAACAATTTAATCTTTTCCTCACACAGTTTTATCTAGATCTTACTAAACCTAGCACCACTCTAAGATATGCAGAATGGGTGTTGCAGTGTTAGCAATGAGAGTGACAACTGAAAATTCTGAAGCCAGGAGGTTACAAAATAGTTCAGCATCAGGCTTAACACATACCAGGAAACTTCCAAAATGTCACCAGAAGAAACCAGAAGAAAGTGGCAGATCTAAAATTTGTCTTAACTGCCTCCCTGACCATAGTGATAGCAGGACAAAAAATACTGTAGGTAGGTAGTTGCCTTAGAGAATGTCTTAGAAAAAAAAAATTAAATTGTGGAATACATTGGCCATGAAGAAATTTACCTTTCTGTGAACAAAGATACCAATTTATTCAGTGTGCTGTAAGACAGAATGAATCCACGCAACCAAAATCCCCAGCATCTTTCACTCCTCACTAAAGCAATATATAGGCACCTTATGTGCAGTACTTTGCCTTTACTTGTATTTATAGCCCCATTGAAGAAAAAAGTCTATTGGTTGTACTCACTGTGGGACCATATATACTCCAGCATCTGAGTGGGATATAAAATTATCCACCAGATGCAGTGACTGGCTGTGCACTATGCAGTCAACTCTGGGTAATGTCAAAAAAATAAAATATAAAAAAAAAAATAAGTATGAAGCCATGTCCCATCAATAATACAAGGTATTGTAAAAGGGCTGTAAATTGAGAGAGCAGCTTGTTGGTTTGGGCTTTGATTTTGTTTTGTTTCTTCAGTGAATGTGTTTGTCCAAGAAAAACCTTGCAGTGAATCAGTGTTGTGGTGGTAACTGTTTTTTAAGAAATATCTCCGAGCTTTTCAATGAGCAGCCAGGTTTAATAAAGAGGTGTTTTAACATCCTTTGAAGTCTTTGCTTTTCTACATTTGTATATAGAAGACTTGTAATAAGGACACCTAAGAGGTGTGATTGCTATAAACTGTGCAGCCTTTCCTTGCCCCATTTGACCCTTTGCTGTACTGCTGCAGCATCAATCAGAGGTCTTGAAGCCTTTGGGGAACACTGATTAATTTTGCTGGAGGAGAAGGATGGCAGCTGCTAAGAGCTAGTTCTGCTTCTATGGATGTCAACAGTAGAACTGTAGAACAGTAGAACTCCCATTGACAGCAGAAATGGAGGCATGGAGACAATATCCTCTTCCAAAGAGGAAAAAAAAACCAGATGCATGAACTTGCTCCCTTTCTCAAATATCTGTACACAGCACAGTGCTAGATTGGGTCAAAAAATCCCATGTGAAGGATGTGACAGCCGAGAGCTGAGCCGGTGCTAGTGTCATACTTTAACCACCATCTCTGGGAGGTCCTCAGCACAGGACAATTCGAGCTGGCTTGATTCCCTCTGCTTTAGATTCTCTTTCTTTTAGCTGGACTAACCCTGTTAAGTGACACATTTGTCTTGTGCTGGAGTGTTTACAAATGCACCTGCATCTTGGACATTTTCAGGTACATTCACTGTTCTATGTAACGTTAGTGGAGCACAGCTACCACATTAAACTGCCTCTGCAATACCATGCTCCACTGTGCGTGTTTTCTGGCTGGACAGCTTAGTATGCATGTTTTATTGATATTCAGAATGAGATCTGTAAACATCTTAACAAATTCTGAAAGGCAGGGGGGGAAATGTGATCCAGTATCTCTTTGTTTAGGTTTTCATTTGAGAAAAAATTCTACTTTCCTTTCTCCCAAAATGTAGATCCGTATCCTCTGTAAAAAAATACTGTCTTTCCCTGTTCTGCACAGTTCATTAGCACTTCCCTCCATACACTTATTTCTGGTGCCATTTATTTCTTCTGATATCATATTATGCAAATGTAATACGCAGCCTTGGTGTATAAATAAGAAGCCTTCCATAGCAGTTATTTCTTTTTTCAAGCTCTACAAAGTGCATTTCACAAGCACAGTTGTTCTAAAACAATTGCACGAATTGGATAACGGATTAAAAATATGTGTGAGAAGAAAATCCCCAAACAGTTAATCTTAAAGGTCAGTCACAGACTAAAGTAGTTTAACTTCATAAAATGGGATCCTGAGTCCTGAAGACTGGCCAGGAGAACCTTGGAATGTCTTCTGTGAGGAGAGGTGAAAATCTTTGCATGTCTAATGGCATATTTATGACTAGAGACAAGCTCTAAGGAAGTCTGTGGTTGGTTTTTTGTAATCCCAAACACATCTGTTTTGTTAATTGGAAAGAGCTTTTAATGAAACTGAATGGTGGGTGCTTTTTAAGTAACCCAATTCAATAACTACATCCTTGCTTGAAAGCTGAAGCAACAACTGCTGCTTTTTCCAAGTGTACATATTTGGAAACAATTGTTCAGTTTTATACATTTACCAGGATGTGTCAAAATTAGAGCTGGATTTTTCTGCTTGTGTCTAGCCTGGAAAGAATATATTTAAATGTCAGTCTCAGCTGACACAAAACATTTTGTCTGACCTAAGAGAAAGAACTTGATTTTCTAAGAGAGTTGTTTATGGTTTTTTTATCCCAAAAACCAAATGGGGCTGTCAGTTTCAAAATGCAATGTTATTTTGGAACAAAAAGTCAAAATATTTCACCTAGAAAATGTCAGTGAATAACATTTATACTTCTCTGAATTTACTCTTTTGGCCAAAGTGTTTTACAACATGATCTGACTTTCTGAATAGTTTAATTCCCTCTGAGACTGTGTATCTGTAAATTTTATGTACCCTGAAAATATTTTCAACCCCCTCTATTTAACATGCAAGTACTGCTGAGATCTGTATTCAGATCACTATCGCTCTGCAAAGGCACATCTTTAGGTGGTGAGTTCTGCCCCAGGCTGCCCACAGGGCTATGACCAAGAGCAGTCCCTGGAATAGTTTGTCTGCAGGCAGGCAGGATCAGCCAGGTTAGGATCTCTTGTTCTCACAGTGCATGTGCCAGCTTGCCTGTGACTCCAATCCTCTTATCTCCCCACAAAGTTTTCCTTTCCCTCATATCTACACATATCTAGAGCCTTATCCTGGAAATTCTTGCTGGTGCCAGTAAATGTCATTGCCAGGAGGTTCCTCTGAAGACAAGGCAACTGTTCCCAAAATGACCAGGAGTAGGTGTGGACAGGAGCAAGCCTAGTACCCATGCACAAACAGCTGTGCACTGTATTTGTGTGTGTTCATCTTTTACATTCCTAAGGAAGTTGTGCCGGTAAAGCCCATTTTCCTTGAAGATTGTCAGTCTTAATAAGAACTAAGAAACTAGAACAAAACCATCATGAATTCTAATGTATTTGAACATATGGCCCTAGGACCTGTTATTACCATATCAGTCAGATAAAGGAGTGGGAGAGTGGTTGCAACAGCACAGAAGGAAAAATGTTAACACAGCAAAAGGACTCTTTTAATTCTAAGGAAATATTCAGTCTGTGAATTTAATTCCAATTTTAAAAAGTCTTTTGGATAATATCAATTTCTTTCAATTCTTAGTCAAATCCTATTTTTCCTTATTGTTGAAGTACTTATTTTCTGTTTAAAATTGAGCTTTTTCTGTAAATCTGCCTTTAGAGGGAAGGGTGTTTGAAAATACTATATTTACTCATTGTTCTTGGTAGGCTAGGGAGGTAAGTAAAATAATCTCAAGCAAAAAGTGAATTCAGGTCAGAGTCCATTTCCAAGGCACATCTAAAAAGCTAATCAGTTCATCTAGTCTCTGTCCTCCAGCTCTGAAATGTATATCAGCAGTAAATGTACAGTTCCCAGGTCTTCAAACAGCAATCAGCTGATTCTGCCAGCTGCATATGTGTGAGAGAGGGAGAGGGAAATGTATGAAACCATTTAATTATATGTATCTGGAGCAGGAACTGGACCTGGGATTGCCACGAGCTTAATGAGAGGTTTAATCAAGTTCAGTTGTAACTGAAGATTCTCTAGAATTCCCAACCATCTCAGACATGGATAGTGTGACTTTTTCCTGTTCATGAATTCCCAGCTATCTCTGACATGACATGGATAGTGTGACTTTTTCCTGTTAATCCATTGTAGGCATGATAGTATTTACAGAATTTTTCAAGGAAGCAAATAATGCATGTAATAGATTTATACAACTTGCTGTAGGCATGGATGCCTGGCAGCAGGTTAGGGAGGCAGGGTAAGAGGACTTGTTGAGTTTCCTGAATGCAGATGGTTCAGAGCCAGGATGGATGGTAGTGTCTTGTGGTGAGCTACTACCACCACGTTCCAAAGCATTGTACTTCTGGATTGTGATCATTTGAAAATTTCATGGTTTATATGTCATTAAAACATTTCTAAAGCTTTACTTGAGTTTTATACCAATCTTTCTGCTAAGTTTACAGCTGAGCAAATAGAGAAACATTTGGATAATTGCTTTTAATCCTTCCATTAGCCTGCATCAGCTTTCTTTAAAAGGATTTTTCTTTGAAAATGTTCCAATGTCTTCTGTCTTTCTTTCCACAGATATCCACATAAATCAGTTTGCTTAAGATAGAGCAAATTATCTAAGATAGATTTATCCTCTCTAGAGGACCATCACAAAGTCTGCATGATTTAAGTATTGTGTTTGTCTTTGACATAGACCTGAAGTGACATCTAAATGCAACTTAAGAATGTGCAGGCTTTGAGATGAACACCCTCACAAGGGAAAGTGGAAGAACAGGTACAATCTCTCCTCTCTGGTGACCAGAGACAGGACTTGTGGAAACAACATGAAGCTGAGTCAGGGGAGGTTTAGGTTAGATCAGGGGAAGGTTTTTCACCCAGTGGGTGGCTGAGCACTGGAACAACCTCCCCCAGGAAGTAGTCACAGCACCAAACCTGAGAGAGTTTGAAAAGCATTTGGAAAACACTCTCAGGCACATGATGTGACTTTTGGGGCTGTCCTGCATAGGGGCAGGAGTTGAATTTAATGATTTAGATGGTTCCCTTCCAATTCAGTATATTCTTTGATGCTACACTCATCTGTGTTTTATCCAGCTTGTTGTTTAGCTAGAATTCAGATAGAGCAGAGCAGAAGGTAGATTGTTCTCTGATTCACTGGTAAAATTGAGAAACTTGGGGTAATCTTTTTGACCAATGGCAGTCTCTTTGCACAAAGGATACAGTAGCAATCTAGGAATGCTTAAGGCTCTGAGCCTATTTGGAAGGATGCATTTAAGATATTAATATTCATAAAATCTAGTATTAAGAAAATTTTTGCATTGTACAACCAAGAGCAGACAGCAAGCTGTGGTTTTAGTTGTTTTTCTGTTAGGAACTTTTTAAGTGTTCATGTTTCAGCTTCTGCTGAAGGACAAGATGAGAAAGGAGCCTGGGAAGAGCTCAACAAGAAGGAGACTTGATGGTGGATTCTGGTTCTGGGTTGGCCATGCTCACTGGGGACTGGCATCACCCTGCCTGGTGCAGCATAGCCCCATCTGTCATTGGGGAATGTAATTTTGCATTGAAATGTACTCACTCACTCCGACCTTTTGTCTTTAGGATTTTCAGTCTTAATTAGGTTTACACAGTAAGGAATATGATTTTAGCTTGGAAAGGAAAAAAGAGGATTTTTTTCTACTATTCTCTGGGTAACAGTGAACATCTAAGCACTTCCTTCTGTTAAGGTTTAGTCAAATAGGATTCACAACAGGCTAAAACTTACTCTAGGAAAGACACCTTAAGGCTACAAGCCTGATTTCTTGCTTCTGACTCAATTTTGCAGTTAAATCTTAGTGCAATGGCCATTGATTTTGTTGGGCTGTTTTTTTTATTTTCCTTTGACGTCTCCTGTTGTAACGTATGTTTGTGTCATGGTGTTTTAAGGAAACATTTCTCATTACCCACAAAAAAAGGCTGGCAGAAACAACTCTTTAATGCTGAAGATGAGCAAGCTTAATACTGACACCTAGTCAAAAGAAAGAGATTAAATCCTTCATGAAAATTTGTCAGCACCTTGAGACTGGAATATCTCAAAGATTGCTAAAAACTCACCACATACAAGTATAGAATTACTTGTCAAAAGATTCTGAATGAAACAAAACAAGCTATAAAATATTCTGACAGATCACAAACAGAATGAGAGGCTAAATTTGGGCTCTATAAATTCACTGTAATTTGTTTACTCAGCTTCAGCCAGTTTATAGGTTATGCTGGAAATCTGCCAGGTTCTGGTCCAGCTGAGGCTCAGTAATTCAAGAAGAAGCCTTGTTACTGCTTATGATAAAGGTTCTCAGTGCTCCTCAGGATGGAAAGTCAAGTTAAATGAAAGCAGATCTTGATATGCCCCACACAGAATTTCAATAAAACTCGTGGGCAATTAGAACATGGTCCCTGGATGTGTGCTGCCAGCAGGGCCCGTGGGTGGTGCCTTGTGTCAAACACCAATGTCCAGGAAAGAGCAGTGATACCACACAGAAAACACAGAAACAAGGAATGGCCTAGGATGTTTCCAAGAGGATTATTACAGGGCCTCATGGCCCAAGAAAACTGTGACTACCAACTGTTGAGAAATTTCTCTTTATTCCCTTGAATCATGCCCAGCTTCTGCACATGCTGGAGAACAGATTGCTGGTAATGCAGCAGAGGGCAGCAATGGAAAACAACCCTTGGAGATTCCATGCTCTGTGTATTTTGCAAACAATAAACAGGCACAGGGTAAATAAAATATAAAAAAGACCAAAGCAGAACAAACCATAAATAAATCCTCTAGGAGTAATCCTCCAAAAGCATAACATTGAGGCAATGGTACAACTTAGAAATTTTCAGTATAAATATTCTTTTCTCCTTATCCTCAGCATTAAGCAAATCTTCTGCTAAAAGAGTGGGGGCCACAAATCAAATTGCCTCTGGGAAACTTGGAAGCCCAGTGGTTCAGTGTCATGCTATTGCATGAAAAATACTGTGTGGAAAAGACTGCTCACTTTCCATTGTCTATGCAAGAGACATGAAGAGAGCTTATTCATAGCAATGAGAAGCAGAAATTCAGTATTTAACATCTAGGCACAGTAATAATTAAAAAGGGTGTCAGCACAGATGACCAGCTGATGCAGCCTCTGTACTTCTGCTGGGTTTAGTGGCCACTTGCTGAGGAGCAATCTCAGCGTTGTTGCCATGCCCTTAAAAATCCTACTTTTTCAATGAGACAATGTCCCTTGGTTATTGAAAATAAATTTATTCTATCAGTCTGATACATTTTAATCTGATAAAATTTTAAAAACACTTATGTGACTAAACCCCAGGTTTTTAGGGTTAAACAATTTCCTGTGAGTCAGCTAAGAGTAATCTGCTACAATCAGAGCTCTGGATAATGGCTATATTTCAGACATACATTATGTGCACTTTAAGCAGATAAGTGTTAAAAAACGAAGTTGAAATAGCCTTCTTGTGAACTGTGCTAATACAGAATGGGAAGGATAGCCTAGCTCTGAATCTAGAAAAGAGGAGGAAAAGAGATAATTGAAAAAACTTCATTCTGAAATGGTGGGTGTGCGTGAGGAACACAGGAAGACAGAATTATTACTGTGTCCAGCTCCTCACGCCCTGCAGAAGCAAAGAGGGTAATTTGGATCCATTTTCATTTACCAATCATGCCTTTTGAAGTGATGGAGTTTGGCAAGGGTGTTTATGACTTGTTTAACAATTACTAAATGAGCCTTTCTGTTAAAGAATCAAGCTGACTGTGACTCAGTAAAATCTCAGATGCTACTACTGGTTGATTGTATTACATTGAATGATGTCTTGGGACTTGGATGGCCCTCAGAGAACTGTCATTTACAGTATTTAACATTTATTCAATGAACAAAGATTATGCTGATCTAGAAAACAGTAAGCAAAAAAAAAAAAAAAAATATCCTGGGTGATTATAAAGATAAGTGTGCCAGTATTTGATTTGGAGAGCTCTGATCTGTCTGGTCAGGCATGCAGTGGAGATTTACACTTCCTTCCCAAATGTTCTTTTGAAGATATTTACTGTACCTACAGCAGACTTTGCTGAAATTGCATTCTGAGGATACATGTAATGTGATTTGAAATCAATAAGATAACTCTAGTGCTTCATTTTAAAGATGAAACTGCGTGAATTTTAAACAAATTCTAACTAAAATGCACTCAAACCACAAATATTGCATAAATCGTTCCCCAATTTTATCTTGATTGAATGGCAACTTGTTAGCACCAGTATTCATCAACATATTTGTTTCATAACCATATGAATGGCAGAGGCAAATGATGTTTGTTAAATATATACACTGATATTTTTTACCTTCTGTTGCTACTTGAGGTAATCTTAAAATACATGCTTCACCTTCAAATGTGACAGCTGTTTCGTTTTGTTTTTCTTTGAGAGCTTCAACCCGTATTAGATTAGTCAGTCTTTGGTGTTCTGCAGAGCTGTCTGTATTCCAGGTTGCTAAAACAAAGACTATTTTGTATCTGGCATATTAAAGCCAGCATGTTTTAAAATCAAGCACAGTATCATATTTACAATATAAAACGTGTGAAACATTTATACATTTTTTGCTGTCAAATGTTGTTTGACAATCAACGTATGATAATGAAATGTATAATTAATAATAAAAATGCCAACATCTGTTAGATTGCTATTACAGAGTGATTCTAAGTGTACTGCTTGGAATATGTCATCATTAACTTAATTAATATTAAAATCCTTAAAATACAATTTGTTTTCATTAGTTGTTAATTTAGGAAGATACCAGGCATACAAAGTAGGTTCTGTTTTTTCACTTTGTCAATAACCAAACTTCACAAATGCTTTTCAAACTGTTAAATTGATGTAAATGTCCTATTAGCAGATGAATCCAGTCAGATGAATGTTGTGTTCAGCTGTGATTGTCTCAGCCTTTGCCTTAGCCAGGTTTGTCTTTTTATGGGGACCCTCTCTCTGGGGGATGTTGTTTAGCCTGATGTCCTGCCCACTAACCTCTTTAACTGTTCTTTCTGCTTTTTGCTGCCAAAAGCAGACACGTTTAGGTGCTTGTTCAACTCCTACTGCAATATGCAGACCCTTAAGCTAATATTATGCAGTTATACAATGCATTTTTATAGCCCTGAGACATTCTCCTGCTCATTGAAGAGAAAAGGTTCTGAGGTCAGGCTCCCCTGGAGGTCTGATCAGCAAGTGAATGAAAAAAAACTCCTCATTACTGTATGTGTGTGTGTTTACATACATATACAAATACATATATATGTGTATATATATATATAATATATATGCACTTACCTGTGTATGTATGTCTCTATTCACTACATCAGCACTTGCCAAGAGAATTACTGGGCACTTGGAAGATTGTGTGGTGAGCAAACAGAGGCTATTGTATAGAAGAAATTCCCATTTCTTCTATCGTGCCATCTGCAGGGAAGGCCTTATCTCTGGGACAAACTGTGAGGGACTGCAGAAAAACAACCTATAAAGCAAGCCTGCCTATCTTTTAACATGCAAATTAAAGTCATCCCCCAGTAGTCTGAGGGTGATCTAGGGATTTGCTGAGGCCATCTGAAAGCTGCAAAGCTGCTCAGTAATGGGGATGAAAACATCTGGCCGTGGATGAAGATCTCCCAGAAACAGCCCATTCTTCTGGTCACAGCTGAATTGGGAGGCATTTTGTAATTTTTGTGCTAGGAGTCTGGCGGTTGTGTGTATCTCTATAGTCTTTCTCTGAAAAGCTACTAAGGCTATTGAAATCAGTAAATCCACATAGACACATTTCATTTTGATTTATGAAACTGATACCTAAATATTTGTGATGATTGATAATTGTGTTTAAATAATCCCTACATGTTTTGCAGCAATGGATGCTGCAAATTATCATAGGAGCAATGCATACTGCAGAGATGACCACATTGCTCTTGATGTGTAATTAAAGCTGTCCACAAAAAGTGCCCAGATCTCCATTTCCTGCCTGGGAAGAGATCAAGCTGGAATAAGAGAGAAACTACTTTTTGTCACATCCTTTTCCTCTTCATTAAATTCTCCATCCACCATTTTGCAACAGAAAGCAACTATTGCTGGTTTTGTGGAGTTAGAATAAATAATTCATGAGTTGGAATTAACAGATTGTGAAAATACACTAATTAGAAAAATGAAAAAAAAAAAAAGAGAGAGAAAGAAAAGGAAACCCAGCATTTATGCTGACCACAAAGATAAGACAGCTTTCTTCAGCTCACAGTGATGTTAAGGAAATTAAAATCATCAGTGAGGCTTTGTACGTAATTTAACAAGAAGAGCGATGCCATATTTCAATGTGAGCTCTAATAGTTCAGTCTCCTGTAGTACCTTTGCTTTTTCTGCAGGAGAAAGAGGCTGACACTTTCTCAAATGAAACTTCAGGCTAAGCTGGTTCACTTGGATTTGCATAAATCTGGGGAGCTCCCAGGTGCAGCTGAGCTGCGTGAAGGAGCCCAAGATGGTGAAAGGAGCAACCTTTGGTATTTGTGCTGAGGGCATCCATCTCTTCCACCAGGACTGGGCTCTGTATTTATATAAAATCTCTTCAGCTGGGTGTATCAGTGCAATGCCTGTGGCTGAATTTCGGTGAGATGAGGCACATCTTTTGCCTTATCACTCATGGGAAAAGTGACTAATTTCTCTAACCACACTCGGGAGCCAAGCGAAGTTTAAGATGCAAATAATTTGTTACAGCTTTAGTGAACATTAAAGCAAACAACATAGGCCAATACTGAAAGCAAACATTAGAAAAGGAGGCAAGAAGCAGGTTGCTCCAAGGCTTTGTTTTCACGTGAACAGCTTCCCTGCTGTATGATCTGTGTGGGGCACTAGCATAGAGTAATATTTTCAGGCAGGCTATTAGCAGTGGGTCAGAGATTTGGGGCTGGTTCCACTCCAGAAATTTTTAATAATGGATTGTAATTCAGCTCTGGATATAAAGACTGCCTGAGTCAATGATTATTGAAGCTATTTACTTTAATGAACTTTGGAGTGGATTTTTATGTGAAAATCTGGAGAAGGAAAAAGAATTTTTTTTGCATTTACTTAACTTTTTCCATCTTGATTTTTAAAAAGTCACAATTCTGTGCTCACATTCTCTATGGCCTTCAGCCTTCTGTTCCAACCTGACTGCAAGAAGTGCTCCAGTCTGCCATTGGAGCTGCTGTGACAACGCCTCCCTCCTTCCTCTCAGGCAAACTAAATCCTTGCTGTGCAAAATGTGCAGACTTGGGGGGTTAGAGGTGTGAGCTGACTACTGAAGAGGCTTAGCTGGTTGATCAGCCATTACCCCTGGATCCAGGAGTGGCTTATCCATGTCTAAGTGACCAGACCAGAAGCAAGCTGAGGATGTGTGATTCCCCCTGTGCCTAACCCTGTTAGTCCCTGTTCTCTCAGTCTCCCTCTTCCATCAGTTTATTCAACAGGAGCAGCTTGGTATGCAGCAGTTGATGTTGGAATTGCTGCTGTTACAGTATATGTGTGCTTTCATCTTCAAAAATGAGAAACTAAGAAATTTGTAAAATCTCTGATACTGCTAAATACATTTTTGACATATTTGAATACATTACCCTTTAAATAGTTCAGCCAATAAGCATGGTCATTTCTAAATAAAGATGAGCAGCCTTTAGCTGGCCACATGTTTTATGCAGAGGAGATCAATAGTATTTACTAGTCTGCAAAAACTGGATAAATACAGTATTCTGCAAGCAGAGTGTGCTGGGTCTGCACACTGACACCACTGAAACCAAAATTAAAATGTACTGATTTTAGTGAGAACGAGTTTCAACTTTGATAAACAGAAATAAGGACAATGCCAAATCAGTTAGATATCTTTCAAAGAATAAGTGTTACAACACTTACTGTAAAGGGGAAAAAAATTAATCATATTCCTGCCACAACTGGTCTATAATAAGTGTAATATAATAATGCAAATATAATATTTCCATTGGTTCATGTATCCACTTTATTTCACACATACAAGAATTGCATGCGCCTAATAATCTGTGCTTTTTGCATGAGAGAAGCTGGGTGTGGTCTGGCTTCTTTCTTGCAGAAGTGAATTTATCCCCTGCACTTCTGTCACTATCATTATTATTTGTCTATCTAATTCCCATCAAGCAAAAATGCAATGAAAAGGGTTTCTGATTTCTGCATTCTGTACACAGAACAATGTACCCTCTACCCTTTCCCTAGTCCAGGTAAGATTGTTGTCTTAGATAGCATTGTTTAATCAGTGATTGAAATGTAAACAAATCCCATTTTCTCTTTGTGCTGATAATGGTTATAGTGCATCCTTGCAGCCTGCCTGGGCTTTAGAAGCCGATGAATAGTGTCTGTGCAGAGGGTGAAGTGTGGCACTTTGTGCATGTTCTATTAGCCATCTGAGGGTATTTTATAAAGCATCCACGAGGTCTGCAGGAGAGAGCCCATCACATGAGGGACTGTAACCAATCAGGTTTCATTTCTGGTTGTTTTGCAACCCACCTCAAATCCTCACATTTCAGTGTTATGGCAGTTCCAGAGTATTTGTATTATCATTTTATTAAAAATAAAATAAAACAGTAATACAAGCACACATAATGTTTTATGATTTGATATTCCCTCCGTAGATTCTCAAATAACAGAAAAAGTTCAGTGTTCACATGGAATCCAATGAAAGCATGCTTTTACTAAGAATTATCCAGTTGTTAGAAGTTTTGCTAAGGAAACAAAAATTCAGGTGAGAAGGCCAAAGTGGACAACCATGCTATTTACATATCTCAATCGCTTATTTAAACCAGATTTGATCAGTGCTTGTGAAATACAAGCCATTGTAGCTCTACAGCTGTTCCCTGATCCTACAGCAATTCCCAACCAATGCTGTGGAATAGAACACACCAATGGGCTGGCAGCTAAAATTAGTCATTTTGAGAGTTTCTTCACCCTGCAGATCATTTCTGTAAGGTTTTCAGATCTGTCTCCCTTAGAGGCAGGTTTGTATCATGACTGTGGTTCTCCAGCTAAAATCTATACAATATTAAAATAAAGGGACCTGAAGTGACCCATTCCCACTCCTGGAATGCCCCATCACCCTACTCTCTTCTTTCCCTCCCAGAGTAGATGTAGCTCATGTATTTCTAATGCTGCATATATTCAAATTTATTGCAGCGGTTTTCTAGGGCTTTTAAGATTACCTCTGCTCTAAAAGGAGTCAGATCACATGCTTAACTGGCAACGGTTCAGCTGTTCTGGGAGATGACACCAAGTCCTACAGAGAGGTGGATATGAACACAGTCAAGCAAAGAATAGGAACCTAAAGTTTCTCTCTGGCATCAGCAACACGTTTCACCCCTCAGTGTCTGGACTCAATGAATGAATCTTAATTCATCTGGTAACTGAAAGAACTCTCTGATCAAATTGTGAAAACCACAAGCCAGTAACAGCTGTGTGGGTAGATGAAAGGTTGGATGTGCATCAGAATAAGGCTTCCTGGGTGTTTTGATATTTCATAACAAAAGCAGCAAGTGTAGCAAACCACATCAAACTTGTACTGTTGAACCAATTAAAAACATCAGCAAGTCATCTGTGCACTAAAGTCCATAAAGGTTAGTGAGATGAATTATTCCTCCTTAAGGACCACCACAAATTAGGGGAAACGGGTCAATCTTCCTAAACAGGACACATAATATTTTCTGTACGTCTGAGTTGGCATGGCAGCATGGAGCTGAAAGCAGAGGCTGGAAAAAAGGAGTAAAGAGTGTCAGTATTCATCACTGTGGATTTATTTATGGCTTTGCTAGGCCAGTGCACACCTTTCACATGAAGGTGGTATTAACTGAGGGAAGTATTCATCATCTCCTTTGTATGACATAATATATAAATCTGATCTAAAGACTGCTTAAAGGAAATTATTTTTTAGGATTGTGTATAAAATCATACTGGTTTGGTTTTCATCAAGGCTGCAGTTCTGGCCACAAATAGCTGAGCAGAACCATTTAACTGGGCTGTAACTGGCAGCACATTACACTCCCCTTGCTCCAAAGATGCACCTCGGGCCACTCACTCCTGACTCAGTCACACACATTAGCTCGTGATGGCTGCTCAAAGAGCAGATAAAGCAAGTTAGCATCACTCCATTTTTTAAGTCTAAACTTTGTGCTTACAGTTTTCCTGAGAGAGTAATATTTTCTATGTAAAATATACTTTACAATGTATTGGAATTTAACTACAAAGATATACACCTTCATAAGTACAGGCTATTAAAACAATTTACTGGTATGTCAACAAGTACTGATATGTACATAAAACCAGAATAATTTGGTTTGTTTTAATGCACTGAGCCAATCCAGCAGTGTCCTGTCAAGTGCTATTGAGAATCACTTTGCACTAACAGGATGACATGACTGGAATCACATTCACTGCACATCTTAGTTCTATTGAATGATTCGGAGCTGAAATGAATGACTGACACTTTGTGAATAAAAGAATAAAGCAATTGTGCCATTCACACTGCATTAAGGGTGAAAATTTACTTTCATTGTATTGGGTGTTAAGATTCACTGTGTTAGAGTTCATTAAAGTCGATGGGAGAATGGGACTTAGTGAATAATTAACAATAAGTGATTTATCAAGGAAACCTAGTTTTTCCTTCTGTTGGTAGAAAATCCATAAACAAATCACAACAGCTTAAGAAGCGTTTGCAATGCAAACTTATTGTTTTAAAAAGGATTTTTTTCCCCAATTCTTAGCAGTTTGGAATCATTGCAATTTCTCTGTGAGGCTATAAGGTACTTGCTAGTCATATAGCATTGATAAGCTAGTTTTTCAGAAAGGCACATGATTAGCTTTCTCCCTCCTACTTGGATATGTTTGCCTACTTCTCTAGAGCAAATACCAGCGTGTACACATGCAAATGTAAATTTTTTCTTCACTGAAATCTCCTCAATGACACTTTGAAGGCTATTAGCCATGAATGCTGGTGCCAAAAATGTGACGTTTCTTGAATTTCTGTGAAATGTAAACAAAAAATCTGATGTACAAGTAAATCAATGTGATATGATGTCAATATTTGCAAAGTACTTTTACAATATTTCACTTTCTTTGCAAAGTTGTATCTTTTTATATTCAAATTTGAAAGAAATGAGACAGCCAAAGAAGCCAAATAGTCAAAAATAATTAGTCTGACATACAAAATAAGCATCAAATAGCAAACATCTGCATTACAGTGTGCAGTGCTTTGTTACAAAAAGCATATTTTGAATACAAAGACCATGACAATATTTTTGCCAAAGCTTTTTAGTGTTTATGGCTCCTCTGAAATCATTTTGCCATTAACTGCAGTGAGATCAGCATGTTACCCCAAACAATTGACCATTGTCCTTTCTAACAGCCCAGTGCACATTGTTCTGCAGGCTTCCTCCTTCAAATGATAGGATCTCTCATGCCACAAATTTAACTCTCCTCTAGTAGTAAGTGCCAGTATCTGGTTGAGATCAGCGGATTAAAAGCTTTATGGGAGTGATGAGAATTATTATCTTAGTTATCACTGTTTTTCAGAAGTATTTCCCAGGACTGGAGACACTCTGGGCCTCTAGATTGCAGGGTCAGACAATGCTGAGTGCCTGACACTATAATAACAAGAGAATTCATTCAAATAGAAATGGTGGTTGTCTCCTACCAGTTCTGATAGCTGTCAGGTAAAGAAAAGATGGATGGTAGGATGTCAGGTAAAGTCAAAAGATGCCTTTAGGAAGAGATCTATCTACAACCCAAACCCATCCATAAAGTCAATAAAATTAATTTCTCATTCATAGCTTATAGAGAAAAAGGTGCATTTACAGTAAAATATAGATACTGAATCCTGTTAGCAAAATAGCACATCTCTTACACTTAAGTATATAGAAAGGCCTCTTTGAATGCCTTTTCGGAGCTCATGTTGCCAGCAGTTATGCCTGAAGTCTTTCATGTGACAAACTTGCCTGCACACCTGGCAGGCAGCGGGCTGTGCTCCCTGGCGGGGCAGATTGGGTTACGGGGGGGCAGTGCTGGGAAAGTCCCACCAGGGCTGCCTGAATTATTTTTTAAGAAGAAAAGCTTCAAATGGAAAGTGTAACCCAACGCTTTCTAAATGTGGAGACATGCTTAAAGAGCAGTGCTATTTAGTTTCTCTCTACTTTGGAGAAATTTAAATCCTTGGTAAATAAATCCTGCTCTTCAAGTACTGAACAAATGAAATTGCCCGATTAAAATTTAGAGAAGCTCCTGCTGCAAGTTCCAAAAGCAGGAGGGGTGACAAGAGAGTCAGACTTGCTAAAACAGAGCAAAAGCTCAGCCTCTAGCCCACAGAGCTAAATTCTGTCTTTGGGTCAACTCAGTGGAGCTGGATGTAAGCTGAGAGCAGAGCCTCACCTTCCTGGAGGAAGATCACAGCCAAAGTGAAGGCACTCCTGTAGGAGAAACAGCTGCTTCCAGAATAAAAGTCTTCCTCAGTTTGAAGCCTACAGGCATGAAAAGCACAGGCTTAGCAAAAATAGACAAGGGGAGAAAGACTGCAAAACAGGAGATTATAGGATTTTGTTTTAAAGCACCTAATGTACGTGGAAAAATTCTTTCATGTTCTTGTGCAGTTGTGATCTCCAGGCACAGGTGTGAGCACAAACACATTCCCCCGCAGTGGAGGCTGCCAGCATAGGAGAGGAGCTAAAACTGTTCATGCTGATGAAATGCTCTCCAAAAACACATGGCTGGGACATGCTCTGACAATATTTTTGCATGAGTATGGTCAAGTCTGTGGCCAGAGGAGCAGCAGGGATGTGGTAGGGCTCATTCAGAGCTCATGGACCCTCTTGCAGCAAACAGTTTGGTTTGGGGTTTCTTTTCTTCCTCGAAAAACAACAATCAAGCACAAGGAATTCCCATCCAGCACTTCAGCGTGTTCTGATGAGTCACTGGAGCACAGACTCAGACCTGCATCATCAACACCAAAGGCAAATGCTCAAACTCGCTGGATTGTAGACTCCATCTCTCATTAAATTGAATAATACTTAATTATTCCTACAAATTGGAACAGCTCAAGAGTGACAGAAAAACCTCCTTTCAAGTGATCAGCTCCTAGGAGTTAGAACAGGTATGTGGGATGTAAAAGTTCAGATTTTGCTTTGTCCCATCCTGAGCAGATTTGAGACCATGAGGTGAAAGATCCTAACCATGAATTTATGGGTAACCACTGTCAGGTCTTCTCTCTGGTCTTCTAGGGGAAAAAAAAAAATGACAGAAGATGTAGTTCCTCCTCATATAGTAGAGAATAATTGGGAATCTCCCTCCCAAATACCTGATAAAAAATCCTTTATGCTCCTCTTGCTCTAGGTAGGAGCACAAGTACATATTAATGAGGTACAAGGAGGTCTTTCAGGTGCAGGGTAGCTTGGACAAACACAAGTTCCCATCTTGTGGAAACCACATTTATACATCTTTGAGGGGCTCTGTGAGCCTTGTGTGGAAAGCTCAGTAAATGGCTTCTATACTATTTGTTTCATCTTTTAAGCCAAATAGGGCATTGCCTTTTCACAGTAAGATATTAAGATATTTTCACCCCATTCCATGTGCATTCTACCTTCAGCAGCAGTTTTCTTCATTATTTTATCTGTTATCATTGTTCAAGATGAGAGTAGTTGGGCATTAAAGCCAGGGAAGAAGATGCAGATGTACAAGATGTACAATGGTACAAGACACGTGCAAACTAAACCTATTCTGCATCCTCTTATGGCCCTGGAGGACTATTGAAAAAGGGCCAAGACAGGTCCCACAAGACTGAGGGGCCTTCAGTGTATTGTTCATGTTTTTCCCACAGATAATTTGGAAGAAATACAGTGTATTTTGCATACCCCCATAGTAAAATTACAACCAGCTGATAGAACTATCTCAGCAGCAGTGAGAGTCGACTCAGAAAGGCGGGTTTTGTTGCCAAATAACACAGATTGTTTATAATGAATATAAACAATTACACTGCTGACCAGATTCCCAGTACACTTCCATCTACAGAATATACAAAATACTGCTCTGGCACTGGTCTCTCAAATATTTGCCATATATTGAGCACTTTCAATGAATGACATTCAGTGGAAATGACAAAGAGGGAATTCCACACCACACTGTTCACACTCCCCAGCATTTTTTGTTCCATATATTTATTTTTGCCTTTCATATTATAATCCTCCAAAACAAAATGCTTCTTGATGCACCATGATCTCCCCCAAATTATTTGATCCCACATTGATTTTCCTTGTCTTCTCATGTAACAGGTTTAATATTGGGCACAGATTAGAAGACAAGGGGAATTGTTGTGGTAACTCTTGCAGGTTTTTTCCTTCCCTCTTTCTGTGTACATCTCCATGCAGATCTTTACAACATGACCTGTCTTTCCAAAGCTGAGACCAAATGTAACTTGGTGACAGTACAGAAAAAAGGCTTTCCACTGTAGCACCCATACAAGTGCACTGAGCCTGGACACTGCCAAGGATTTATCTGAAAGCAAAAACTTCAGAGGTTTCTAGTGCTGTAAAATTTAAACCCTCCTGTGGGGCAGTGTTGAGGGAGCTAAAGCATTCCCAATAAACAAGAAGAATCTTGCAAAAGAAAACTCTTTCCAAAGGTCTAGTGATAGAAATACATTAAATATGATGTTAACACAGGTAATTTGTAAGGAAGTTCCATAAATCATCATTTCAGTGGGTCATGAACTTTAAACTGTGCATTCAGCTCAGGAATTTCATTAGAGCAGAATAACCTTATTTCCACAGACAAGCAGTCATGGTGCTAATTCTAAAGTAACAAATTGTCTTTTTGTTTCAAAACTTATTCGAACTGTCACTGACAGATACAGGGAAGAGAAAGGAACCAAAACAACTGAGAAAAGCTGGCCTTTTCAATGTTGTCCACAGAGGAGAAGTTGGAGAATGATGAAGACCACAGCACACTCACTCCAGTTTTCTGTTGGAAAGAAATGTGTTTTTCTTGCAGATTAGTTGCTTTAGTTATTACTGAAGTAAAAAACAAACTCTGTGTATACCAGTTTGGAGAAAAACTTCTAGCAACTGCTAGTACTGTACACATCTTCGGGGGTCTTTTCCCTATGGAAAGCCACTCATCTCCGCAGTGTTTTTCTTGTACGAAACAAGAATTTCTGTTACATATGGATGCAAGAGAAAAAAAAAACCTCCCACCAACATTACCACAAGTGTAAGGAAGACATCTGGATTGAAGCTTCATCTGTCTTTCCAGAAAGCCGTACCTGTAATGCTGCCCCATCACCTTACTGCTCCCCCTCTCTTTGCCCATTCCCCACCTGGGGTCAGGCAGTCAGCCACAGGCTTTGAATTTCTGACTCCCATCTCAGCTAAATTCACCCTTAATACTGAAGGGGTTCCCAAGCTTTCAGTTTGAGTTCAGTTGTGCACTTACTAAAGCTCATGACACCAACATTGACTATCAAAAACAGGGCTGGGCCTGTGATGCTGTGATTGAAGTTTCAGATGAAAATATGAACTCTCTTGAAAACAATGCACTGCCATACAATATTAAGTGCCAACCAACCAGAGAAGTTATTTTCTTGGCTTTCCATAAAATTGCAAGGCCTTGGGTATAGGAAGTATGAGAAAAATAATGATAAAGTATGATACTTTTGAGTCTGGCCTTGAAAATCTGCAGTTACTGCAGCTGTGGGTGCCTTACACTAACTACATCCTGTTTATAAACAGAGAGCACAAAAATGTCACTTTTCTGATTTGAAGCCATTTGCTGAAGCCAAATATGCAATTCATGATAACAAAAGTGTCTTAGCCAGTTAGAACTCATTTCTCTCCCCCAAATAAATAGCAATCAGCTTGCCCATTGGTGGTGGTGGCTCAGTTTGTGTGTGCAGCTCCTGCTCTGAATATGCAGATCTCCCCACTCTCATTAGTTCCTGAAGTGCCTCTGTCCACCTCTCCTGCTGTACCTGGTTTTTCTGAGCTGTTTAAATGACAATACCACAGCTAAAGACAAGGATAACTTTAAAATGTATATAAAAGAAAACATACTATGCCACAAATCAAATAAAGCTGACTGTTGAATAATACTGAGAAATACTAAGAAAGAGTGGTAGGAGAACAGTTCTTGCAGATGGAAGGACCTTATCTGCAGTGTCTTTATCCCATGCCAGTAAACCTAGTGTGTTTTTGTAGGACTAGGTCTGAGTATGGCATCTCAGAAATGAAGTTTATTACATGTACATGCTCTTGCTCTCAATATAATAGTCTGCCTTCCCAGCACTGGCTGTTGCTATGCTTTCTGTGTTGTTCTAGTTCATTTTTTAATAAAAGAGAGTTTAGCAGGCTGCATCATGTTCCAAAACTTAAATTCCAAAAAATATGGTTTTGTTATTAAGAAAACCCTGAATCAGCAGCTCCATGTAGGCTTATACACAAGCTGCTTGAGCAGGTTTGTGAAGAGTGTATACATGCTGATCTTGCAGAGATTTACATCTGAGTGTAACCCATCTCTCTCTTCCCCCCTTTCCCAGTAATCTCAGAGAAGTGGTTGTGAACCCACAATATCTGTTAAGAAAACCTTACTGTGGTTAAGGCATCACTGCTTTACTTTTCCCAGCTATCAATAGAGTGACAGAAATTTCCCCACACTTATTCAGCTGAATGGTCTCCAGGACTTCTCCCTGTTTCTCTGCTAGGCTGTTATGGCTTTAAAAGGACATTAGGTTTAAATGGTTTAGCAGGTGGTTAAGCTGCCTGCCTGATTTTGCCCAGAGAACCCAGGGAAGAGGCACATGCTGTGTTCTGCCAGCAGTTATGGGGAGCAATTGCTTGGCAGAAGGGCAGTAAAAAGCAGCTGGGCCTGGGAATGAGCATCAGCACATGGGAGGGGATGTGTGTGCTCAGCCTGAGCACCTGGGCTGCCCTGGTGCTGGCAAACTCCTCTGCCCCAGCAGAACCTCAGTGCTGCCCAGCACATTTGGGGAAGGCTTCTGGCTGATCTCATCACTGGACTGGGAGCTCTGGTCTCAATCAGGAAAACTGCTCAGTGTGTGTGAGTGGTCCTTGAGTGCATGCTCAAGGCTTAGCCATCTGCAGATGGCAGTGAACATGTCCAGGGAATTCAGCAAAGCCACAGGACTTCTCACTGAAGCAGCCACCAAAGGCTCACACCCCCTGCTCCATGCACTCCTTGGTGGGATACAGCATCTGACAAGCAGGTGGTAACAAACAGCTTGAGGAGATCGCTGCATCTGCTTTGTTAAGTGAGCATGTGTCTGAGCCCTGAATCCATCTTTCAATCAAGTCCTTAATAGGCAAATGTAATCCCAAAAATATATATTTCTGAATAGGACCCAGTAAGGAATAGATGGACATTTAGGTATGATTTAGAGTGAAATCAAACCAAAAATTCAAAGTAGTGTTACAAGGTCGCATGAAATCAATCACAATTGCACCAATCAATTACAAAGTTTGAAATCTCCTTGTCTAGTTTAACTTGCAAGGTTGAGTCTGAATAAAGAAAATCAACAGTAAGCCAAAGAAAAATCATTGGGAAACACGCATCCAGTATTTACATTTCCATCCCTTTCACTGGGCTATGATAAGGGAGAGACTAGAAAAATACAGATTGTAAAATACACTTATCTTGCTACTTCCCTTTTTAGATTGATGAGTTATAAAAGCAATTAGAAATGTTTTTAAAACTTGTCAAGTACATTATTTGACAAATACATAATAAATCGTGTATCTAGTAACAAACTACATGGGCTCTGAAAACTACCTCATCATTTTAAAACAACTTGAAAATCTCATTTCATCCATTGATGAATCACCTGCCCACATTAGCAATAAACTGGCACAAGTAAGACTGAGACATTTTTATCTTTCAAATCATATGAAGTGCATTTCAGGACATTTTGCTCAATTTAGGCAAAGGCAAAAAAAGGCTACATGTGCATGTGTGGAGGCACACACATAGATTTGCGGCAATTCTCCACACCTGTGCAACCTCCCACTCTGGTTTCTCTTTAGGGACTCTCTTCTGCACAGGAAGTGGTGGAGGTCCACAGCTGAATCTCTCTCAAAGGGTCCCCAGCCCACCTGCAGCTTCTGAAATGGGAAGAACAGCCACTTAGTCCATTAGACACCCAGAAAAAGAAATTATTATATGTCAAACTTTACATTCGTATCAGCAACTTCAGTCTCAAGCAGACAGCTCATGCAAAGAATCTGTGTCACCTCCACTATAACCCAATGTATGTCCTTTAGGAAAAGGCCCTTCCTCCCCTCTTCCAGGTAGCTCACCTGGAGGTTGAGAAGCTCATTGCCTTCTCACTCCCCTTTCTCCCTCTGGCTGAGGTCTTGTCAACAGCTGAATTTGATAAAAATGAGAAATTTTAAATCCATATTTATTTAACTGTTTGCGTAATTGCAAAAGTGCGTGTTCTGCACATAACACTGGCAGTGGCTTTCAGACCTGTTGGATGCTTCATCTGGCAACTCTTTTTTGCCTCATGCACTGCTCATGATGCCTTGTCCCTTAATTGGGTTGAAATAAAATAAACGAAGCCAATCCAATTCTCCAAGGTTATGGACTCCTATCTGTGTACTGGGCTGTAGAACCAGGTTGCTCTGCACTGCCAGGGGATGTAAATTGTGTGCTTGGTTTGGTGCCTATGCAGCATGCACTGAGCTCCTGCTGGCTGCTCGGGGAGTTCCTGAGCTGTGCCCAAGCCCAGCTTCACGAGGTACTTCTCCAAAAGGAAAGTCAAATTCTCAGTTCCTTGCAGTCTGAAATACAGCCATTCATGACACGCCTCTGAATCATGGTCAGTTCATGCTGCTGCTGTGATCCACTATCAGTAAGCTAATAATATTGTTGTGCTTTTTTTCTGCCACATACTCACTGACATTTGCAGGTGAGATGGCTGCAAGTATGATGTCTTGGTGAGGGAGAAACAGTTCAGAGGGACACAGTGTTTATCACAAAAGCCTCATCTGGAAAAGATTTGGATCTAGAAAGAAGAGAAAGAGAAAAAGAAAAACACGAAAAGTAGTTTATTCAAAATTAAATACCCAAAAGCATAGCTTTTGGTGAAGAGATGAGCAGGAGCCAACTACTTAGTTTCTCAAAAGTTTCTGCAAAATAGAGCTGGATCATTTTCTCCATTTCATAGACAGAATGTCAGGTCAGCTGAAAAAGGAGCACAAGTCTTCACATCTTGAAGTCAAGGTGCACATTCTCTTGCTTTTTCCTGAGCATTGTTTCACCTCATCTCTATTCATTCACAAGAAGCCATACCATATATTAATAGACAACTTGGCCTTGGAATTTATTTTGCAGGCTGTGTTATTGCCTCATAAACACAGAGGTTCTTTAAATTTTCATCAAAATACATCACCATAAAATTACTGAAGCAATAGAAGAAAAAGCCTACAGAACTGCTACACCAAATTCTACTCCAAGTACTGTGCTGCTGTTCTGTGAAATTCATTGTTCTTGCAGGGATCTAACAGCTTTGCCATTTCTCTCACTGATGTGGGTAGTCCAAAAGAAGCAATCACACCTTTAGCAAAAGTTGATTTAATTTCCTGCGACTGTGGGCTCCAATCTGGTAGGACCCCATTAACTCTTTTTATATGCAGCCAGCACTAACTGCTGTTCTTTGCTACTTTTCACCTTAGACAGGCATTTATGGCTGAGTAAAGTGGCTGTAATTTATATCTGAGCAAAGCAGGGCTCTTGATTTGGAGCACTTTCCATGGGTGTAAATGACAAGCCCAAGGCAGCAGCAAATCCAGCCCAGGAGATACAGCGAGGAGATTCAGGGAGCTGGGGAAATGAAACTTTGATTATTGTGATCTGTACTGGGTAGATGTTGCAGGCTGTCTGACACTTAGCAGGAGAGGAGAATTTTGGTCTTGCTAAGCCATACAGTGCCTCATTCCCCACACTTGGTGTGTGACTGGGAACACCAGGCAGGGATCCCTGTGCCTGGCCCAGGTGGGAGCCTTCCCACAGCACTTCCTGCACCTCACTCTGAGAAGGGTTTGGGGAACCTCCCAGATGTGCAGAGACAGATCATGTTATGCTATGAACACTGTGATTCTCAGTAAATAAACTCTGGGGAAATGGCAGTACCCAATTAAATTGCAATAAAGATTTTGTTGTTTCAGTTTTATGCATGTTTTAAGACAAAATCTGTGATGAACTGCATTGTGAACGCTTGCACCAAAATAAAGAAGGCAGCATGGCATATAAATAAGTTTAGCATTAGGCTGGTATCTTTTTCAAATTATGACTCACTAACAAAATTTTACAGCAATTTGATTACAATTTTACTGCATGGAGGACTCTTTTGCATCTGTTTCACTGATATCCACCTTTTAAATTTTATTTAATTTGTATTGATTTTTCCTGCACTTTCATAAGCAGGCATCACACATCTGAGCACACACAAAAATGATTACTTAAGTGATGATTTTAAAAAATGGATGTACATTAGCACATGAATGATTAATTCCTTTTTGTGAGTACAAGCATCCAGGCTATGGCTGAGTAAAATATTGATGGTACAAAGGAAATGAGCTGTTTCTTAATTTAGTTTTTTTCTGGTAATGTGTAACTAATGTTGTTCCCTTCTAGCAGTATGCATTTAGTGACCCTTTTAAATTTTAATACCTAGTGATAGCTAAACTAATAGTTTCATGGGACATATAAGACAAGATTTTAAAAAGATGCAGATAGAGTTTACATGCAATAATCTGACACTCTGTAAGACATATAACACAAACAGGTACTCCAGAAGAACCTAAATAGAGTCTCCACACACAGGCTGGCATTTCACTAGAAAGATGCCCCTTTTGTATGAGACACACAGAAAGGTAGGAACCTCATTGTCACATTAGTCTCACGAGGCTGTGGCATATGAATCCCAGTTATTGAGGCTTGTGAGGTACTTCAGAGTGTGGGCATTTCTGACACTGGAACAGAATGAGAGTGCAGGACTGCTCTTAGCACCTGACACACGGGCACGTGTTTACTCTGAATGCAGGGGGAGTGAGCACTGAGATTGACCTCTGCTGGACTCCTGCAGCTCCACTCAGAGGGACCTGCACTGTGCTTTCTCACTGTTCCACAGCTGTTGAGGAAGTTTTTGCCTCGACTACAGCACCCTGAGTGTTTTCCCACATGTTTGCTACTAAATGCCACAGTGAGGAGAAAGGCACGGGAAGCCAAGCACTGCTCACAAGGTCCTGCCTTCATTGCAGAGCATGGCAGGCCAGGCTCACCCATCCCAAACTCCAACATGCCAGTGGAACAGAGCAGGATGGGCTGCAAACCAAACAGAAACCTTTCAAATACTGCACAGATGAGTGTGGGCAGCCACCTGTGTAAGGATGCAGGTTAAGGTAGAGCACAGCTCCAGGCTTTGACACCCTCAGATGGGAATACAACCTTGTTACTCAAGGTTGATATACAGACTGGATTGCTGGCACTGCCTACCCCTGCCCATCTGCTGGAATGGCACTTTGCCCACAACGTGGTGACATGCCAGCTTTCATTTGAAGTAGGTGTCTTCTAACAATGGGTTTAGAAAGCAGCCTGTTGAAGACAGCAACTGACACTTCTTTCTTCAATAGGCTATTTTTGGAGTGGGAACACTTGCTGGCAGCAAGTGCAAAGGGCCTAAATCAGTTTCTGCTAGTCAGCTGCAAAAAAAAAAAAATCTCATTTGCTACAGTAACAGAAGGTTTGGGCTAAAAAGTAAAACAATTGCTTCCATTTGCTCTTGCTGGCCTCACATGGGAGTGTTTATTGAGGATGCTTAATCCCAGTTCACCAAATTGCATGGCAATTTGCAGGTGAGAAGGGAAGAAAGGAAGAGGAAGAGTGTATTGCTTTGAGACAAGAAAGGGTGCTGCTTTGTTTAATTTTAAGCCATGATCCTTTGATATTTTCCACTGCTGCAATGGATATCATATGGTAATCCTGCCAGGACGTTTTATATGTAAGGAAGAGTTTCAGGGTTGGCTCCCCAGGATGACATTTTAAAAGTATAGTTCACTTTTTTTTTTTTTAATGGTACCTGAGAGAAAAGAGGGATCTTCACTCAGTCCCCAAAAAAATCAACAGGCTTTCTGTAATCAGGTCTGTTTGAAAGGGTTCTGAAGATCCTAGGGAAAAGGTAGACGTAATCATTGTGAAAAGTTCATGAAGGGGAGTAGATCAGAGAGCAAGTTAACGCATGAGTGCCATTCTAGATACAGGACGCCTGAAACGTGGGCAGGGTGTAAAACCACATGGCTTTAAGAGCAGCCCAGATGGCCAGCAACCCTAGGAACACATGCACACATGCTATCCTGATCCTTCTAGGAAGGGTTTTGAATCTAAATTGTCAGCCTGACATCAGTGCCATGACATTACTGATGGGCAGGACTGATAGATGATCTCCCTTGCAGAGAGCTCCTCGCTTGGGTCTGTGGTAAGAAGTCATATGGCCTCTGCTGACATGGCCAAAGCTCATCTGAGCTTGAGTCCTGGCAGTGTGAGGTGATGGGAGTCCAAGGCTGACCATGGCCCTGATCCGCTCTCAATTCCCCAGTCAGCTGGCTGAGCAGTGGACACTCTGCTTCCTCCTCACTCCGCCTTTCCTGTCTCCCCCTGATTGCGCTCCCTTCCTGCCCTGGCAGTGCACTCTGGGCCTGGGGCCGTGCAGGGCACTGGCCAGGTGGCAGGGAGCCTCTGCAGCTGGTCTCCACAGATGGAGACTGTTTCTGCATGGCCTGGCTACACGACAGGTGGAGACCTTTCCATCCCTCTCTGGTTTGGTGCTGAGCTCTTGCCCCACTGCACATCCATGGGTAATAATGGCAAGGAGAGAAATTACCAACTAAGCATTCTCTGCCAGCATGCAAAATACATATGCACAAAATAAACAATCACTGAGATTCTTCTGAATGTGGGAAGCTATTCAGGCAGCGTCTGAAGTACTCCGATAAAATAGCCAAGTCTGAAGCAGCTTTTGATAAGAAAGCTGAGAATAACCTGTAGTTATCTTTGGCTATTGGACAGTAGAGACTTTATTATAAAATGATTTATTTGCTATAACATGGCTGCTAAAATCCTGGCACCCTGTTACGTGACTAATTAAAAAAAAAAAAAAAAAAAAAAAAGCCCAATCTATAAAAGGAGCTGGAAAACTTTGACTGGAACCACAAATACTTTTTCTTCCATTGCTTCCCAAGTGGTGAATGACTTTTCATGCCCTCCTCTTCCCCACAAAGACACAGAAGAGAGGAGATCTGTAGCTAACAGCGACAGCAGCTAAGGCTGCATCACTCCAAGCAGCAGAGGGAACAGAGTGCCTGCAGCAGTCTCTGCGATTTGCCAAGAATGGAGATGTCATGGCTTACTCTTTTTTCCAGCTATGTCAGATAATAGTGTTGGCATTCTTACCTGAGCCTGTTTTTCCAAGTCAAGCACCATCCAGAGTATTCAGTTATAATTTGATTATTACTGGTTGTTGCTTTGTTGTACGTTTTTGCGATATCAATTCTTCCAGTATGTGATGCAAATAGGAGATTTTGTAGGATAGAATAGGTGCCATGGCTAATTTATACTGCCTTGGATCCAAAGTGCTTTCTACACTTTTGACCCCACACATCCCCCTCTCCTAGACCAAGCCTCCTCCCTTGACAGCTCCTTTGCATGACTGTTTCCTGCATGAGTTGTCACAAACAATGGTATTTCCCCAGACTCTGTGGAGCTTTGCATCACTCAAGATTAGTGGGCTGACATGCACAGTCATACAAGCAGCTGGCACACTGTGATCAGTGAGACAATGTGGGGCTGAAATGGGCCACCTATCTCATTGTCACCTACTGTCACCTCAAAGGTGAAAATGTGTCATCTTGCATTTTCCAAAGGAAAGCATTAGGATATGTCCCTGGATCAGTGGCTTCCAGACACGGTGCACCTTTCAAATGTTGATGGGGAGAAGGAAGAACAGTAACTCCAAAGAATCAAACAATCTGCACTCACTTCTGCCTCTTACAATAGAGAATAGTAGAACAGAGAATATATAAAGAGAATATATAAGACATAGAGAATAGTAATTGTGTGTGCTCACCTTTTATAAGTGGAAATTTTTCTTTTGCAATAACGTGCAAAGCAGAGAACAGAGGAAAGAAAACATTTCATGGATAGCTCTGTTACTCAACAGAAAGTATTTTGCAGCCCACAGCCAGCACACAAGAAAGAACACTAAGGTACATCAAAGCTAGAAGTCATTTTTTTTAAACACACAGTAATGTTAGATAAGGCCATAAGTGTCAAAAGACTAATTAAAGGTAATCACCTGTGTCTCAAGAACAAAATATCCTAGGCTGAAGTCAGATACCAAGATGTCAAGGGGTACACACTAAACAGAAACTCAAGGTAATATGCCAAAGACAGCAGCTCCTGTCATAACTGATTGTGTGTGGGCTATGGACTTTATTGTGTCACAGAGGTAAAAGTAAAGAATTCGATCATCTTTCTTCTATCCTAGGATAAGAGTCTATCCTCTTGCTGGATAGGAATGCCATATGGTAAGGATTTATTTCAGAATTCATTCAGATACAAATTTGCAAGCAGTTTGTTTACCTTTCTATTCTTAGCAATTACTGGTATTAACTATTTTCTAAGCACCCTCTCTACATCATCTATGGGTAATGTCTGTCTGATCCTTTACAACTGTTTCACTGTCACCCAAATGAGGCAGGTTTTTGGCTCCTGAGTCAGTGTTAGACTGGACAGCTGCTTTGCTGTGACAGCCCAAGGAACTACCTCAGGCTTGCCCAAGGGGGATTCAGACTGTACTAAATTACATTCTTAGAGACTTATTTAAGGCCTTAATCCGTGGAGTTATATTTGGTGGGACAGTGAAGGAGCAAGGTTTATGTGTGTCTGCGTGTGTCTGTCTGCACAGGCACACATGTCCAATTACTTGTTTTCTGTAATACTAAAACCTCCATGACTATAAAATGTCATCTACTGCTACCTGTGAACTCACCTTTGTGTAGGATGGGATTGTTTGTGTACGAAGTCAAGCTGATTCATGTTGGATTTTATGGACTCTGGAATGAGTAACATGATACAGATCTATAGATAAACTAATCTGCTGGTATTTATAACCAGTGAGCAATTGCTTCATCCCTTTGCAAGTTCTGAGATGTGACAGTAACAGTAGAAAGTAACTTTTCTGTAGCTCTGAGCTGTTTCAGAACTTGCATGATTGGCTACATTTCTGTGGGAATACTTGATTTACCTTAAAGAAAACATCAGTCATGTCCTTGGTCATTCTTACTGATAGGGATTAATTCTTCCTCTTGGTCAAGTCATAAAACACTTAGAATTCTTAGCCCAGTGAAGTAAATAGAGAGATAAAATCATCTGCTCTCATCCTACATTATCTTGTAATTTACACATTAAAAAAACAGTGAAATAATGGAATGTTTTCAGGCCTGTTCCTGTTCTGAAGGTCAGTGGGTCTCCACAGGACAACAGGGACTCATCACACAGAATCAATTACAGGATTAGGTAATCCCCTAAAATGGGACTGAAAAGTGATTTTGTGTAACAGAGGTTGCTATACATAAAATATAAATAGATAGCATTAAGTGTCTTGTCATCTTGTGATTATATGCCATGAACACAGATTTGTTACTAATACATCTTTTCATCTGTCTATACCTGGAAAAGGCAGCACATTTTACTACTAGTGAGGAAAAGTGTAGGTAAACATTGTGATGGTGAATCTGTACTGAGTAGCAGTATGACAAATGAAATTTTGGAAATTAAAATTGTAGGCTGTGAGGAAGATCACCTATTAATCCTGGAAGTGTGCCATTAAACCTAATTACAGTATTTTGATGATATTACCTTAGATGTTTTGAATTAATTCCCCATCAAAAGATGGGTGCTGTAATACACCAAACTGAAAAGCTAGTAATTGTACAGAAAATGGAGGGGATTTTTTTGCTTTCAGTCATCCCTGCAGAGATTTAAAGTGCTGAGGAGTGAGCAACACCTACTGTTCTATCCCTGGTCCCAAAGGGCACCATGGCCTTGCCTTCAGCTTGGCTTTGGTGTGGCCAGCTCTCTGCCCTGTACAGCTGTTCCTCACTGGGATTACTTTACAAGACGATTCTTTTGGAAGGATCAGGAATTAATCCTGTTTTACTACTGCAGTGATCTTTGCATTCAAGTGCCATGGCTAGAACCACTGGCCTGTAAGAGTTGGTTTCTCAAAGTTAAGCCTGATGGGGAGCTTACAGGCAGGAAAGACCAGTTTTACAGGACTGGGCCCAGTTATGTTTATTGCTTGAATCCCTTTTATTAGCTTTGACATACAGTCATCCAGATTTCACTCCAAGCACATTTCATCCAGATTTCACTCTAGGCACATTTCAAGTTGTAAAATACACAGGACGACCCATTGCAAACGCTGTGTCTGTGTTTCTTCTGTCTTTGCTGACGTGGGCTTCTCTCTGCCAGCCCCACAGCCTCAGCAGAGGAGGAATTTCTGGCTTTCCACTGTCTCAGGTTCATCAGCACAGGATCCTGCTGGATCCCTTCTGGCTGAGCCATGCAGTATACTGACAAAGCTTTAAAAATGTATTTATTTTCTAATTATTTTTATTCATTACTGGCACATCTCCTCTGAGTTTAGATGGGATAACTGGAGAGCCAACATACTGAATTTCAGCTGGACCTTTGCCCGAGAACAGCTATTAGATTTATCACTTAAATATTCAATACAGAGATAGTTCTGTGGATTTCTCAAGGCAAACTGATGTCAGATGATGGTGGGTGGTCATGAATAACAGTGTGGACCCATTTCTTACACCAGCCAGAAAGCTAAATCACAGGAATGAAAGCACATGCACACACTGATCCTTTACAGAGAAATCCAAAGCTGCCAAGCTGGGGTGCACAGCCCAGCATCAGTGTTGGCAAAAAATTATCACTACACCTTCAAGTGATAGGCATACAGCCAGAGATTTCTGCACATCTCCCTAAATGAGGAGGCAGATTAGAAAAATATAAAAAAGGGAACAATGATGTTGCTAATGGTTGGACTCTGTGATCTTAAAGGTCTTTCCTAACCAAAATGATTCTCTGTTAAAGTGAATTCTTGATAGTCAGAAATACTTTAAACACACTTCTCACCACCTGAGAAGATGCTATAAAAAAGTGTTGAAATTGTTTTCTCTCATCCCTATATTTTACAAAATGGTAATTGCTTAAAAGCACCTCCTATAATTTTCTGACAGGTGTCAAGGGTGAAAAGAGGGGTCTCCCATAATTTGAAAATATGAGAAAATTATCTTCTCTCTTTTAAACATTATAAAGACCTATGTTCGTGTGATACCTTGGATATTACTTACAGGGATAAATTTATAGCATCTTTTCTTAAACTTACCCCTCTTTAAATAATACTTGACTTATAAATAATTATTTGTCTGTATCAACACAGCACAGGCTTGTTATATTAGCAATTTGCTATTTTTAGCCAGTTGGTGTAAATCATGAGCAACAGTGTTCTGAAATGTCTCACTTCTGACTTGCATTTATACTACTGCAAGCTCAGGACTTGAAGAAGGAAAAAGATTGGCTCAGTTTTATTGCTTTGCCAGCCAGACACTGGGATTTTCACCACTACTCCCCCAGCAACAAGATTTAGGGTGATTGAACAGGGATATATGATTTACATGCACTCCAGGCAGAACAAAGACCCATCTTCTTGGGATCTTAACCATGAGGAATGGGGAAGAAGGAGTGGCTAAAGAAGGGCAATACCTACAGAAAGGGTTCATGGCGATGGGGTGCTGAAGCCAGGAATGGTTGGCATTCATTTAGCAGAGGTGAACTTTAAGAAACATGGAATTCTGCATTGTGCAGGCTGACACTGTAATGAGCTATCAGTTTCTGCTTATGTGGTTTTAGCCCTGTTCTGGTCAAGAGCTGTGAGGCATTACAGCTTCATCTTCCTATTTTCTACATTTATGTTATTAAAAGTCCAAAGGAGACTTCACCAATCTATAGAAAAAAAAGGCTGTTTTTCTTGGAAATTGTTCTACATTTATTAATGTATTATACATGCCTGCCTTGCCCTATGCAATGGCTCCCAGGATATTGAGAAGACACATAAAACCAGAGCTGTATGAAAATAACTTTTCTAGGTTGTTAATAAGAACAACTATTATCAGGCAGACAAATGTTTACCCCTTCTATGGGAGCATTACTCATTGAATAGCACCTTAAATTGTCCAACTAATTTTATGCACTCATAATAAATAAATTCTATTCTCTTTTACTATCAAACTTAATTACAGTCAAGGAAAGTCATAACATCGCACTTTGCAATTTAGATTTAAGGACAGTGAATATAAAAACTGCATGTCTACTTCATCAGGAATTATGTATCGATCCATATTAAATTACCTACCAGCTCCTCTATGCAATGCCTTGCAGTAGGCAGATGTCTGTATGCACTAGTAAAAAGGAGAAGGGAGGAAGAAAATATTTAGCTAAAACAAACTTACTCTTAGGCTATAACATTATAACTTCTTGGCACTGCTGTGATTCAACCATCCCCCTGTAAATGACATTTGCTGTTTTTATTGGAAATGACACAGCCTAAATGAACACGTCCTCGAAATGTAAGTCTGATATTTCATTCAGAAACCAATGTGTCTGTGTGTTTGCATGCTGAGTCACTGATGGAGCTCTGGCCAGCCAGGGGTAAACAGTTAATTCCATTTCCCTCGGTACTTGATATTTGCTAGGGATGTGCTATTTGAGCTAACTTTTCCTGAGCTACCACGATCTGAAGGTGGTTTCCCAAACTTGCAAACTGCCCTGCGTTGTGTGCACTGGCACTTCCTTACCAAATCACCGTGTGGCTGAAGGGGTGATGTCAATCAACACCTACTTGCTGGAATCAGTTCAGCTTTGGTTAGAAACCCAGTGTAGGCATTCCAGCAGAATGAAATGTCTGGTTTAAAAACAGTTTAGTACTATCCATATTTTAATGGATAAAAATTCAATATGTTTTTCTAACAGAGAATGGTTCTGTTATCAGTATGTAAATTTTTAATATTTCGCTTATATTTTCAAATAAATGAACATGTGTTGCTTAACTCTGTAAAGCACTTAGAGGGGGAAATGTCCTTTGGACAGTAGGAATAACCAGTACACCCTACCCATGAGACAGGGTGGGGAAGTGCTCCTGTTACCACCTGGGACACAGGGATGGACTCATTGAAGCCAAAGCTGGTCCTCAGGCATTCCTGGCTCATGGGCTGACACTCAGTCCATTTTAATCTGCCTCTGTACTTTCAGATTCCGCTGATGTGTTTCTTTTGCAAATCAATCATTCTAGGGGTAATTAACATTTAAAAGCCAGGTTTCTTTTAATTCCATTAGTATATTTGTGACAAGAAATGTGTTGGCAGAATCCAAAGGTTAAGAGTTACAATGAAGAACAAGTTTAGGATAAATGAAAGTTAAGGCCTAAAATAGCCTGACAACACCCCATTAATCTGCACACTATTGATACAATAGTGGTCTGCTGTGTCAATGAGGATTTAAGAAGCTTTGCAGCACATGTTACTGATAGTTTATCATATCAATAGGAGCCTGCATATATTTGTGCTTAAAAACCTGTGGCTGTGTAATTCCTTGACTGCACATATATTGTAAATGCACATACTTTAAATCCTTACAGAAAGTGGTTTCTAGCCATGCAGCAAATTTTGAAATGATAATAAACTACCATATTTAAGTGTAGACACAAGATATTAGTCTTGGCTGTGCCAAAATCCTCTAAAATGCTTTACTTCTAGCTGAAACCTTTCGCCCTACGGGAATGTGATCTGATCCTCAACATTGTGTCACCTGCCTAATTGAAGCAGAAGGAGATTTAAACCATATTCATCTTTCATCCTGGTACATGGAAACCTTGAGTCAGCTTGTGGCTGAGAGGTACAGCAGGGAGGAAATGTTCCTTCCCACAGGCTGCCCTTCTCAGAGCAGAGGGGAGCACAGAGCCACAGCCCAAGCAGTGCCAGGGGCTGGGCATCCAATGCCCCCATGGCAGGAATCACACTGAGGAGTGATTTCTACGTGGTAGTCACAAAAGGGTGTATTAAATGGAAATATGAGTGGCTCTTCCAGTACTGCAGTTTTCCTGGCTGGCACTACTATTAGGAGTTTCAAAAGCCAAGGAGCAAATCCCACATTTTTCATGCCCTGGTGTGGGTAGTCTGCACCTAGGCAGCCACCTATAAATCCCCAGCACAGTGGGTCTGCTCCGAGTGTTTCACTTCCAGAGCAAAGGCCACAGAGCTATTCTGTGAAACAAATCCTTCTTTTGGAAGCACTTTCAGCTTTTTTCTCCTGAGGTTGCGATTTGATTCCTAACCAAGCAAGTAGTCCCTCTCACAGCATTTTCATGCACTGTGCAGATTTTGATGCTTTTCAGATTAGGGCTGTTCATTAGAAAGAGAAAATAATGTCCTTACACCTTTAACCAGACAGCAGCTCCTGGGGTGCCACATAGCCGTGCTGTGTTCGCTGTGAAGAAGCCCGCAATGATCTTGCCTTTAGCCTGTCACCACTAGGAAACATCAGAGAGAGACTGAGCCAAGGGACTGAGTTGCCAAAAACGTCCTATTCCCATGGCTGGGAGATTTTGTTGGCACCACCTCTAAAGAGAATTTACTATGGGCCAAATCCCGGCGCCCTTACTTAGATGAATCAGTTCTCAAGAGGCAACGCTCCTGCTGTGAGTGGTGCGTGCACAAAAACCTGCCAGATCAGCCCAAAATACGGCTTGGGAGTATGGAGTACTTGTCTTCCAGATGGGTAGGAGCGCTGTGGGAAGCAACCAGCCCAAGGCTTTGCTGTGGAGAGGGTGCTCAGCTAAGGGGCAGGAATTTGGGAACTGCGCATGAATGAAGGATATATTCCCCAGCAAAAATCTCTAAATTACATTTACTTGGATTTTTTCTTATTTCCCATGAAACAAACACAGATGAAACAGTTTGGCGAGTGATCCTTTTTTTTTCCCCTTGCAGGAGCATCCAAAATACTCCATGGAACTTTAAGCCTTAATTAATTTATCTTTCATGTGAAGAAAAATGAATTAGTGACAGCTATTTCCTGGGCTTCATTTCTGGGATTAAACCCTTTGTTTCTGTAATATCTGAGGGGATTTTGGACAGGCGTTTAAAAAGATGTCATTTCAAGGACATCCCCCCCAGCACCACACGCGAAGTAGTCGTCTGCAAAATCGAGTCTCATTAGCCTGCAAAATTGCATTGCTCGCAATGACTTTTTCTTCCCAAATAGAAATGAAAATCTCTGTCTGAAGAAGCAAAGGTGGCGTCGGCGATGAACAAAACAAATTCCCGATGGTTTCGCCCTAGCTGTTTACCTCCGCGGCCTCGGGGCGGGGGCAGGTTTGCCGAGGTGGGCTGGGAGGGGTAAAACTCCGGGCGAAGTTTGCCCGAGCTGCGCGCAGCCGGCCGGGCCCAGGGCTGGTGCCGGTGCCGGGGTTGGTGCCGGGGCGGTGCCCGCGGCGGGGGAGGCGGGGGCAGGGGACAGGGGGCAGCGGCCGGGGCGGTGCCGCTCCGGCCCTGCCATGGCGCGACTCGCCGAGCTGCGGGCCGCGCTCCCGGGCCGGTGAGAGCCGAAAGTTGTCCGCGGTAGCGGCGGGGCGCGGGCCGGGGCCGCCGCAGGGCTGGGGACGGGCGAGAATAAATCCATAGGCGGGAGGTGGAGGCAGGGGTGGGCTCTGCCGGGCGCGCCTCCCCCGCGCCGCCCCGGCTCCCAGCGCAGCGCCGGGATGGGGCGCCCGGCGGGGGATGGCGGGCGGAGCGGGCCCCGCCGGCGGGCGGCGGCCGCGGGCAGCGGCGCGGCGGCTGCAGGTACCGGGGAGAGCGGCGGGAGCGCGGCGGCGCTGCCGAGCGGAGCGGGCGGGAGCCGGCGCTGGCCGCAGACGGGGCAGCCGAAGCGGAGCTCTCGGGTTTATCCCCGGCGAAGTCGCCCCGGGGCGCTTGGGGTGAGTTGGGGCTGGCGCCGCGGCGGAGGCTGAGCCGGCCCGGCTCGGGGCTCGGCGCCGCCGGCGGGGCGGGCAGCCTGGCCAGGCGTGATTTACGGGGCTCCCCGGCAGTAGCCGGGCGCTGGGAGGCAGTGGGAGCCGCGTTTCCAGCTCCCTGTCAATTATGGATGGAAACAAATACTGGAGTCAGTTCTGAATTATCCCCGTGCCGCGGCGGGGGCAGCTCCACGCCCGCCCTCCTGCCGAAAACAATGCTCAGGTGCAGAGCGGGGAAACTTTTTTTTTTTCTGGGGGGGATGTGGGGGTGTTTCATCACTGCACAAACTGATACAGCTGCTTTCAAGGAGTAATTAGAAAGGGTTTAAAGCCCTTTTTTCATTATTTATAAGCATGAATGGAAATGAAAGGTCACACAGATATATCTAGATGGCTATTACGGCTGTGTTTTAAAGGGCTGTGGGGTGGTTGTGGAGGATTTTTTACGGTTGTTGTGTTTTATCTTGTGAGTTGAAAAATGCAATTAGCTGCTTTAGGTTGATGTGTTGAAAAAAATTGTAGTTCCGGTGGGTATCCCACTTGTTAGCATGAATATAGCTAGTCTTAAATTAGTGGGTTTCTGCCAGTCTCTCGGTTGTTTCTTACTTCTGGTCAAGATTATGATCTGTATCACAGGCATTAGCCTGTGAGTAATTTGAGTAAAATTCAGCCTTCAGTGTGTAAAGTCATTTGTATTTGCATGTGTGTGTGGTTTAGAATACATTTACTTTCAAGCATAGCAGCAGCAATGATGGTTCATAATGCTCACATATGTGGCACTTGCTGTACAGATGGTATTGTAGCTTATCCATGTACACACACACACACGCTTCACACATAATGTGCAGGAATTACAGCAAACTTCCTCCAGAATACTGTTCAATGCTCTGTAAATGTGTGGCAATTTTTCCTCTGGTTATTTCCTTTGGAGGGAAAAAAGCATGCATCTTTTTTTGGGATACCTTTGTGCTGCAAGTTTTTGGTTATGCATGTTTCCTAAATATTATGTGAAGAAACAGCTTCCTACTGTCTTAGAGGCATTTACTGCTGGTCTGTTGCTCTCACATACAAATACTTTCACAGAGAATGTTCTGAGGTCCTCTCCTTTTTCCAAGTCCAACAGGAAGCTCATTGTAAAGCTTTGCAATTACTTTTGTGGCAAAAGAGAATAGACGTTTTTCTTGCTTTATTCACGCTATGAAATTCTGTGCACCTCTAAAGTCTACTTCAGTTCCTTTCAGTAAATTAAGCTGTATGGAATCATGTTTAACGTAGTAAGTGACGGGCATATTTTGTTATGTTGGCAGATATTGTATAAACATTTACTCTGGCTTAGATAAAAACAAATTGCCAGAATAGTGCTCTGATTTCTTCTCTATATAATTATGAACTTCAACAGTTTCTGTATTAACTAATATAAAGCTCAGGGTTTTTTAAATCGGGAAGAAAAAGTTTGTAGTAAGAATTTGTTAGGATTCTGACTTATGTAGCTCAGATTTGTTTTCAGAAAGGCAGCCAAAAAAGTACAACCCAGAGGCTTTACTTTGGTTTATTTAACCAGCTTCTCACTTTCATCTGCACCTTTAGTTACAGTGAACCTTCCTCCCCCATATCCTGCAGTCTGTCACTACCTGCTCTCCTTTATGGTGAGATGCAACAGAGATAACATCATTTTCTAATGTGCTTTGTGTGATGCAGGAGTGTGTGCCAGGAATACAGTGATGGCCCTGTCAAAGCTCTACAAACCAGCTGTATGGCTGCGGGTTTTTTTCCCCCCAGCCTCTAGCGCCCTTTGAGCTGGGAATGGCTGAGCTGTTAGAGCAGATACTTCAGCCCTTGGAGCCACCATAACTTCGCTGTCTATTTATGAAGAGCACACGTCTAGGTGGAGTGAACTGCGTCTATAATTAAGCATTCGAAGTTGATCTTTGATCTGATCAGTCCTGTCGCGAGAGGCATGTGAAGGAAAAGTCCACCGTGGAAGTTGAGTTCAAAGTGTATGTTAGGCATTTGTAATAATGTATCTTCTGGTTCTACTACAGTTGATCACATTCAGATCTTAGTTCTGGGCTTTTATAGGTTTTAAATTCTTTTAAAAACATTAGTGCGCTTAACACAAGACTCAGTATCCCCTGAAGTCAGGTGTAGCCCAGTTGGATGGACAGAACCTGCGTGAATGTTGAAATGCTATGTTTGTTTTTCTTTCTGAAAAATAAAAAGCAATTTGAAGTCTGAAGTCAAGTGGAGATCGGGGGTGAATACGGTCAGTTTTCATCAAGTGTAGAAAAGTGATATGACTGAGACTGTTGCAGTTCTAGCCTTTCTTTGTAAGACAAAGGAAACAGTTACTTCAACAGTTTCAGTGCCTGTATAAGCTTATGTGAAGCTTACTTATGTTGCAGTCTGATATTTTTCGAGGTTTAGACTGTGTTTACTTACTGAACAGAGGAGATGATGGCTAATTACATACTCATATGTTAAACATACCTCTAAGTCCAGATTGATAAAATCAAGATACCTTTCCACTTGATAAAGTAACAATTTGCTCCACAAGTAATTAAGAAAAGATGGAAAAGGCATATTATTGGCATTGGGTAGTACAAGTTATTTTCAGTCTTAGCAACTCTGTATGTAATTAAAACAGTTCAAATGTTGGTTTCGTCAAAACTGCTGCTCAAACAGATGATCCCTTCTTATGCATCTGATAAGCTACTGCAGTTACTGTTAAAATCCATCTAAGCCATTTTATTAAGCTGTTACTTGTTCTGTGAATAGCTCACAGCCTAGAGTTCAAAAGAAAGTGGGTTCTGATTTGTTCCTGTGTCACATGGAAGAGGTGTGCAGTGAGAATAGTATCCCTGCCCTTTCGATGCTGTTTGTGGAGCTCTGTGTTGTCTGCCCTAGTCTGCTTTCCCTCCTCGTGGTTTGACAGTAATTACAATACAGCTAATATCAGAAGTTGATTCAGTTTATTCAGACAGGAAGACTGTTGAATTGTCCCACTTCCAAAGTCAAATGTTTGTGTTAACCACAGAGATCAAATCTGTAGTGCATATATACAACATATGAGTAGTATTTATTTCCCTAACTTTTCCATTCGGCTTTTGTTAACTAACCCAGATTAGCATTTTAACAACCCTGAAGTGAACTTCTGCCATTCTCCCTGCTTGGACAGTGTGTGTAGACCATCCATCATCCTGTCCTTGGCCACAACAGGCTACTGGCTCCATAACCATTTGGAGCTACACAGAAACCACCCAACTGTGAACAGCACAGCTGGCTACA
Organism: Sialia sialis; assembly: GCA_009812075.1. Lineage (NCBI taxonomy): Eukaryota > Metazoa > Chordata > Aves > Passeriformes > Turdidae > Sialia > Sialia sialis. The sequence goes on along the minus strand of VRYO01000100.1, from coordinate 10,922,670 downwards.
GCAATTTTTTCTTCCACGCCACTGGCAGCATTGTCTGGCTATGGTAACTAAAGTTAACATCCAGAACGTGAAGTTTTTCATTCTAGCACCTCTGCCCAGCCCCACTGCAGCTCGATGTGCACACCTGCAGAAGGGAGGGCTGGGAGGAGCAAGGCAACCACTGGACTCTTGCTTTTCAAGGCTCCAGTTTGGAGGCAGCAACCTGTTGTTGGGAGTGGGATGGCATTAACTCTGTCCGTACTCGAGGGGGAGCTTGCTGGCTGAATCCTGTGTGTGCTCAGTGTGCAGATTGGGGTGTGCTTGGGAAGCACCAGCTACAGAAACAGAACTTGCCACTTTAACTTAGCCACACAAACTGCCAAGGAGCACAGAAAGAAATGGAGAATTTCGGCTGTGTATTTCACACATTCTTGTAGAAGCCTTTTTAGTTCCACAACGGAAACCATGTGATTTCACAGGATCTGTGCCCAGACTCTAATACTTGCTACAGATGCTTTCCTTGGTTTGTTTTGCAGATCTATGAATGCAATAGGAAAGAAGTTGTTATAGGATTTGTTTTAATTCTGTGTGCTTTGAATGGCAGGTAACCACCAGGTGAATATACTTGTGACTCTATGCTAATTTTACTTGTTGAGATTTTTGCATAATTTAAATAAATTGGCTTTGCACGGCTGTCTGTCGTGTGAGCCGCTGCTTTCTTGCTAGAAGAGAACTTTTGCTTTCAAGAGCAAAGGAGGTCAAGAGGTATTAGTGGGAAGGGAGGGGCTTGGTGGGAGTGGAGGAGCAGAGAAGTGGTGGTGGAAGAGGAGGAGCAAGGAGCTCAGGCAAGCGACATTTGTTCTGTCCAGAATGGTTACAAACCTTGTAAACAAAATCAGTCCCTGGACAGCTTTGATTTATATTCTCACACAGCAGATTGGCCTTGGTCTGCCTGACCTTGGTAACATAACAGAGGTCGTATTTGCACACAGAGACTCTTAGTGCAAAAAGGTTTTTTGTTGCTGTTACTTTTTTTTTTTTTTTTTAACTGTTACATCTAAGAGCCAAATTGCAGCCCAGTTTTCTAATTGGATAGGCACTGGAAAAGCACCGAATGAAAGGGACATATCCTGTTCACACAGTGCATGGTTTAAAAGAAGAGATGGCAGATGGGTACAGTTGGGCAGTGGCCTCTAGAAGCAGGAGAGCCGCGTTGACCTGCATAATCAGCAGCTGTGCTGGTGCACAAGGCACCTAAACATAGCTGAGCTCTGTGTGTTGGGGACAGGGGGCACTCATGCTTTGGCATCAGAGGCAAAGGGCAGCTTTGAAGATGGCCTGGGATGAGAATGAGGAGTTAATTGGCAGATTCCTGCTAGGGGGCTCTTCAAGTGTGTGAGGGACAGCAGGGAGGCAAACACAGAGTTGCTCATCTAGAAATGTAACGAGTGAGCAGTGGGGACCAGCATCACAGAGTGGCTGCCCAGCAGCAGTGGGAGTGAAAGCTCAGAAGAGATGAGAGCTGATCAGCTGGTCACTCTACTCAGCTATTACTGCAATAATAGGATTTTCTTAATGTGAGCTACATAGTTCATCCCTTTTTTACCAAATGGCCATGGTAGCTGGGACTCTGCTTTCTCAAGCAGCAGTAAAGTACCAGCTCACACCTGTGTTGGGCAGGGCCCTCCTCAGAGCTTTACTGTGCTGGGGAACAAAAGGTGTTCCCCTCAAGTGCTGCTGCCTCTTTCCAGGCCTGTGTATGGGCGCTGGTGGTGGGCCGGGACTGCAGCACCAGCACAAAGTGTTGCTGCTATTTCTGTGTCTATCATGACAGATGCACTTCGGGGTCAGAAGAAAATCTTCATGCTTGTCTGTAAAGTCCTTGTTTATGCTGTGCCTCCATTTAGGTACCCGCCTCCCATGTTGTGTGAACCCCTACATGTCCCATTGGGCTGTGTAGCCATCGTGTTTTGGGAGACCACAGAGAAGAAAAATGCATGCTTAATTTACAAAAGCCCTATGTATAGTTAAGGCTGCAGTATTGAAGTTTTAGAGGCACTTGAATGTAGGCCAGCGTGCAGGAGCGTGGCTCTGCCTGTTGGTGTGGCGGCAGCTAAAGAAGGGCTGTGTGGGCAGTGTGTGTGTGTGTGTGCTCCCTGAACAGCTCTCAGCACTGAAATACCACAGCACTGCCTGGTGGGTCAGTGCCCTGTGGAAACCACTTGAACCAGCCCTACCTGGAAGGCTGGAGAGGGCCCTCTGGCTCTTTGACAATTGTCCAAGAGCCAGCTTTGGCACCCCTTGTAAATATAGCTCTTTTGTGTATTGCCACCTGGGGATGAGTGCTGAAGAGAAGGGAACGGATAACAGAGGAAAAGCAGTAGTGGGAAAGCTGTCAACAGTGTGTGAACAATGTCCCCAGGTGTCTCATGAAAGGAGCAATAAGGGAGGGGGGAAATAATCTTGCAGAGTTGAATGGTTTCCTTCAATTTGCAAACTTCTCTCTGTGACAGTTTCTTTAACCCAGCACGTGTTTGTCAAAGATTAACACCAAAAAGCCAGTAATTTGTTTTTGCTCAGTAAATCATATTTTCTTCATAAAGTAAATGCTGTGGATATTTTTAGCATTATGTAGGTTTTTCCCTTGATGATAACCTCAGACAAAAATAATCAAATCTCATGCTTTGGGGATTAATCTGATTTTCTGCAAGGGTATGGATAGAATTTTTTTTTTTTTGTCTTGCATACCACAATACAGGTTTTACTGTGAGAATGGATTATGGCTTTTCCTCCCCCAAAGCATCAGGTTTTCATCCTCACCAAAAAGATAACAAACACTACTCATGGCTAAACAGTGGTCTTCAGCACCAAGCTGTGCCAGCAGCATCCTAAATGTTTGGTGCAGGTGGGTAAGAAAAATAGACCTGCAGATGTAAATAGTGTGGGGGGATAAGTATGATTATCTTGTCATGTTGTTACACTGGCCAATATTACTAGTGACAACCCAAGGATTTAAGGAAACACTGTGATTGTATTGGGGATCTGGGGAGCCTGGTGTGGAAGAGAGAATGGGACAGGTGTAACAGAAAGCTTTAAAGCCCTGATTTGGCACAGATTTCCTTCTGACCTTGATTCAAGCACTTGCAGTCCATATGTTACTGATTTGAATATTATTTTTAAATTTTACTCTGAAAGGTCTGATCTGTGACTTCTCCGTGGCTCACTAGTCAAAATGCCAAAGTATTGTGATGCAAATATTTCCCTGTCTTGCAGAGTGAATATTATCATGAGGTGATGGAGCCCAAGTGAAAGAGAGGAGGGAGAGCTGGTGCCCAGCATGGCTGCATCCAGTTGCAAACACTGCCATGGATGGACTCCGCAGGTTGTGTTTGCTCTGTGGAAAGTGGGCAGTTCTGTGGTGCACAGTTCCCCAAACCAACACAGGGATGTGCCCGAGCTTGGGACCCAGAGCACGGAGAGCTATGGCTGAACATTTCACCGGTCCTGTCTCCAGCCCCAAACTGGCAACAAATAGATGTAGTTTACCCTACTGCATTTACTATTTAATAACTTCAACAGACTGCAGGGCCAGGAACCAGCCAGATCAAATGCTGCACTAATGCATCTGATTTCTAAATAAATAAAAATGAAATTTTCAACACTTGTCTGCATTTCTGGTAAGCCAGGCCCCCCCAAAAGACTCTCAGCACAGGTACCTCTCAAGGCATCTCCCTGTCCCTCTGACCATCCTCAGGGTCTCCACAGTGTGACCACCAGTGTTCCCCCCTCTCCCCTGTACATATGTATATAGATACTTTTACAAATACACACTTGGAGACTACAAAGGCAGCAACTGTGATAATGTGATCCAACTGTTCAGTGCTAGGCTAGAAAGAAGTATTTTTCTGCCATTATGTGAAAATTTAGCGTGACTAGAACAGAGTCTGCATTTGATTAGGCAATTTAAGAAATGGAAGAGACTTCATACTGTAGGGCAGTGCTGCAAAACAATTGCTCGGAACATGTTCTAAAATTGGTTTGCCTTCACCAGATTTCCATGTGTTTCTGCACGACATCTCAAATGAAAGTATGAGCAGTCACGTGGCAAGTGACAACATTTTGGTATAATCGTAAATAAAAGCAGCAGTTTAAACAATCATTCCAAATCCTGAGAAGACTGAGATTTAAAAAAAAACTAAACTAAAACCAAGAAAACAAAACTCTCTGTTTACTGTCAGCCTGGGAAAGTCATTTCATAACACATCCTTTTACTGGTGTAGTTAATCTTTAATTGTAACAAGATAATAGTAATTGTTAACTTTGAGCTCAAGGTTCCTCCAGGTTTTCATGCCTGTGTTTTGTACATGTAATTGATGGCGCCCAGGAAAGGGGCAGAGCACATGCTCTGCATATACAAATAGGTAACTGGGTGGCTAGCTACCAGATTTGTCCATGCAGAAAAACCAAGACTAGTTAAAAACGTGTTGTTCCCCAGTCTCTGTAGGCAGTATTCCTGCAGGCAAGGCTGGCTGACAGGTCCCTGAGAATGGCAGACTGAGAATGCCAGCACAGTGTTTAAGATCTCCCATGCCAGTTGAGTCCTCTCCTGTCTCTCCCTTTGCATTTTCCGCAGCCATTTACTTTCCCTCTGAAGTGAGAGCAGTGACATGCAGCAGCCTTTTCCCCAGCAGCAGCAACTCAAGCCAGCAGTGCTCCAGCAAGGCACGGTGATGAGGTGCTGGAGGGATGTTTGTAGCAGGGGAGAGCAGTGGGTGGAAAGAAGTGATGCTTTCTGGAGTGAGGTTGACAGCAACATTGTCTGAGGCACAGCCTGTTGAACAGCAGATGTGCCCTTTCCACAGTGCAAATCCCTTTTTTCCCTGTCTGCCCTGCTTGTTGGAGCATATTCCTTCCTCCAAACCTCCCTTCCATTTCAAAACATCCCATTCACTCCATCCAGTAGGCAAATCCTGACCTCCTGGGCTCCAGCCAGGACTCAAATGGGCAGCACTTATTTCAGGATCAGGGCTGCAGCCCTGCTCAGGGGGAAGGCTGCTTAGACTGCTTTCTGCAGGGTTGGGAGACACCAGGGCTGGCAGACAGCAGGCCCGGGGTGCTGCCAGCACCTCCCTTGGCTGTGGCGTCAGCTGGACTTGTGCAACTTGTGCCTGAGACCTTCATTATGTCCTCACCTGCAAGTACTGCCTTATACCTGTCTCAGAGTTACCTTATCAGATGATGCTTAATCATGCTGAAATGAGTGGCAGTTTTGCTATGTAAATCATGTTCTGCCGGCTTCCAGGAAGAACACAGACTTCCTTCACTTACAGCACTGACCTGCACTTGTATTCAACCCTCCTAGAGGGAGGAAAAGTGATACTTTGGTCTAGATTTTAGGCTGTTGTTTCAGGCCAAGGGGGAAAATTTGAGGGTTTCTGAACCTACATCCAAACCTGTATGTACTTCAGGAGTACTTTAGATCTTTGCCATTATGGTTTAAGGGTTCTCCCTAGTTTTCAGGATAAAAGTTCTTGGGTCTAAACCACGTTAATCCAAAGCATCAGACACCTGTGACACAACTGGGAGCTGGAGGTGTTCAGGATTTCACCCTGATGAGCCACAGCTGCTCTTGCCAGCAGGGTGGCTTTGCTTTTCTTGGGTTGGGGTCAGGGCAGGGTAGGAGTTGCTGCTGCCAGAGCTGCCCATGGGCAGGAATTAATGGAGTACCCTGAGTATGGGACAAATGTCACTGTACTGAAATTGTCTGCACCAGTCTATGGACACTTCCACAAATAAATTTAGTATATCCTAGGGCAGTCCCAGCTGGGCATGAGCAGTTTGAATTAATGAAATGCAGGTCTGCTAAAATGGTGAATACAGAGCACTGCTTAAGTTAAAGCACCTTGCACTCCATCACTGATCGCCCAGCCCTGGCAGACTTGCAAGGAAAGCATGTCCTGCAGGAGCTTTGCAAAACTGAACAGATTTGACCATAGATGTGAGCTGAAATCAGAGGTTGGTTTCAGGTGCAGGTCTTTCATGTCACCCTTATAAGGGAAGGTAGTTAATATTCAGTCTCAAAAATTAACTTAAAATAACCATAATTGGGGCAATCACCTACAGTTTCTTTGGCATTTCCTTTCCTGCTGAAACTATCTGGTGTTCAAGTAAATTTCTGATCACAGGAGAATTTAGCCCTCAAAGTGCTTCTAATCAACCACTAAACACTTGCATCATTAAAAGTCACCCCATCCATTTTGCAAGTTCTGTCAGCTCATTCTAGAGCAAGAGGGGTGCGCTTGCTGCAACGTTCAAAGCCTGCAAACAACTGAAGTGTAGCTAGCAGTGCCATAAGCCAATTAAGATGAAAGCTGTGATACTCACTGGTAGGGTTTCATCACTTTAATATTAAACTATCTTTTTTTACTTAGGCATAGATCAAGAGGTGTTAATGCAGAATCCTTAAAAGAAGTCAAGTATTATCTTAAAATAACAGACCTGTTATTTGCACTTTCATGCTCAATTAATATCTCAGCTCTAAATATCCTAAATTTTTTCTTCAGAGCTGCAGACTTTAAAGTTGTTATAAAAAGTAAGGATGGCTGCATACTGCAAGTTTACATTCGGGAGTATACCTTTATAGACAGAAAGAGTTTTTATTACCTATTCATTCATACTAAATCATGCCTCATATTCCTGAAAGGGACTGCAGGAATTAAGTACCTTTCTCTCATTTTAGCCACAAATATTTTGCTGTGTTATTTGATAATTAGTTGAAACAATCTGTCACCAAATTCCACAACATGGATTTATCACATCATAGAGAATCTCTAAGATTTGACTGTACAGTAAACCTCTGCATCAGATATTGCCTTCAGGAACTTTATTGAAGTCAGCCTTCATTAGAATAAACACACACTAGAATGACATTAGAAAGAATTATAAAGAAAATCACACTTGCATTGATGCTGGCTGTTGTATCCCTGTTGGGGAGGACTTACCACACTATAATGCAATTGCATCATTGGAAAACCTATCTATAGATATGACCTAAAATGGGAATCTAATCCCCTGCCTTTCCTGTCAGAAATTCTAATACAGATTTTTAAGGCAAATGTTGCATTCTGTGTGGAATACTTTCTGGCTTGTAAGCAAATGACTCATCATGCACATTTCACACAGTAAGACAGAAAAAAACGACCAAGACCAAAAAATGGAGATAGGAAAAAGAATTGTTGGCTCCCCTTCTAGAGTTTGAAGCACCAGACCCTGGGTCATGCTGGTCTTGTATTTTGATGGTACAAAAAACCTCCATTTTCATATTTTGATTACCAAAACCACTTTGGCCTGATTCCCCCAGTGTGGGGCTCTGCTCTGGAGTTACTTTATTCCAGTCACAGCAGAGATTAGGTGCTATTCTGGGTGAATGTTCTGGTGCATCTATGGTTCACCAGTGTGTACATTTCTACAAGTTTAGGGCTCCCCTGAAGGCAGCCTGTACCACCTGTGTGTATTTTCTTCTGAAAAGTCTGACCTGGTCCACAAACCAAAATTGAGCAACACTCTCCCTTTCTGTGCTCTGCACTCACTGAGCTGTGTTCTCTCTGCAGCTGCCTCAAGAAGTTGAACTTCTCCCACCTGGCAGCAGTTACCATCAGCAAGTAAACTCAGGTGCAAATCCTTAGCCCCCCTAAAGCAGAGTCATTGCCAGCAGGCTTTTAACTTCATGAAACCCAGAATTTGAACCTTACCCTTTTCAGGTAGAGTTTTTTAACTGCTCTTAGTAGGCCATAAGTGATTTGTACATCAAAAGATAATCCCTGAGGCTGCAGTAAACAAGAGTTTTAACCTTTCTATGCTAGCCCTTTGCATCCAAAAAAAAAAAAAGGAGAGAGGTGCTAAACACAAGTAAGTTCCCATTCAGCCTTTATTTGGCTGCAGGTGGAATCTGTGACTTGCTCTAGCCTGGCCAACAGATCTGTGTTGCTTGAGTGTTCTTCTGGTTAAAGAGCTTCAAGGCACTGCTTTGGCCAACGGCTCAGTGTCCCAAGCCACTGTGCAAGGGTGCCCTCTGCCCCTCAGCAGGGCTTGTCTCAGGGGCTCTGTGGAAGATGCTGAATTTTGCACAACATCAGCTTTGCTCTGCGTCAGGGACTGAAGTCAGCTGTAGGCCCCGAGAAGCTTGTCCAACATCTGTGAACAAGCAGCAGTAAAATATTTTTTGTTTTGTTTTGGCTTAACTTTTATTATTAGAGTGGTTTCATGCTCAAAATTTCAGAAGGTGCCATCTGAGGAAGACACTAGTCAGTGCCTTTGCATTAATTAGTGCCCTCAGGGAGCCATTTGCTTGCAGGAAGAAACAGGACAGCAGGGATTTCCTGATTTGTCCAAGTCCAGTCAGCTGGGATTGTGGGAAGCCACATCAACATAAATTGTCTAGGCTCAGCATATTGCTAATCAATTCTGCCTGTCCCCTTTCAACATTATGGCCAACTTGTAGTTCCAAGCACAGAGGGGATCTTTGGTCTCACCTAACAGCCTGAGTCTGGTGGAGGAGGAAGGTGATGTCGTCATTTACTCAGCTTTTTTTGTTGCAACCCTTCCCTCCATTCCTTGCCAAACTCTTCAGAAGTGAGCTAAATTTTAGGCTGTATCTTTTGTCTTGAACTTGAGCCTGGCTTTGCTGTACTGCACTCTTGTCTGTGCTTAGCATTTTGAGAAGCATTTATCGTGTTAAGGAGATTTTTAAGAATTTTTTTTTCAGTAAGTAGAAGATATTGCATCAGTCTGGTTTGAAGCCATTTTATATGTTGCTTCTCCCCAGCTGGCTGAATGCCCTTTCCCTTCCCCCTTCTCTTTTACGTGGCAGTGCACAGAAAGATGATTGATGGAGCGTCACCAGCACGTTGTCAAAGGCTGGAATAGATTAATGGGCAAGAAACACCAGCCTGTTCCCCTTCATGTGTGATTGTTTGAAGGCAGGCTCATATTTTAGCAGAAATTATATCCTGCTTCTCTGGATTCCCCCAATCAGGAATTGAAGGATGGGATTTCTATCCGAGATTGAAAGGTGGCAGCCACAGAGAGCCAGTTTATTACTTGGGACAACTGCCTGCCTCCCATCTGACCAACAGCATCTCCCTGAGGCCTGCTTCAGGCAGGCTGCTTGCCTCCTTAACAAGGTGGATTTTTGCCACCAGTTAACATTTACACCTCTAGTTCTTCCTCCTTGCAGACACAAATCATTATGGCATGGGCCACGTGGCCGGAGGAGCTCTCATCTGTGAGCACACTGGTCAGTGTGCCCATGCTGCAGGGAGGGAGCACATCTGACCCCAAGCAGCTCAGAACCTTTGAAAAGGCTTTTGTGGTGGTTGGCCTTGGTCACTAATTCAGCCTTGATCTGTGCCTCAATTCCCCAGCTGCAAAACAAGGATAGCAATATGGTAATTTCCAAACACTGCACTTGCCATGGATTGTTTTCTAGCAGAAATGCTAGGAATGCAATTTATAAGTGAATCCTGGCAGGGGAAAATAATCAAACCCAGAGTATGAATGTTTTCTGCATTTTCTTGAAGGTAGACATTGCCAGCATTTCGTAATCAACTATTCCAGGCCTAACAGATATTTCAGCATTGTTATTTGCAGTCCCCAGTAGTGGCCTCTGCTAAAAGGTTTGAATGTGGCAGGAATTACGTCTTTCACACCAGTCTATCTGTGCCTACCAGAAGGCTACACCTGGCTGTCATAAACCCCTGCTCCAAGGGCTAGATGAGCCCATTTTTCTGATTATCCAGGAAACAGCTGTTTTCCCAGTTTATTCTCTCTTCAGTGGTTCTGATCTCAAGCCTGTGTCCAACCAGATAAAAGCTGCATTTAAGAGCCTCTTGAAGCAGGTGTATTTTCTTTTCATATGTGGCTGTAAAGTAGAGCTACTGTTAATATTCTTTTAATAATTTTACAAGCAAAATAATAAATCTGCACTTGTTGCCTGGCTGGTGAGAAGTGATTACCTGTGGTTTGCTGAGCCAGTGCAGCTCTCTGTGTGCTCTTCTTTCTTGTTGTGACAAAGGTCTGTGCTTCATGTTGGTATTTTCTTTGATAGAGATTTGTGACAGATGATGTTTAATCAGAAAAGATTGCTGAACGTAACTATTCCTGCCCTGTATGTTCTCGGGGTTCATCTCTGGAGTATCCTGAGTTGTTTGAGGGTTTTTTGGGGAAGACATCAATCTGAGTTTGTTTCTGCTCCGGATGCAGCCTTTGGGGAAACACATCCTCTAGATTTACATTTACAAAACTTCACATTCTTTTAGGCAGTTTGATACCTTGTCTGAAATTTGAATCTGTTTGGGAGAACTGATACTTTGTTTACCTGGCATTTCAGTTGTTATCTGTTTGCTTTTGTGACAGTTTGCTGCATGTTGGCCATGATAATCAGGACCTAAAAACAAGTTGCCCTTTGACAACTGTGACCTAAAAGCAAAAACAAATTGCCGTTTTTTCTGCAGCCATTTCCTGGAGTCCAGAAATCAATATCTGCCTCTGTAAGGCAGGTTACGCGGAAGTTTTGCAATTGTTGCCCCAGTCAGTTCTTCCCAGATGGAACACTGGAAGGAAAAAGAGACTTCCTATTACGTGCCCCTGCTTGGTGCAGGTGGAACTTGGACAGTTTGCAAGTTGTGTGCAATTTGAAGCCAGGCCAGGGTCCCTTTGAGTCATGCTGTGGGCCACAAGCAGCCTCATCTCCCAGGCTGACTGCAGCCTACAGGTCTGGGAGAGCTTCTTGCTCTTTGGCAATTTGTATTCATTTGTTCTCCAAGAAAACAAGGCTTCAGGGAGGACTTTTACTGAGCACCTTATAGATGTTACTGTGCACCAACTCAACATGCAGTTTATGTGTCTCTCCACATTCTCTTTCACTGGAAAAGGAGTGGGCTGGATATTTGGAGCCTGTTTTTCCTTACAAAAAGCCCCAGAAAAAGAGATTGTGTAAGCATTAATGATTTGTTATTGTATCTGGGAGTCACAGTGCTGCAGGACTTTGCTCTAATGGTGCTTTCACAAGAAAGAACTAATTTGACTAACTTTATTAATTCCAGTTTGTTTTAAGTTTGCTCATTAGTAATTTAACGCAAGATGCTTCAGCTGAAGAGGCCATGTCAGGACAAGGAAGAGCAGAGGGAAAGTGCCAGGAATCATTAGTGTTTATTAACCACTGCACTCATCAATCTTGACTAAGAGCACAGCCCATTCGTTCTGGACTGGTGGACTGAGATACAGAAATATCATTAACAGTGGAAAATGCTGCTTTCCAGGTCAGGCTGTAATGGGCAAGCATCCAGACAACACCCCCACCCCCATCCCCAAATGTTCCCAGCCTTTCAGCTGGTCAACTGACAGCTCAGCAGCCTCTGGAAGGAGGAAGCCCTGCCCTTAGCCAGCCATAGTATCAATTAACAAATACAGCATTTTCATCCCCCGTAAGCATTACTGAAAGGCTAAGTGTTGTTATGAAGGGTTTTTTTAATTGCTTTTCAAATTATTAAATGATTAATACTTTTGGGCTTTGCTGGATCAGATCTGGCACTTTGTGTTGGCACCATGTTTTTTCTAACTGGAAGTCTTGAAACATTAAAATGGAAAGGTTTCTCCTTTTTTTCTCTTTAGACAAAGCGTTTAATAACCAATTTCAGTAACTGCAAGGCACTGAGCTGATGACTCAGAGCTCTGACCTGTGAGTTGGGGCTGAATGAATGCCTCCAAAAGGTTGGAGGAGGGAATAATATTGCATTTGCCAGGTTTCTAATGAGAAATATGACCCCTGCCCAGTCCACTTGCAGTCATTAAGGATCACATTTCACTTTGAGATGTGTTTTCTTGCATCCTACCCAAATTGCAACTTGAGTAGTTACATTCTGCTCACTAAAATATCCCTGTGGTTTAATTGAAGAAGTTATGTTTCCCTTCCCCTCTTAAAAGCTTTGTTGTATAATGTTGTGGTGCTGTCGTGATCTGTGCTGTCTGATCTACAGAGCACACACACACAACCCCCAGGTGAAAGCCTCTGAAGCCTTCAACAGTAGGAAATAGAATGAGGAGGAAAGTGGCATCTTGGGAAGGTGGCTCAACATTGCATCCCCATTTGAGCCTCCTGCCACCCTTGTGAAGTGTGTGACGGCACTGTCACACTGCAGGGGCAGAATTTTGCGTTTACTTTGCACATGCGTAAATCACTGCACAAGGCAAAGTGTCAGGTGCCTGCTCCTGGGCATCAGGTGTGCGACAATTGCACGTGGGACTGAGAGCTGTGATGGCACAGCCTGGGAACCAGCAGTGACATTAAAACACAGCACGGATGTTCAGACACATTGTGTGTGTCATGACGTTTTGTGGATGAGATTTAGGTCCTTTATGGGAAAAGGGGTTGTGTTTGATGACATTTGGTGATTGAGGGGATGGAAAAAGATTGCAGTTTAATTAAAATTCTAATCCCAAATTTGACAATTTTTCCTGCCAGGTCAGCAGCCTGTATGTGCTATTTCTGATTCTGTGAATTAAATGGGCTGACAGTCGTCAGCTTCTTCAGAAATGCCCGTAAATCCAGCTAGAAATTAGCAAACACCAATATGTTTCAGAGCAGCTTGGAGCAGGGCTGTGGCACGCAGCAGTTTCCCATCAATGTCCCTTGCTGCCAGTGCTCATAGCCAAACAAAACCCTGTGGAGCAGCAGGAAGTGGTGTGGGTATCCCGTGGTGCTGCAGGCTCACCCATGTCCCTGTCCCCCAGGTAGGTGAGCAGTGCTGTCACCTGTCCCCAGCCATGAGGCTCCCCGTGCTCTGTGCCTTGGTGACGCTGCTGAGCCTGTCCCGCTGCCGCGCCGTCAGCTTCCCCGAAGACGAGGACCCCATCAACGTTGTGGACTACCACTGTAAGTGATCTGCTAAACACCAGAGAAAAGTTCTAAGGTTGATTTTCTTTTCCTTGCCCCACCCCCAGGAAATTTAAGAAAAAAATCTGATTCCTTTCAAATTGAAATGTGTTTACTGGCTTTGTATCTTTAATAGAACACTTAATCATTTTCTTAAAAAAAGCAATCAGAAATACAGCAATAACTTCAGGAAAAAGAACATTTGCTGACATTAGCCATCTTTTCCTCATTTATATTCAAGACATTACTCAAGGAATTTAGTTTAAACCCTTCTACACCTAGTATATACAGCTAATCAATGCCATATATTGATTCTTTAGCTCTATAATCCTGAGTGATGGTGTAGCCCATTTTTGCTTGCAGATTCAAGGCAATATCCAGTATTTAGAGGACGCCCTTCAGGCAATGAATCTCAGCACAGACTGGACTTCCAACTAATGTTGAAAATTCGAGACACACTTTATATCACTGGCAGGTAATTTTCCTTCACTCAGTTCATTAGATTAAAATTCTTTTCTCTTCTGGGTTTGCATTTATGTGTAAAATTCATTTAGAAAAATGTGCAGAATATGATAAAAATTAGAATTGGGGCAGAATTTCCGAGAGAAATATACCATATCTATGGCCAGTGCATGAAAATTGGATTTGAAGGCTGCACTTACTGTAGTTAAGCTTAAACCAATGATCAAATGCTTTTTTCCCTCTTTTATATTACTGCCCTGCCTGATAAAAACCTCTCCTGATCATTTTAAACTTGGACTGACACGTCAGGGCTGTAGGAAGTCAGGATTACACACTTGCATATTTACAGCCCAGGTTACTCCTCAGCAGAACAGGCGGACAGGGATTGACAGCTGGACACTGCAGGTGCTGTCTCAGGACCACACCAATGAAAATCAAAGCCACCCCATATTACCCATGAACAACCTTCTCCCATTTGCATTAAACACAGAAAATCCAGAAACATTTCATAGAAGTTGCTGGTCTAACATAACATTCTGAAAATAGATTTATCTTATCAAATAAAGAGGCAAGAATTAATGAATTTACTGTTGTCTTTTTACTCTGCAAACAGGGACCAGGTTTACACTGTAAATTTAAATGAAGTTCCAAAATCAGAAGTTATCCCAAGCAAGGTGAGCAGATGCCTCACAAGGGAGAGGTGTTTTCTTTGGTTTTAATGGGGTTTTTTTAAAGAATTTGCTGTGACAAGGAATTTAAATGTTCCTTTCTGGTCTGCTTTAACAGAAATTAACATGGAGATCAAAGCAGCAGGACAGAGAGAACTGTGCTATGAAAGGCAAACATAAAGTAAGTTTAGGCCACTACAGAAAAATGACACTCATATTTATTATGTACATGGAGTTTGTGATTAATACACCTTACTCTCTTTTCAGGATGAATGCCATAACTTCATTAAAGTCTTTGTTCCAAGAAATGATGAGATGGTGTTTGTCTGTGGAACAAATGCATTTAACCCTATGTGCAGATACTATCGGGTAAGAGAACTGAAGATGTCATTAATCTGTTACTGGTTCTGCTTGCACTGGTTATGCCATAGCAAATACATCCAGTGTGCCTGGAGAGTGCTTCAAGGTGAAATAAAAACAAACAGAAGCCAATGTGCTGAATTAAGTTTTGTGGAAAGACAATGTTTTGCTTTTGTGCCAGTGCACAAAATAGAAATGACACTATCACCCATTTATTTTTCTTCTCTAGTTGAATACATTAGAGTATGATGGGGAGGAAATTAGTGGTTTGGCAAGATGCCCATTTGATGCCAGACAAACCAATGTCGCCCTCTTTGCTGGTAAGAACTTTTACTTGTAATGAGTCTAAATGATTAATGACACCAAAGGAGACAGAGAGCTTTTAAAGCGAGCACAGGAAAGCTAAAGGTGTCATGGTGCCCCTGCTCTTAAATTTTTTAAAGGGCCTCCAAAGGATTAGAAGCTGACCTGTTAATAAATAGGTTACAGCAGTCTGGGGAAGTGTGACAGTAAAGAAATGGGGAAAAATACAGGCTAGTCAGGATTCTCTAGATTATTAAAGGCCTCTTAATACCATGTCTTCAACTTCCATTTTAGATGGAAAATTGTATTCGGCAACAGTAGCAGATTTCCTGGCGAGTGATGCTGTTATTTATCGCAGCATGGGGGATGGATCTGCCTTAAGAACAATAAAGTATGATTCCAAATGGATAAAAGGTAATTTGGGGAGTATTTTCCCATACACATGGCAAATGTCATTTCAGTGACACAGAAGATCAGGTTATTCATAGCCAGCCTGGTTTACACATATTCTACAATGTCAGCATGTATGAGGCTTTCAGAATATTAAAAATCTGCAATAATGAAAAAAAAAAAAACCAGACAAAATTTTTCTTAAATGCATCAGTAAATGAATTTGCAGTAATAAAATACCTTATTTGAAATACAGTTTCTGTGGAGCCATTTAGCCAATGCTAAAGACTTCATATAAACTCCAGTGCACCTGTATTTGGACATCCTAAAGTATCTGGAAGTCTGCAGCTCACACTGGCTGGTGGGGACCTGGGGAGGAGCTGCCAAGTCTCACAGTGTCACTGTTACGTGCCCATTGAGCAGTTCTTGAAGTAACTGTTCCTTGCTCTTTCCTACAGAACCACACTTCCTCCATGCCATAGAATATGGGAACTACGTTTATTTCTTCTTCCGAGAAATTGCTGTAGAGCACAACACTTTAGGCAAGGTCAGTATCGTCACCGTGAGCATTGAGTCATAGCAGAAGGAGCTCATCCTAAAACAGCATCAGGAACTAGCACAGTTCATAATGTGAAGGAGGAACTAGGACAAAGCTTGCACGGTTTTACCACGTCTATAATTTACAGGGAGGGCAGAAAAAGAGAACTAGAGCAGTGCATTCCTCAACCAAAAAGTTGTTTCTGTTCTCTGAGCCTTGCTGTTAGTGAGCTCACTACAGGTATCTTCCAATGTGCTGTTCCCTTAGTGCTGCTGTTGCCTTAACTCTTGTGCCAAGTACTGGAAAAGCTGAGGGTGTTTTCATGCTTATTAAAAAAACAAAAGAAAACAACACAAAAGGAGAGTTTCAAAGAAGTTTCTCCAGTGTCCCTGGATATTGAATAATTCAGTCATGCCAGTACAGAGTATAATAATACTCACGCCTCACCATGGAAGGATATTCTACAATAAATTATTAAATCCCTTACACATGGTTAATTGAAGTCTTTAAATCTCATTAACAATATGATTTTGAAGGCAAAAAGGGTGGGAGCAAACTGTGGAGATGCATTTGCTCGGTGATACATTATGATGCCTGTGTACTATGAGCTGAACACCATTTGCTTTCATCTTGTCTGTGCAGATAAATGGCAGCTTCCTATTAACAGTATTATCTTGGTGTGTTATTAAGAGCTCAGGAACAAGCACTGTTTCCCTTGCATCTCTGAAGCCTCTCTCCCTTTTTCTTTCTTTTTGCCTTTCTCAGGCTGTGTATTCCCGTGTGGCACGCATCTGCAAAAATGACATGGGGGGCTCCCAAAGGGTCCTGGAGAAGCACTGGACATCCTTTCTGAAAGCTCGGCTCAACTGCTCAGTTCCTGGGGATTCATTCTTCTACTTTGATGTTCTGCAGTCTATCACAGACATCATAGAAATCAATGGAGTGCCCACTGTTGTGGGTGTATTCACCACACAGCTCAACAGGTAAGAGATGAGCAGCCTTTCATCAAAAGCAGATCTCAGGGTTCTCTTTTACACTGAGACTGGTGCCTTGTAATCCAAGTTCTTGAAACTACTTTTCGAATTTTACAGCATCCCTGGTTCAGCAGTGTGTGCTTTCAGCATGGATGACATTGAGAAAGTCTTCAAAGGAAGATTTAAAGAACAAAAGACTCCTGACTCTGTTTGGACAGCTGTTCCTGAAGACAAAGTACCAAAGCCAAGGTAAAAGGTTCTTGCTCATGATGTCATAACATTGTCCCTGTAAAGAGCTACCTTAAATCAGCTGCACTCTCGAGTGCCTTGTTGGGTAAAACCCAAAGCAGAGCTTGACACTTCAGCCATAAGGATGCTCATTAACTGGCTGCCTTCTCTCATTAACTAAAATATCAAGAGAGAAAAATATTGTTCTCATTTCAGGCCTGGCTGCTGTGCAAAACACGGCCTAGCAGAGGCTTACAAAACCTCCATTGACTTCCCAGATGAAACGCTCTCCTTCATCAAATCTCATCCTTTGATGGACTCAGCTGTTCCCTCAGTCACTGAGGAGCCCTGGTTTACCAAAACACGTGTCAGGTATGACAGTTCCAAAGCAACACCTGTGAAAAGGCAAACAAGAAAACTTGCTGTTAATGATGTGCCTTCTGGTCTTGCTAGATACAGACTGACAGCAATTGCTGTAGACCACGCTGCTGGACCCTACCAGAACTACACAGTCATATTTGTTGGCTCTGAAGCAGGAGTAGTACTTAAAATCTTGGCAAAGACCAGGCCTTTTTCTTTGAATGACAGCATATTACTGGAAGAGATTGAAGCATATAATCATGCAAAGTAAGTATTACCAGAACATCTAAGCTCTTCATCTAGTCCTTGGTACCTAGCTAAAATAGATTGTGGTAAACTAGCTTATTATCACCAACATCACCACTTGTTTTTAATTTCATCGCGTTCCTCATACTGAATAACCTGAAAGTATTTGGTCACTTGCCATTTTGCATGGGTTGAATGAACAACCTAATTCCACTCCAGTGACGTCAGTGACATGGTCTAATTCTCCTGCAAATACTTCTGAAACGTCAGAAGTATTTGGTGATGTTAAAAAGAAATGATCTGTGCTTATCTTGAAGATTGCTCAAGAGTGGCTGATAGTGTATAACCTATATCTGATCATTTTAAACTTGTTTATTTTTTGGCACAAAGAATTTGGGAATGGAAGCATTCCAATTAGACTCTACAGCCATCCAATACAGGATTCCTCTTTTGCTCTCTCATGATGTTTATGCTGACTGAGACAACAAAGAAAATGGATTTGGATTTTTCTTTTCCCATGTAGTGAACTTCTCATCTAGCTGTTAGCAGGAGCCAGCGTTTGATAACTCAGAGGTTTGTTTAGCAATGTCTCAGCAAATAGTAGTGGATTACATTTATGTATGTGAAAAGTTTCTGTTCAGTAGCTACACAGACAATACATTAAATGTTTACTGCACAAAGTACTACAGTCACTAAAGCAGTGGCCTGTCCTTTTTTTGCTGCCCAGGTGTAATGCAGAAAGTGAGGAGGACAGAAGAGTCATTTCCCTCCAGCTGGACAGAGACCACCATGCTCTGTTCGTGGCGTTCTCCAGCTGCGTCATCAGAATTCCCCTGAGTCGCTGCGAGCGCCACGGCTCATGTAAAAAGTACGGCTCCGTTCCTGAAGTGCCCTAAAGCAAGGGCACCAGCATTTCTTAGGAAGGAAGTAAAAAATGCATGATTTTGTGGGGTTTTTCTCTTGCAAGGGCATGTATTGCTTCACGGGACCCGTACTGTGGCTGGTTAGACAATGAGGCGTGTGGAAGAGTGACACCAGGCATGCTGTAAGTACTCCTCAAGTTATGCCAGCATCTCTAAATATGCTTTACAGACCCCACCAGCTCATGTCCTGTGCCTCTTCCCTTGCACACAGTCACTAAATCTCTGGTTTTTAAAGACATTTTTTCAGTGCATTGTATATGTAAGAGAACAGAATGCTAAGTCTGGCCTAATTCTGGAACCTCTGGGTGAAGACTTGATTTCAGTGGGAGTTTTACGTGTGTAGGAGGACAGGCAGACCTGTGGGAAGAGCAGTTGAAACAGGAAGGCAAGCAATTGCAGCATGCAAACCTGAGAGCTCCAAGAGGACAGGACACAGTATCCCCCTCCCAGGCATGCTCATGGTCAGGCACAGGCAATTGCAAATATGAAAGCACAGGATTCACAGTGGGAAGAGCAAGGTTGTGCCTCTGCACTGGAGCTGGGGTGTTATATATGCATACCAAAGGCATTTTGCACAAATCAAGTCTGTAATATATGGTGCATTAGCAGCTGTATCTTAAAAAGAGGCCTTTGTAGGAGGCCAGTGCAAACTTTAACTGGTATAATTGGATGGTTGTATCTAAACCCAAGAGCATGCCCAATGGAGAAGACATGATGCAGTTGCTAAAAAAAAGAGATTTTTTTTTCTTCTGTTTCCTGGCATAAGCACACACAATCTTAAAGCCAGACTATCCTGTACATTTTGTACAATCCTTTGGGCCATACACTGTCTGTTGTGTATGTTTCCATCTGCTCCTTCCAGAAAAAAAAACAAACTCCATTTATATCCTTACTAATACTGTTAATTGCAGGTTCTCTTTGTTTGTTTCATACAACCACAGCACTGGAGGATACCTACAAGATGTGGAATATGGCAACACAGCACAGCTTGGGGACTGCCACGGTAAGGCACAGTCACTGCTGCTCCTTTGGAATGTCTCACCATAGTCTGTGGTCACACCTCACTGTGGATGTTAAATTTCTGATGAGCTTTTCAGTAACATGATGAACACATCACCTGGTGTTACTGTGAATGTTCACAAAGCTGAGCTTTTTAGTCCTGGGTGGCAGAGTTCTTCTCTTTCCTTCACCAGTTTACAGCTATTTGGGGTCTACAGCAAAGTATTGAAGAATTTATTTTTTGTAACCAGTGATATTTTAGTTTTTATTTTCCATTACTCAGGTTTGAGATCTTTTGCTTTCTTTTTGTTACTTTTTACTGATTACTTGTTCCTTTAATTCTTTTAGAAATTTTGCCTACTACAGCTACACCAGATTACAAAATATTTGGCGACCCAACATCTGGTTAGTTTTTTTTAATTTTTTTGAATTAATGACCTTTACTTTCCTTCAGTTCAGCATTTTCAGCCCTTTTTTCCTTCCTTTTGCACAGTTGGCAATCCTCCATTTTTGTGCTTTTACTCATGTTCCCACTGATGGTAAAGATAGTCAGACTCTTCTCACTCAGCACTTCACCCTGTGTAGCCGCATGTTAACAGCTCATTATTTATTGAGACATCTTTTATTAAAGAGCCTGATTAACATAGATGACATCTTCACTGCACGAAGTCCACTAAGCTTTATTCTTGATCCCCAGCCATGTGTTTGTGAATGCCCCTCTTGGTCATCTCTAGTTGATGAATGGCAGAACTTCATCATCTTCCTCCTTACCTCTCCTCTTCTCTTCTCCTTCTTTCCCAGCAAGCTTTTTGCTCAAATACGCATTTTCTAAAATGTGTATTACTTTATTTTTGAAATGCTTTAAGTAGTTGATGCTAATGGGAAAAAATTTAACATCATGAACTGTGTAGCTGAATGAGAAATTGTGTAGACAAAAGTGGCTTAGAAAAAATGTTGTGCATTGTTGTCAGATGGACTTTTGCATCCTTTTGTCCTCCAGTGATTTTTCTAATAATGTGTTCACCACCAGCCCCTGGTGTTCAGGGGCACCCAGTGCTCCTCTGTTGAACTCAAGAGCAGAACCTGTGTTGACTTCAACAGGAGCAAGACTCAGCCCTTATTTTCCAGTCTTTGCTTTTGGAACTTGGGTCTTTGCTTTCAAACCAAGGGCACATTTCTGACTGACAAATAGGACAATAATCTATTCATATGTTAAATTTGTAGGAGCGCAACAAGAACATTATTTGTGGTTTGGTTTCTGACATTTTCACTTCTGTACATTGACAAGAAGTAACGTTTGAGACAAATATTTTCCAGATCTATTTACCCACAATGCAAGTTACTCACTTAAGGAAAAACAAAACAAAACTGTCACACAGAAATGCTGCCTGGCTTTATGAGTGTTTATCTACTCAATTTTCAAAGAGATATTTTATGACACAGATACAATTGAACCTTATTTTCAAGTTCTGAGTGAGTGTGGTTTTGAAGTACATTTCCCAAGACTGCTCTCGAGCCACAGACCTTCCCGCCTAAACCTACTGGGGCAGTGAACACAAAATACTCGAGGGTGCAAATGAGACTGAACTGTAAACCCAATCTGATGAGTTTCCTCCTCTGTGCATTTTCACGTAGGCTGTGGTGGGTCTGTTCAGCAAACATATTGCAGAGGAGCCAGAATCTCTGCAGCATTGTTCCTTAGGAACCATTACAAAATAGGGGTTAAAAACATTCCTTTTATCCCCACCTGCAGAAATGGCTCATTCAGCAGTTCCTGGTATACCATAATAGCAGTAATGGAGCTGATCTGGTTTCTCAGGCATAACCTGTCATGACTGTGTATTGTTCCAAGTAACTTCCTTTTTTTTTTGAAGATGTTTAAAAGGCAGCCAAGTATGTTGTCTCCAGTGAAGAATATAGCAATTAAGTAGACTAAGTTGTGCTTTTCATCCCCACAGTTGCTTACTTTAACTTTTGCACTGCTTTCACGGTTGACTTCTCTGGCTTTTTGGCTAGCAGCTGCTGAAGTGTAAATGTACTATTTTCATACTTCCAGTTTTGAAGTAATTGATTTTAATCAGCCATCTGTACTTCTGCAGAGTGTAGGGGGGGAATCACAATTTGCTCTGACATGTAACTCCCATAAAATACTGTGTCCAGCTATAGCTTAGATGTGCCATGAAACACATTAATAAAAATCTGTTTGCCACCACAGACATGGAGTTCTCCTCAGCTTCCATTACCACAATGGCAAGTATCCCAGTTATATCACCTAAAGTGATTGGTTCCTGGAAACCTAAAGTGACTGGCTCTCGGAAATTTGTAGTTCAAGATGACCCAAACACTTCTGATTATTCTGATCCATTATCAGGTGTCCCAAAGGGTAAGGCCTTACCAGGGAATACATTGCAGCTGAATGGAAACCTGATAGTCTCAGCATTGTCTAAGGCTTAAGTGAAATGTAACAGCCATGATTGTTGGGCTCTATTTTACACCCATTTCCTGTGAATATGCAGACAGTGCAATCATGTTTTTCATACCTACTTATCCCATGGACAAAGTGCTGCTTAGAGCTTATAATGAGAAACACAGAGAAGCTCAGCCTTTAAATCCTGCGGTGGTCCAAAAGTCCCATTGAAATCAATGGCAGTTCTGGATACATTAAAAAAATTATCTTCAAGACCTATCTGCATCTCTGTTTATTGTTTTCAATCCAGTCTAGTTTGGCTTAGACTGTTAGTCCTCATGAATGGTTGCTTATCTTTTATTCATTTGGGTTGGGGGTGGTGGCAAAACGGAACACGGAGCAGAGCTCCATGAGAGATCCATGTGTTGAATGGGGCATATCCCAGCCTCTGCTTGCCTAGAACATGTTCTTGAAGAACAAGGGTCAGAGTAAGAAAGCACTGAATTTTTATCCTGTGGAGGTGAGCATCAGTTTAGAGATGATCTCAGTACACACTGAGACATGCAGAGGTTTTAAGCTGAGCACAACAGGAAACCCATTCTGCCTGTCATTCATCTTTCTCTGGCCATTCTTTCAGCTAAGTGAACCTTTGATTGGGCTCTTATGGCAACTGAGACTTTAATTCAGTGGGACTATTGCAGTCAACCACAGAATCGAGGAGCTTCCAATCCCATAACCAAAATTTAACACAAGTCTCAGTGCATAGCACAGCAAGGTGACAGACATGTTTGCACAATTCTGTATTTACTGAAATATCTCACCAGCCAAAAACCATTTCTGTTTTATTACCATTCACCAAAACATATCAGGTTTCCTATCAGCCATTATGGCCATGCATTTGTCATTTTTATTTGTTGCAGTTATTTTCTGTTTTGCTTTAAGTTTTTATTATCATCTGCTCTTGGTTCTGAATCACATTTTGTGTCATAGCTATTAGTGAACTTTACTCATGTTTTCCTTCTGCTTCTGCACAGTGCCATTAAAACCTGTAACCCTGAACATTAACAAAATTCAAAGGCCTTGCCTCTAACAAAAAGTGGCTCTTCTCCTTCCCTCTTGCTCTTTCATTTTAACATCTCCTGGGATAGCAACAGAATTACTTTCATTAAAAACTAACATTGTCTTAGCTGCAAGATGTCTGTGGTTGCTTTAAAAAATCTAAAAAAATCAAAGGGAGCTTGTTAATGCCCAAATAAAAGATTAATCAAGTATTCAATTTCTTGGTCTAAGCTAAAAGTTTCTAAATTTTAACATTCTCTAATAACTTAACCTAAGTTTTTATTGTAATGTTATGCAAATATTTATCTTCATTATTGGTAAAAAACAAAAATCAGTGCTCTAACGAATCACATTATCTTCAAACTTGGACATGTATAATGAGTGCAGGTGTGCCACTCCAGGACTAGCAGCCTGGGAGTGGAATAGTTTAGAAGTTTTCTACTGTATTACATTAGCATGCCAGTAACAATGCATTATATATGTTATACATTTTTACACAACATTTGCATAATCCTGTCCCTCCTTTGATACTGATTTATGAGTTGGGCAGGAAAGTGAGAGAGAAATCCATCCATGAGTTATTAATTGCTGTCTGGCCCAGTAGAACCTTCTAACCTCAATTTTCCAGCAGAAATCATTAATGTTAATAACATAAGGCCCCTATTTGTGTGCCTTAAAGGAAATTTGGGGACAGGCTAAACAAAACTTAATATAAGGAGAGAAGCTGAAACAAGCATTCCTCATTATCAGAGAAAATGGACAGTCTTCATTTAGCCTTGCCAGTGCACACACAGTCATTTTATATTTTTTATAAAATTATTTGCATTCACCAGTGCAGTAGATTGCAAGATCCTATCACGTTACACCAACACCACAGCCAGAGCACTTAAAAACACTTAGTAGACACTTCCATGAGGAAGGCTGCCTTCTGAAATGTGTCAGTATGAAATACCTGTAGATTTATGATATCCTGCCTGTCTTTTGCAGGTGTGAGGTGGGAAGTGCAATCAGGAGAGTCCAACCAAATGGTTCACATGAATGTCCTAATCACTTGTGTCTTTGCCGCTTTTGTGCTGGGAGCCTTTATTGCGGGAGTGGCCGTTTACTGCTACCGGGATCTCTTCGTACGGAAATCCAGGAAAATCCACAAGGATGCAGAATCTGCTCAGTCCTGCACTGATTCCAGTGGGAGCTTTGCCAAACTCAATGGGCTGTTTGACAGTCCTGTCAAGGAGTATCAGCAGAACATTGATTCACCCAAACTGTACACAAACCTGCTGACCAGCAGAAAGGAGTTGCCTCCAAACGGTGACACCAAGTCCATGATGATGGACCACAGGGGCCAGCCTCCAGAATTAGCTGCACTTCCAACTCCTGAATCGACACCAGTTCTTCAACAAAAGACTCTGCAGGCTATGAAAAGTCAGTCGGACAAAGTGCACGGTAACCTCAATGCTTCACGAAAGGAAACTCCACTCAAAAGCCCTCAGTTTTTTCCTTCTAGTCCTCCACCCCACTCTCCTCTAAGTCATGGACATATTCCCAGTGCTATTGTCCTTCCCAATGCTACCCATGACTACAACACATCTTTCTCAAATTCTAATGCGCACAAGGCAGACAAAAAGATGCAGCATATGGATCATCCACTTACAAAATCATCCAGCAAAAGAGACCACAGGAGATCTGTTGATTCCAGGAACACCCTTAATGATTTTCTGAAACACTTAAATGAAACTACTAATAATCCCAAAGCAATTATGGGAGATATTCAAGTGGCCCACCAGACTTTAATGCTGGATCCAATGGGCAATATGTCTGAGATCCCACCTAAGGTTCCCAACAGGGAGGCATCTTTATACTCTCCTCCATCGACCCTGCCGAGAAACAGTCCCACAAAACGAGTGGACGTTCCCACCACTCCTGCAGTACCAATGACCTCTTTGGAACGGCAGAGGGGTTATCATAAAAATTCTTCACAGAGGCACTCAATATCTGCCCTTCCTAAAAACTTGAACTCACCAAATGGTGTTTTGTTATCCAGACAGCCAAGTATTAATCGTGGGGGGTACATGGCTCCCACGGCAGGCACAAAGATGGACTACATGCAAGGGACGCCGGTCAGCGTTCACCTCCAGCCTTCCTTGTCCAGACAAAGCAGCTACACGAGCAATGGCACCCTGCCTCGAACAGGAGTAAAGAGGACACCCTCCCTAAAACCTGACGTGCCACCAAAACCCTCATTCGTCCCTCAGACAACGTCAGTCAGACCACTGAACAAATACAGCTACTAGGACATGTCTGTGCTAAAATGAGCGTGGCATTGACCTGTACAGGTTGTGAAATGATGTTGTGGTAGACACATAAGGCAGAGACTTGCTTGTTATTAAGGAGAACAAAAGTGGCCAAAGAAACTGTCTTTACTTGAGCAACATCTGTGTCTTGCCACATGTAGCTGTAGCAAGACTTGGTGTACTTGCTACAAGCAAACACAAACAAAAAAAAAACAAAAAACAAAAAACAAAGGAAAGTGCTGGTCATTACATTTCTTTTGTTTGGAGCTAAGGAGACATGTAGCACAATGGGGTGGGGGCTACGTTACTGTTCTAAATAGCTAAACAACAGTTGTTGGGAAAAAACCAGTAAGCAAATACTTGAAAAATGGGTTCCATTTTAGACTGCCATTAAGTGTGGTCATTCCCATTAAATGTGAACATTTTACTATGTATGCATTCACCTTGCCTCTTGCACAAATGTCAGAAAATGGTAATGTCTCAATGAATAGCTGGGTTAATAATCAATTTGCTGGAATTAAGTCTCTGGCCCAACTGTAGCATTATTTTTTTTCTCTCCATGTGTGTGGCATTTTGTTTTTGCCACAGATAAAGCTGTGCGTTTGTGTGGATGTGTGTGTGTACTGTACACACTAGGATGTACTTAGATTCCCATTGCATCTTTTATGCTATGGAATTGTTTACATTGAGCATGACTGAACAAACAGATGACTCTGCCTTGTGCAGCCCGCTGGGCTCAGCTCGGAGCCAGCTCCGATGAACTGCGCATCTCTGACAGCCTCTGAGGGGAACGCCTGGATCACAGAGCCACCCAGTCCAAGAGTGCAGACGTGTAACTCTTCATAACTCATATGCTGCTATCACTCAGAGCTGTGCATTTCAAATCTAGTGTTTTGGGCTGGAACGGGGGAGTTTTGCTGTGTTTCCACAGTGCCTCCATCCAATACCTGGCCACTGTGAACTCGAGCCCCTGTACTTCTCGCTGAGGGCAGCTAAGTCAGTTCACTTGGCAAACGCCTGTGTAACTGGAGAAGGTCACGTTTTTGTTGCATTTAATAACGCCCTACACACTGATAGACTCTTGTCAATTAAAAAGGAGAAACATTAATTGGCCTGGCAGAAGCAGTCTGTGAAAACTCAACAGTAGTGCAATCAATTTGTTTTTGTTGTGTAAAGTAAGGTTTGTTTTTTTTCCAAAGTCATGCAGGTAATGACAATATTCTGTAAATATTATGTGTGAGTTTACCTGAATCTGTGCATTTTGTGCCTTATTCATGCAAATGATAAAAGTACTAAAAAAAAAATTAAATCTGTCAAGTGTTCTCACTATAGCACATATCTCCCGAGTGCCAGTTGTAAAACCTCTCAACAGCACCCAAAAAAATAAAAGATAAAAGGCAAGAATAATTAATGGTAACTAAAGGCAGCCTACAATCCAAGAAGACAGCAGCATTAAATCACCTTACCATGATAAACATTCCACTCCAGCTCTCTGAAGGATCAAACAGTTATAATGTGAAATCAAATGAGGTTTCTAGGGTAATGGAACACCTGCTAAAGTTGTGTAAGCTATTTAGTAGGGTTTACAGTATCCACTTGCAGCTGATGTTCAACACAGATGGCTATTTTAGCTTGCAAACTACACACTACCACATTGTTTATTGAACATAACTATAGAAATAACCATGGCAGAGGAATATTCATGAATTAGTGGGACAAATAACTGCAATGGGTTTCAGAGACGGTTGGAGATTTATGTTATGTGTTCAAAGGGGAGAAAAGGTTAGTCACTAAAAACTGGATCTCTGTTACAGAACAAAGAATAAAGGATAGAAGTGGTCATTTTTTTCTTGTAAGGCTGTAAGGGACATTTATTTCCTGAGACCTCTGGATCCAAAAATCAATGATCTTTCTTCCTAAACACTTCTGTCTTGCAACTAAAACACTACAGATTAATAACTATTAAAATGTACTCAGTTGTCAGAAGACACCAACTGATCAGAATTCACTTTACAAATATTAATACAGACTTGTGTGACCCGGAAGATAAATGTATGTGAACCCTGATAACCTCCTGTAACATTGTGCTGCCTTGTAGATGGTAATGTGAGTTCTCTCAGTATTTATGTTGAAATTTCTAACATTCAACCTAGTCCTTATTCTGTTAATTTAATAATAAAAGATGCTTTATCCATTTGTGCAAAGGTAAACGCAGATTGTATCTTTTTTAATGGTACGGCATAAAAAAGTAACCCTTAAATGAAGCTGCTCTATTACTATAGAGTACTTTAACATGTATAGATATCTTGTAAACTTGTATTGTGGATGTGTAAATAATACGTTCTTTGGGTTTTTAACACCGCATGTAAAGTCAAAATAAAATATTCCCATGTACTGAGTGTGTGATTTCATTATTAGTGCAGATGTGCTGTGGGATTACCATAGAGGAGAATCTCTGCTTGCCTTCAGCATCTCTGCAGGAGGCACAGAGCCCTGGGCCACTGCCCGGCCCTGGGGAGCTGGGGAGACACACACTTGGGTGTCTTCTGTCCCCGGGTGTGTCGGGGACTTTCAGGCTCCTGAGGTAACACAGAGTGTCAGAATAACCAGCCTGCAGTGGCAGAGCTGGGTACAGAGGCAGGGCTGCAAACACAACACCAACACCACGCACTGCAGCTGATCCCTGCAGCTCCATCCTGGGTTCAGCTGGGCTCTGGTTACTGCAAACCTTTCTTATTAAGATCAAAATAATACCAATTTTGTGCAAATACAGTACCGTTTTGAAAGAAGTGTGTTCCTCCCACAATGTAGATTACAAAAGACAGAACTAATTCCCAGGCAAATTAATTGCTGGCTCACCTAGCAGGACATTCCTAAATACTTATAATTAATAACTGAAACTCACATTTCAGGCAGACAGTTAAAGACCAACAGAAAAATAGATGCTGTATATTTCTTATGTGCCAACATCCCACACAATTTTAGAATAATCAAGGTAATTTAGTATCAGGAAACAAATACAACATTCTTTTAATTGAAAGTTGATTTTTAGATAGTGGATAAAAACAATTTTTCACAAGATTATTCTGTCAAGGTATTAATCATTTGAAATTGCTGTGCATGTTGTAACACTACAATGGCACCTAGCTATAGCTTACCAAAAAAAAGAAATTCTGAAGGAAAAAGAAATACAGTGCTTAAAAAGTTCCAAAGCTATAATGGCTCAATATATATTTTCCTAGTACTAAAGAAAATTTCTATTTTTTTATTATTATGGGGTTTTCTTAATTGAAAATCTTCATATATGAGAAGCATCATCAAACACACACAGCTCTCATAATGTGCTGCTTTCCCACTTTAAAATAAACTATGCCTTTGACACCAGTGTCAGGCAGTGTGGCTAAAGGCTTTCCCCTGTTGGAAGGGCTGTACCTGCTTGAGTCATCATCAGCCAGGCATTAAAGGTCATCACGAGAAAATTACAAATAGCTGGTTTAGTGATGTGTAAATGTGCATCTGCAGCACAAATCCTGAGAATTTTTTTGTTCAGAAAATGTCTCTCTTTTATCTAAATTGTGCCAAGTGACCATTTGTGGAGTTCCATGCTTTAATCTGTATTGAACCAGCCTTCCCTTAACCAGTGATGTGGTGGCTGGATGGTGCAGCCAGACCATCATCTCCCAATGTGCTCTGTTGGGCTACATGGTGTGTGCAACCACAGAAGTCTGTGCAAATAAATATTAGGAATTTTTAGAAAAATAATTGCAAGAAAACTCTCCATTTACTAACAGAGATGGCTTGTATCCAGTGATGATGCCAAAGCAGCCTACAGAAGCCCCATTCTGAAAGGGAACTTCAGCAATAAGGAAAAGCTGAGCAAGAAGAGAAGAGTTTTTCTCCTCCAGAGTTTTTCTGGGTCAGCCAGTTGGTTTTAAGCATCCTAAGTTCTCTCTTGAAAAATCTGAAGCCACAGGTGATAAAGGGGCACCTGAAGGGTGCTTGATGTGGCCAAGGTCACCCAGCAAGGGGAGGTCCCAGCACTGAGGGATGTGGGGCAGGGCAGCTGTGGACACGGGAGGGCAGAGGAGAGGCTCCTGCTCAGCTCTGGCTTGATTTGGGTTTTGTAGGAAAAAATAGCTTTGAACAGAATACAGACAAAACACCAAAGGGCTGCAGGCCTGTGCAAGTGAGATGATTGCAAGAAAACCAATTTGTAAAGCTGTGAGTAGTTATCTCTATGACTGCACTGCCAGAACAAACCTATGGCCTTTTAAATTGGGGTCTTAAAGTAATCACAGTAGTTAGAGAAATCAGGATGCCTCTGTCTTAGTGCTGTCTTGCTAATGACTCACTCTGTGACCCTGGGAAGATTATGCAGGGTTTATGCAGTAAATGGCTCCTCACAATGCAGTGGGTTTAGTGCAGCTGGTGTGTTCTGTAGCGTTTTCTCCTGAATGCTTCCTTCTCTCTCTGTGATTCTGAGCACTAGCAAGGGCATCTTGCAGGTAAATAAAGGGAAAGAGAAATACCTTCCCATCTGGGAAAGGGTAGTATTTGCAGGAGTCGGGAAGAGTTGGTTGGTATTTCCCCAGGTGCCTATTAATTTCATGGCATGGAAAAATATTTTTTAAAAATTGATCACGACAAAATACCTCATAAATGCAGCATCTGGACTTCAGCTGGGATGTGCAAGCTTTTCATATAAAAAGCGCTACCAGGAGACCAACGTACCAAGACTGCATTTGTTGTTCAAATGTCATCATATCACAGTATGAAAGAGCAAGAAAGCAAAGGATTTGGGAGGAAAAAAAACCACATTAAATATTTAATAAGATTCAGCTTTGCTCAGAGAAGTAGAGATTCTCACCTTTTCTTTAACCCTACTAAAGTTCCGCTGGTGTGAGGGGCTGACTCTGGTCCAGCCACTGCTGCCTGCTTGCAAACATTTTCATAGGCATACTGCAGTGGCCTGACACACATCTGAAATTATAATCTGTCCCAAACTCTCAACAGAGAAACTATTTCTACTCTGCCTGAAATGAAATTTATTGGAAGCTCTGATTTTATTAGTGCATTCTGAATTCATCTGAGGGCCTGATTTATGGTCTCCTCACTTGCTTTTCTCCTACAGTCACTAATAACTTTTCTGAGCTCTTCTGATTAAAATTGTAACTAGATCCCAGCCTGTGTCCTACAGTGAAGGCTGCTGACCAGAACAGAGGTGCCAGAGGGTCCTCATGTTTAGGTAAGGGTTGGGAATTCCTTGGAGTGCAATGGTGGCACTGCATCCCCACTACCAGACTGGTGCCTCTGCCCTTCATGACAGGGAGGGCATATGTCAACATAAAAGGAATTTTATGACAGAAAAACTTAATGGCCAAAATATGAATCCTAATTCCCAAACCAACCTGCACACACCTTGCTGTCCTTGTTTTGAGAATGAGAAGCTGTTTTCCAGGGCAGAGTCTCACTGCACTGCACAAAAATGAGCAAAGAATAGCAATTCTCAGTGAAGGCCTTCTGCAGGATCATACCTGGCTGTAATAGTTGTTTTGTAACTTTTTCCAGTAGTTGACCTTAGCCATTGGCAGAGGCAGTCCGTGAGCTCACTGGTTTGCTTCTGCAGCAGTATTGACAGCCTCTAACATATGTCTGTTCCTGCACAGAAATGGATGGCTGCCTAGTAAGAGGAGAAAGGTGGCAACTGGCTTTTAATTTGGGTCACTTCAAGCACAAGGTTATTTCTCAAATCTTTGATTTACAATACTGGCCTCACAAGAGAAAAAAAATAATCAAAAGCAGATCAGAGCAGATGAATCATAAAAGCAATGCACAAGCTAGTTGCACCTTCCTTTTCTGTGCTCTGAATATCCATGTGATTACTTTGATTTCCTCAGGAATACATGTTGGTCAATTAACAGCCTGAGCTGTTTTTTTTTGTTAGAGACTAATGGCAGATTTTTATGATCAGGCCGTGCTGTATGAATGGCTATGAATGGCCATTAGTCACAGGTTATTGTGCCTGACCAACAATTAGGTGAGAGAGAAGCACTTCCAATATTAATCTGCGTGTGAGAATTGATTTCTGTGAAACTTGTGCCTGCAACTCTGACATTCAGTCTCTGTCACTGCAGGCACAGGTGAAATACTGACTGCACCAAGGGAGATGGCAGAGCTGCATGGGGCCAGGCCTTGGCCCTCAATCATTCAAACCTCCCCAGAAAGCAAATGTTAGGGAGGTGTGAGCAAGTCCAAAGCAAAATGGATGCACATTTGCAGGAAAGAATTTGCTGTAACAGGAAAGCAGCCCCCGACATAGTCTATGGCCACAAGTGTTTGATAAGGGGGATCAAGGCTTCAGGGTAAGAAAAATGCCTCTGTGAGAATGATCTGCTTTTTCTGGTCATTGGAGAGTTTTCCAGCAGCTACTGCCACGAGAACTGAGCAGGCTTGCTTGGGCAAGCTGGCATTGTGTGGGGAGTCCTCTGCCATCCTCTGGGACCACAGTGTGTGTGGCTAAAAGTCTGCTTTTAAATCCACTAGCAAATCCCATCATATATTGGACTCAACTGGGACATAAGGTGCCAAATGTTGAGCTCCCAAGCACAAGAGAAAAGCCAGGGGAAGGTACCCAGGGAGCTCATTGAGTCTGCTGGGAGGGTGCTCCTGGTGCCAACCGAAGCCGAAGGTGTCTTGAGTTTGTTTCACTTCTACTGGTTAACCCTCAAGTCAGGCACATCTAAATATCAAAATCAGAAAATCACAGAATAATTGAAGTTGGATGGGGCCTCTGGAGATCATCGGTTTCAAGCCCCTCTGCTTAAGCAGGGTCACTTGGAGCTACTCAAACATTCAGGAAATCACTGACCTGAACTGGAACCTGGACTAAATGTCAGTAAAAATGATTATTCATCCTTAAAACCCTTTCTAGAAGAACTTTCCGATTAGGCGGGTCTTCTTGCAGACAGGTGAAGTCTTCCTTCTACTCAGACTGAGGGGAGTTTAGATACCCAACTGCTCTTTTTATTGCAGCACTTACTTCTCTTTGACAAGCACAGTGCACATCTCAAACAGTCCTTCTCTGCTCAGATCCCAGAGGATATCTGCCAATCCTAATGCAAAGCGTTCTCCGTGCGAGTCTTTCATCTGAAATGACATCACGATCAAAGGCAAGGTTACACAGAGTGCAACACACTGAGAAAGTCATGTGATACTTCAGAGCTGCTTCATTACTGGGACAAGAGTTCAGGAAGTACTTGAAAATGACATTTTACTATACATGATATGTTCCATATTACAAGCATTCCTTGGTAGCTCCTGCTGCTTCAGTTAAACCGCAGTACTTGGTAAAAGACTGGATTTGCTCTTCCACAAGAGCAAAACTCCAGATAGAATTGCTCCTCATACTCTGAGCGAGAGGGTTTGCCTCAAAACGTTTTAAGTATACAAAAGGTATTCTAGACCAGGAGGGACAAAATATCACATAGGACACAGATCAAGATCAGTTGTCAGAAACATACTTTTTGTCACACTTCATATGAAAACCATTTAGAAAACTGTCATTTCAATTTGATGGCAGGAGGGAGGAGAAAATGTTTGCCCTGAAACTGGTTGACAGAATGGACAGCTTTATCATGTTGACTTCTAATAAAATTTTGCACAAATGCCACCCAGCTAACAATGTTAGCAGTTTCTATCTAAATCCAGTATTGGACCTTTCACACTCCTCCTTGTGTTCTCTGAAGCATAGTCTAACTTGTTCTGCACAGAAGAGTAACTAACCTGGCATGAACTTGCACTTTAGTATTTTAGTAATAGTTTGTTTTTTCATAAAGTCCTTCCAGTGAAGGCTTCTCTCCTCACCTGCTGCTTCCTAGGATACTCCAGCCCCACTGCCCTCTGCTTCAGATGCAAACCAAAGGTAGGATCAGCTTCAAAATGGCAGACTGCACCTTTGTTATGCAGTCTCACCTCCAAGCTTGTCACAGCATGAATGACAAGGCAGAACCTTCTCCAGAATGGTTCCCTATTAAGTCCTGACTATTAAGCACAGGCTCCTCCATCTGATCAGTGTAACTGAGATGCTGACACTTGTTTCTCTGAAAATTTCCCCAAATCCCCATTAAACACCTTTAATCAGCATCCCCATAACAGGGTCAGGGAGAGCAGTGGGGTGACAGACCAAAGCAAGTTTGGAAAACCAACAGAAAGCAGCAGAGGATACGTGTCTAAATGCCACTTGTGCCTTTGAAAATCCCCCCAGCTGTCAGGCCTATTTAATCCTTGCTCCCTATTCAGACATTAACAAAGACAGCTCTGATGTGTAACATTCACCCTGTAGACACGGGGAAGACCCATGGCATCACTGGACAGCACACAAAATCCCCTAATCCCAGCCCTACAGACACTGACTAGCTAATGCCTCTTGATGACAAGAGAATTTTATCCAATAACCACAGACCTACAAAGTCCCAAATACCTTTTTTAAGAATTTCTCTACTATCCAAGGTTACAGAATCTGTTTCCATTTTGGGGGCTATTTTCCTCACTGGGTTGTTCTGCTGTTATGGCTGTTGTTTTAAAATAAAGCAATTCTGGAAGACTAATAAGTCTATGTGAATTCTTTTTCCCCTAAGATTATTACAAACGTTGACATTAAATGTACTAGCCTGAACTCAGTTTCTGTCTGATTTAATAAATTTATGCCAGCCAACCAGCAATTTTTTTTAAATTAACCCTGGAGGTTAAATAGAAGTTTACTAAAATGAGAATATGTTAAATGAATAATTTCTCTTGGCTTCTTTCAGGAAGTCTCTCTCTTACCCCAATAATCAATTCAGCTGCAAAGAGATCAATAAGGTCTTTCAATTCAATGAGTAGAAGGCATACATTAAAAGGTTGGTAACAAACCTGATATACTGGAGAAGATATTTCAGCTTTTATGGGTTTTTTGACACTAAATCTATCTGCTAAAAATTCTTGAGAAAAGGTTACTGTCCATACACTAATATTGCCAAATGGCATAATTTGTTAGCGCTGCTTGGGAAGATTTCCTGGCATTTATCCGCAAACACAAGTCTTGTCTGTTAAATCCTCATTACAGAAAAAGCATACTTTTTATCCTAAAGCAAAAAATATCTTCAGAAGCCAACCATTGTAGGCTCTCCCCATGCCATAAATTAGCACAGCAGGGTATCCTTTCCTACACTTAAAATCCCAGATGAATTCTGCCCTTCCCATGAAGGAGACTCACCTAACAGCTCAGCAGGCACAGTGTGTGAGGCAATGCCCCGCACACACCCCCTTGACACTCCTGTTAGGGACCAGTGTCTACACAGGAACTGGGTTTTGCTCACCCCAGCAGTGGTCACTCAAGACAGTTCAGTGCAGATCATGCTCGTGAGCTAACATTAAATTCACCATGATGTAGTGTCAGTCTCACTGAAGGACATGG
Organism: Sialia sialis; assembly: GCA_009812075.1. Lineage (NCBI taxonomy): Eukaryota > Metazoa > Chordata > Aves > Passeriformes > Turdidae > Sialia > Sialia sialis. The sequence goes on along the minus strand of VRYO01000100.1, from coordinate 10,888,098 downwards.
AGCAGTATAAAACCCTTCAGCTGTAACCTCTTTTGGGCTGTAATTATACCCATAGCTTTAGATCATTAAATGTACCCATCATCATACTTCTATCCATCTCCAGCCAAACGTGCAGGCTCCCAGGGAAAAGGAGTGAGTTTTTAGGAGAGCTGGACTGGAACAAGGACTCAATGACAGCATCCACGCAGAGCAGCAGAGCTGGGCTGTGCAGCTCCCAGCAGAGCAGCCAGTGTGTTTACATCCACTGCAGGAGATGTGTTCAGAGAATTTCATGCTGCAGAATCCTCTCTGTGGAATTAAATCCTCAGAGAAACAGAAGTCTTGGTTTATTCCTGTGATATTTCAGAAAAACAGAAATCACCTGGCAGATACTTCTGATCATGTCTGGCAGGAATTTACTAACACTGGTTCAGTTCTCATCACAGTCTTGAGTTCTCCTCAATGGCCTTATTTAGCTCTTGTTAAGTAAACACAACTAGCACTCAGGAAAGTGCTCCAAGTAAAGGCTTTATATGAGGTGCCTGACTGAAATAAGCATTTCAATTAGATTCATTAAGTAAGTTATTACTTGTTAATTGAATAGCAACAGACTGCTAAGGATCACTTACTGAGGTCTAATAAGTATGTAAGAGTGAAATCTACTCTTCATGTAATTCCATCAGCAATAAACTAGTATAATTAGCTTCTTACTAACAAACTTAAATTGTGGGGAATGTTGAGGCAGATAATTGGCACTTAGGAAGATACCTATAGCAAGTTAGTGGGATATCAATTAACATACTTATGAAATGTCAGCTTGAACTCTGAACAAATAATTGATACCAATGGGCTTGGGTTACTTACTTAAAAGCTATTTAAATGCTTAAACTTTCATATTCAGAAAAAAATTAAAACAAGTCCTCTCAGTGCGCTTTAAAAAAAAACTGATGTCTGCTTCCTTTCCAGGTGCATTACCTATGAATTACCTGCAATAACCATCAGTAAGGACTCTGGGGGTGCTGGCTATAAATACTGACATGTGAGTGGTTCAAGAACCTGTTTTTGCCCAGGCTGCTGTCTGTTCAGGAGCATGCTTGCCTTCCAGCCATCACTCTATCACACCATCTGAAGTCTATTTAGCAACTTATTTTTACGAAACTGTGCTTCCAAAGGAGTGTTAATCATCTAAGAAAGAGCTAATCCCTACTCCTTGCACCTTCAGACTCAACCATCACAGGACCTCACTCTAGTTTGATCAAATTAGGGTTCATACCCTATGACTGTGAAGTCTCATTTCATTACACAGAGAATCTGAGACATCAAAGCAGTAACTTTAGTCCAGAAATGATGTGGAAAGACCTCACGGGATCACTTCCTTCCTCAGGAGCTAGTCCATAAAATATGTCATTTGGACCAACCAAACTGAGTGAGGTAACAACACAGACATATTAATTGTCTGGTCAGGAGAAGCAGCAACAGAACCAACATTCATGCTTCCAGTCCTAGGACCTTACCACAGCCCCATCTTTTCCTCCAGACATTCTCCAGATGTTCTGGAAATTCTTTGCCTTTATGTTAGAAATGGAAATCTCTCTGGTCTCTGACTTAATATGCAGTTTGGCTGAAGGAAATTAAGCATTTTGCAATGGCACAATGTGTATGGAGCACTTCTGTTGGTATGCAAAGCCTGAGCCCTCAAACCCAAGGGAGGCCTTGGGAGGAATGCAGGAGAGCCCCACTGCAGGGAGCAAGGGCAGCTGCTGGTGGCAGAGATGCTTGGCTGGAGCCCAGTGCAGGTGTTTGCCTGCAGTGCAGGAGGAGGCAGAGACACAGAGGTGGGAGATGCCAGGGCAGAAACCAGGCAGAACTGAGGACAGCAGGCAAGAGTACCCAGCTGGGCACAGCAGGGTGTGCAGGAGACAAGGTGCAAGGGAAGGAGAACACAGGGCTGGAGTCTGAGCCTGGCTGAGGAGGACAGGAGGGAGCAGGAAGTTATTACCAAGGGTGGTAGTACTTGCCATTTAAAGGGTATCTGTGCAAACCAATTTTAGAAACGCCTATTTTAAATCGGGTTCACCCCTCCCCTTCCCCACATACAGAAACACACACTGATCCATCATCTATTTTAAAAATTGTCAGCATACCCCTGTCAGCTAGCAGTGTGATTTTTTTTTTCAGCTATGCCAGCAAAAGCCCTAATGTAGACACAGATATAATATGAGCAAAAGGGGAAAAAAAACTTTATTTTTGCCAATACAGCTCCTTTTGCTCAGGGAACTGATACAAGGCATATTTTTGCAGACTTTTTTTTTTTTCTAGTGTAAGCTTCTGCACTCTGAGTGATTGCACCAGCACTAGGCTCAAAAACAGGTGTCCACAAGACCTTAAATTGTGTTGGAGAAAGGACAGCACCCAACACTGTGAAATCCTGTCAATGCTTGGAGCTCATAGGTATGGGTGCAATAAAAATACAAAATAATACAGAATTGCAAGCCCACCATTCCCAAGCTCCAGAGTAATGGCAGCCAAATTTTCCTCACTTCCCAACCTTTCCAAGAAGCAGCTTCAGCCCAGTGCAGCACTGCAGGTAATCAATGCCTTCTTAGAGTAAATTATATCCTAAAACTTAGAGCCGGTTCAGTGTCTGGAAGCTGAGAAGTATGAGAAGGAATTTTCTGTTCTGTATGAATGGAACAAAACTTAAGCATCTAGGGGGAAAGGCAATCTCAAATTATAAATAATGCAGAAACTCCAACATACCTTTTAAAGCCTCAGTCCCCTTATAATTTAATGTTTGAAATGCTATGCTATTCCTTTGGAAGCCTTTTCTCTCTCCACTGCTGATGATGGTCCATCTTCTCAGACACTTGAATAATATCTCTCTTCCTCTTGTAACACCTTTTTTGACTACTGCTCATGCATAGTAATGCTAATAATCTTGCAGCTTTCAGCAACATTTTTCTTCCTTTAAATGAAAGCCTGGTTTTATGCAGGGCTGTTTTGTTCAGTACTTGTCTCCTGCATGCCTCTTTCACTGCACAGGGTACCTGTGTACATACAAATGTCTATTTACTGCTGCCCATTATGAGCTGTTCATGTTCCATTTAGCAGCATGCAGGAGAATCAGACTAATTGATTATCCATATTGTATAAATTTTAGCAAAGCAGAAATGATACAGTCAAGATTAGCTTGCTATTACGTTGACTATTTTACAAATCTATATGTAAGCATAATCCCTCCCAAAAGAACTTATACTGTCATTAACCAGGGACCTTGTGCATGTGAAATGGACTTGATACCCAGCAAATTATACAGCAGATAATACCATGTGCAGTCAAGTAGAAGGATATATTTTACACTACCTGACAACCACAGAGTTTTACAGTTCTTTCCTTAGAGAAGATGAATTCAGATCCTATCACCTCCTAAATGTAATAATGTAAATACAGACAATAGATAAGTATTAAGCTCATTTGTCAAGGGAAACTAGGCCGTTCACTTCAGGTCATGAAGCAAGAAAGGACAAGAAAAGCAAACAGAATCCAAAATTTCACTGTTGGTCCGGTCCTTTAAGTGGTGAGGACCACACTGATGTTCTTTGGGCTTCTGAGTTATTTTTAAGCACTTTCTCAGTCATCATTAAATGTTAAAAGGATCTTGTATCTTTTGGAAAGGGTGCAGTTGAAGATCCTGGCTATTTCCAAAGCTTCCTGAAATAGAAATCCTCACGTGTAAATGGCCAGTATAGAATTACGACTGCATTTTATATAAATAATTCTGGTAGGAAACCTGGACTAAAATCATTCTAATGGCTTTGATACAAGTGCACAGTTGGTCTCTGAACTTGCAGCCACTGCAAAGAGTAATCACATTAATCTGAACACTATTCCACTGGCAGCTGACAACGAAATGAACACCAAACTAGTAAGCTAGGGCCTCTCCTGCTTATTTAACCAATGTTCCTGCTGCACTTAATATTATCACTGTAAAATCCAGAGAGAACCCTTCTCCTTAAATATAGTCTGGAAACAAAGTTGTACACTGTATTCTCAGAAACAGTCACATACTATTAAAACAGAAGAAGCAATTTATAAACAAGAGCTTAGAATAAGGGTGAAAAACGCAGACACCTTCAGAACACTGAACATGATTACAGCAAGTGCCATCATTTGCTTTCCCTTTGAATTTATGTTAACAAGTAAAGCATTTTACTTGTCTTTGTTTACCAGGAGAACATAAATACTGCATAAACTACATCTTCTTGCCAGCTAAGCTTTGTCTGCATGATGGCAGTTTGTTCTAACTATGCTTACACTTGCAAAGAGATGAAGGCTCAGTGACTGAGCAGGAACAACGTGGAATGCTATGTGAAATGCATTCTTCATTAAATAACTACTTGAGAAACCTTAAATGTCTCAGCTGGAGATTGCCCAAAGGTCTGCACTCCTCATCAGGATCTATCTCCAACAAGTATTTCATGAAACACCTGAACTGGGAGCCTAGATCCTAGCCTAAATAGAGACTTCCACCTTTCCTAGGAAGAGGATCACAGAGGTTCTCAGGTCTTTCTGAGGTGCCACTGTGCTACTAGAGAATCCATCAGTGCTCTGCCCAGGCCTTCTATGTGTTCTGGCTTCCCTAATTTTTCCCAGAGAAGCCCCTCTGAGTGGCTGCCCAGAGCTCTGCAGGCTCCCTTCAAGAAGCCAGCTACCCCATGCCTTGATGCACTGACACCAAAGCAGCTGGGATCCTGGTGAAGCCTCCCTGTCCTGGGTACAGCATTGCCAAGCTGGGCTGTATAAACACCTACAGTGCCCACGAGCTTCACAGGGCCACCCAGTTACTTTGGAATTATTTTATACACAAGAGCTTCAGGATGGCTCTGAATGCCAGCTCAGCCACAGCACTAAGTGGGCTCCTCGTGGATATTCTTCCAGAGCAAACTTGAGTGATGTCAGGGGAAGGTTCTTGCATTATTGTGTGCTATTTTGTAGGGACAGAAAAACACCTTGTCTGTCTTTAGCTTCCCACCAGGCAGGCAGGGGGGTTTCAGCAATTCAGCATGAGCTGATCTAAACTCAGCTGTTTCAATCTGCTTATGATAAGCTGGTTCTGCCTCCAGAGCTGCAAGCTGGCTGGAGACCTGTTGTTAGGACCTATGGATTGAGAGGAAGGAGGAACAGTTTTCTTGTATAAAGATGGAGCTGGGCTTATGAAAGAAAATGTATCAAAATGTGTCTTTCAATCAACCCAAGGATGAAATGCCCTGAGTGTGTTTGCCTTGCTTCAACAACCTAATTCTGATTTCCCATTTCCCATGGAAGCAAAACAAAAGGAATTATATGCCTAAGCATGGCTCCTCTATCTAATACTGTACTCCATAGATTGCTGGATGAAAAATTACCATCAAGTACCAGCACGCAGTGTGTAACATCTGGAAAAAAAATTATAGAGCCATCTTCATTATATTTTAGAGGAGATGAGAAAACTGTAAATTGCAGAAGGTATAAGAGGAAATTCTAACAGATTGTACATTGTCAGGCACTCTATTTCCAGCTGTGGCAAACCTGATAACAAAGCACACTATCTCCTCAAAGTTCAGACATCAGCAGAAACAAGGCAGCCCCCATGGAGAGCTTCCATGCAATATGGGCTTTCAAAATGGCAGCTCCCTACAGGTAAGAAGCAGTCTGGATGCTTTGGAGAAAGTCTAAAACCATTTAAAGGATCAAGGTATAGCCTTGAGTAAGAGATTTCTTTTTTTTGTATCTTTGGGGGATGTTTTCCTTGTTTGGTACATTATGTAAAAGAGAGTGAGGACACTTTACTTATAATAATATCCTCGATAAGCATATATTTTTAGGAGAATAAAGCAAAGATGATTAGAAAGCAAAAACAAAGGAGACAGGAGGAATTCTAGGGACAAAATGTTCTTGCTAGCTGTGGAGAGAAAAAAAAAATCAAGAGCTGCAAAACAGCAGCCCCTGTTATTTGCAAACACGTACCAAGGAGGCTGAGAATAGATGCAATGACAGCTGCAGCCTAATTGATAGGAGACTCGCCTAACAGGTTGTCAGACTGCTGCGTGGCTTCAGTCCAGGCCACGTTGCTGGAGGCACAATGTTAGAAATACTGACAAACGTTTGCTAAAAATAAATAAAAAAATATTCCAGGGCAAAGGGAAATATGGCTCCAAGTGACTACTTGCAAAATTGCGTTAGATCTCTAGGAAAGAGGAAAGTAAGCGGCAAAACGTGTGAGAGTCCCCCCAGGGCCTGCAGGACAGACACAGGCAGCCTGCCAAGGCACTCCAGGATTGTGCTGCCTGTCAGGAGCCTTGGCTCTGGGTGTGCTGAGAGCAGCTCTCCACACAGGCAACAAAAATAACCACCAGATCAGCAAAGAGCACAATCAAGAGAGTTGACTAGCTGCAAAAGAAAATTATATTAGATGTATAGAGATGGATCTGTTTAATGGTAGGAAGGAAACCACAGGGCAAGGCCTTGAGCTCTTTTCTTACTTACCAGGAAAAGGATGTATGGCTTACTTGGCCAGTAGGGATGGGAAAAACTATGAGAGAGTTGAAAGTGGCTTAGGCACAGCCCTCAGCCCATCTCATGCAACACACCCACAGCCAGTCACATTTGGGAGTCTTTGAATGCATTCAGCTACATGCTAGGACAGAAAGCTTGAAAGAATCCTTGGTCTTGAGCTCCCAAGGCAGCAAGGCATCCAAGCAAGCTGCAGAGCAGAGAGGTGAAAAAGAGAAAGCAAAAGCAGAAGGAGGAGGGGAAAGCAAGAAGCCACATGGATGAAAGCCTGTTAGGAGTGTGAAGGCTGCTCTCTTTGAAGGAGATCCAACCTTGGTAAAGCTGAGACTATGTGGGAGGGAAACAATCTTGTGAAGGTAACACCTAACATTTTAAAAGGCACCTAGGGCAGGAATATTACCGTGCTATGTGCACAGAGAAACTGTGGGATATGAGTACATAGTCCCTCTGGATTTACCAGGACTACTGATCAGACAAGTGAAGTGATGCCTGAGGAGAGCCCTTCCACAACAAGGGGAACAAGCTGAGAAAAACAGGCCGAGTTCTCCATCTCTCCTCATTGTTTTGGGATTACTGCACGGGACACTTTTCTGTTAATCCCTGATAATTAGTGAAGATGATCAGCAAGTTAACACATTCAGAATTCATTCCCAAAAAATACTTCATTGATTTCTATAGAAAGGAACTTGGGAACAAGCACTTTCTTTACTTGGTCATACTCCAATACTCATTTCTGTCTCTGAGAATGTCCAAAAACATTGTGAGATTCCCATAAACAATGTCATGCAGAACTAACCCAGTAATTTGAGTGAACAAATTCACAAATGTCCCCATCTTCATACACTGCAAAAGAAAGGCAAAATGTAGCCAGGAATTACTTGCTGCTCTCTTCTTTATGGAAATCGACATTAGGTCTTTATGACCCCTGAATTAAACTCAGAGGGCACTGAGTTTTTCCACAGCAACATATAGAGATCTAACAGAGGGCCATCATGAAAATTAGTGAAGAAGCCATATGGCTAACAACTCTCCAGGGAACATTCAGTATATGCTCCTCAGCACTGAACAAATCCCTAGGTAGCCAAGGAGAGCAAGAATATTACTCACAAGTCAGGGCAGCCTGGATAAGAGAAGTTCACTGCAGCCAAGGGTGCTGCTCTGTGGCAGTGAGGCACTGTCACAAATGGAATTCAGAGATAAGTTTCTGCAGAAATCTGAAATCCCAGCCTCCTCATCATAATTTCCCCCTGAAAAGCAAGGAGACACTTCTCCTTTACTAGGTGAGTTCAACAACACAGTTTCCAGTATGGAAAATAGAGAATAACAAACAATAAACACAAAGCAAGAATCATGAAACAAAAAATTACTAATAAATGGAGCCAAAATTCTCCAATGTTTTATGCTCGGTGTACACCTATGTACATACAAATACCTAGTTTATGCATGCTGAGAGATCAGAAGACTTTCTGATAATTGCAGGAGGAGGTGAGCCTATTTCCAAGCTTTACAACCAAATCACCTCTGCATTATGCACATTCTGAGAGTATCAAATTAAGAAAATTAAATCACACAAAACTTTGCTCCACATTCACAGCCCCAGATCTGGCTTAATCCATTAGTTACCCCCTCTGCTGTTAGCTGTAATGAAAACCCAGTCCCTCAGCCATGGGGAATGCAAAGTCCCGTGGAGGGTTCACCGTCTGCTTCATAAGGACAGTATAGTCCAAGGTGCTTTGTGGGAGAGAAGACTGTAGACAGAACTACTATTTTTGTATTGTTTATGGAATAGGCTCCCTGAAGAGTATCCTTGCATCACATTACTGCAAGAATGGTATTACAGCTTTTGCTTGAAAACAAGCATCTCAATTTTTCACATGAAGTTTTTTCCCCCCTTATGAAAGCCTCCAACTTGGACTGGGTGAAATTTAGAAGCATGATCCCCTTATTGACTTTAATAGAAACAAGACTGAGCTCTATAATAAGCTTTTATTTAAGGCAGACAGGCTCTTTTGTACTGTGTTTTTGTAACTGCACTAGACCTTAGAAAGTGTTAACCTGTTTTGAATTCACAACACTACTCCTTAAATAGTGGACTCTCACCCCAGAGACTCAGGATGCTGGAACACTGACCTCCTGTATCCAGAGATTTTGATCATGAGTTTGCATCCCAGAACTGCAGGTCAGGTTTAGATCTCAGCTCAGTATATGAGCACATAGTGGGAGTGAGGAGTTATTTTCTAGGGCACATGAGTCAAATGCTCCATGCTGATAGAGAAAATGGTATAGTTACTGAATGTAAAGGAGTTGCTGCTTCTTTACAGCCAGCCCACTTCAACAGAAACCTCTGTAGGAAATAATGTGGAACCACTTTCTTACTGAGCAAACTACTGAAAAATCTTGTTTATTGACAGGGAGCAAGAGATGTGAGATAGCAAAGCACAGGAATATGCAAATACAGTTTGGGATTTTACCATAAAAACATCTTTCTGCTTTTAAATGGAACAAACTGTAGTTAGTCCATTTCCCCAGACAGCTCAATCAGAATTTTCGAAATGCCATTAATTATTCATAAATTGCATCTGTGTCGTCCCAAGAAGCCCATGTAGCCACAGTGCTCAAAATTCAAAAGTGGGCTGCACATGTCAGAAGGGGATCCAAAGCCCCATACACCAAACTGCCAGAGCACAAATATGCACTTTTGAAGCTTCATCCCTTATTGGAGCATAAATCCTGGGCAAAGCTGCAGGAATCTTCAGGAGGGCTTCAACACTCAAAATGACACAGCCATCTTCTGTATAGTTTTTCTGAACTTTCAAGCACTCACCTGAACTCCTGCTGTGCTGCAACCAACCAGAATTTTATTCACTTTTCATGTAAAGAAAAGTGTTTCCTACTCTGCCTTCAGTAGTATAGTTTATAATTAGTGTATAACTCAAGTGATTTGAGTTTCAGTTACCGTTATTCAAGGCTGACATACAGCAGGCATTGGCACCACAGCTCAAGATCATTTGTTGACCATTTTTGATGCTCTCCAACATCACAGCAGAATTGCTCAAGAACATCCTCCTTGCAATTTGAGAACTGCCATCACCAACTGTGTTCCTTTAGCTGGTTCACACTGTCCTTTGGCTACAATGGTAAAACTCATGTCTGTGGGATACTACCCAGGATAAAACTGTGCAATGAACTCCCCAGAACCACTTACAGCCCAACTATCCATGCCAAACATATTTCTAGCATAAAATCCAAATTCCAGCATAGATGACAAGAGCAACAAAACCCCACTCTGTAGTACAAACACCCAACATAGCCCCCTGTAGCCCAAGTGACTGTTGTTGGAGGTAATAGATGATACAATTAACTATTCACAACAGGCAAGATTCACAATAGTTTCAGGTACTATTTGGAGGCATATGGAGGAAGGGCAAAAACATTATACAGCAGAGCACTGCTGCCATATCCTACAAGATCATTAGCACAACATTCTACCTTTGTCCTTTAGCAATTTTAGGATTAATTTCTCAGGTTTTACTAAAGCAAGCAGACCATAAAGCTAAGCCCACATCAAGTTCTTACTCACTATCATAAACATCTCCAGGTACACAGACTTTCTTCCACCAGAAAGGAAGAAGCTCTGTACTCTCAAGGGCACCCCAACCAGCAAAGCACCCTCCCCACACACCACTGCAACGGCCTCAAAGAAGGCAATGCTGGATCACAGCCTTTCTTCATTCTTCCACAGCCCTGTATGCAGTGACTAAAAGTTGTATATTGTCCATCAATGTTTTGGCACTAACTGCAGAGCTGGAGTAGAACAGCTTTTATTTGGCTGCTGTTCACCACTCCCCAATTAGTGGTTTTCTTAATCATGCGAATAACAGTTGTTTTGTCAAGGAGCATTTTTAAATGAAGGCTTTGCTAGTCCTCCAAGCCATGCAAAGCAGGCAGGTCACAACTGTCTCAGGGCACTTTTATAATTAATGCTATCAGAAAGGATGCTTTACCTGAATTGTTGCTGTTGGAACTCTTAGTGTTTAAAATGGTCAGCAAGGGACTGTCTTGCTCACAGGTGCTGCAACACCAGAGATTACATGTTGGTTAATAAAGTTCAAGTGCCATACAGGAAGATTAAGTGTATGTACTAAACATAATTTGTACAGCTTTGGTCTTATAAGGCACACCTAACAGCCCATTAATGATCAAATTGTCATTATTATTATTTACTGAAAGAAAACACTGTGTCATGGTACATTGCTCCAGTAAGTTAGAAAGATTCAATCACTTGGCTTCAATGAAGAACACAAAGGGGCTAATGAACAAGTGAGTGATTCTTGCTGTAGACCACGCAGGAAAACATTCAGTGGCAGAGGTGCCTTGGAAAGTTGTATGGCTGTAAAAACAGAGGTGTAACCTTCAATGCACATTAATCCTAACCAGTCAGATTTAAACTGATGGTAAGTACCAAGCACTAACAATAAAGAAGCCTGAAACTGTGAGAGAAGACAGACAAGTCCTTACCAATCTGCCTGGTCCAGCTTCTTGACTTTCAAACTCCACCCCTGTAAGCCTCTGTGATGGCCCAGCTTGACTGGCTTTGACAGTGCACATGGCTTAGGCAGATATTAGATTGCAGGTCAAGAGTAGCAATGGCCACAAGCACCTATACCCAACAGGATCACCAGCTATTGCTATTGCTTGGCTCTGTTTCATCAGGAACACCATAGAGGGTTAGCAAAGGAGAGAGAACCAAGAAATTCAGATCCTTTCTGCATAACCTCAGCAACATTCTCTGCCCTGCATGTGTTTTAGTCCTTCATGGGTAAACAAGGGCCAGCCTGAAGGACAAAGAGCTTGTGATGACCCAGTGAGCAATCTGTCATTTTAAAGGTGTCCCACAGATAGAAACACATTGTAACATACCAATTTTAACATACTAAATTTAATTTTGTTTCAAATCTCTGTTTTTTACTGTCTAGCATAACAATATGATTACCACGTGGATACATTCCATCATTCTATACTACAGTAGTAAGTTATGTGTATACTATGACAATTATGACTGTTTCCCAGAAAAATTCCCAAAGAACAAAAATCTGTTAATTATTGAAATTATTTTCTCCATGTGTGTCAATTCACTTAATCTTGTGTACAACTCAGCAAGCGTTAATCCTTCTGCATATTTCCAATTCAGTTATATCACCCTTTTAGCTACTGCATTTGTTCTTAATAGAAATTTTCCCTTGTGGTTCATTTATATTCAAGAGACTATTCAGGTCACCCAGTGCAAATATTTTTGGATCATTGGCGATGTCATTGTCCAGAATCATATTCACTCTATTTCCTCCATTCCCAGAATGAATTTACTAGGTATGGGATGCTGGAAAAAAAGCTCTTGTTCTCATTTCATATTTAACTGAAGAAGCGAAAGAGAAAATAAATGAAGTCTGATTTGCATGAAATCATGCATTCTGTACCTTAGTGTTGAACAAGAACACAGACATTCTTTGAGTTCTATTTTCTATATTTAATTCATCTCCTTGTCACCTTCTGTTGAATTAAGGGAATGATACAGTAAGTTATCAATAACTTAACATCTTCCACTTCATCTGGCTAATAACCCCACCCTAACAACACTGCCTTCCTTTGAGCTGGAGATGAAGCATTTGTCTCTCAGTCCTCACAATCCTTAACAACCAAATACAATTTAACCTGTTGAAAAATCCACAGAAAGAGGGAAAACAGGGAAGTTCATCCTCCCTGTTGGCTTCCCAGCGGAGAGCAGCAATGCATTTATATTCTGCAGCTCCTGCTTCAGAGGACATCGTGCTCCTTTGCTCCCTGCTGCACTTTGATCCCCCAGGCTGAGCAGTGCCTTCTCAGCCACCTCCAAACTGTGCTGCAGAGATAGCCCCAGACAAGGCTGTCTCCTGGAGCTGCCAAGTGACAGATCAAAGCCAGAAAATTGCCCTTGTTTCCAGTGCTGCTTCTGCAGTTAACACTTTGTGCTCTCCCCTCCAGGAACTTGAGAGGCCTCTCTGGCTCCTCCAAGTAAAACCTGGAGCCTGAAATCCTGTGGGTGGGAGAGACAGCCCCAAACAGACCCCTAAAGGCCCAACAATCAGATGATGTGCCAAGTTACATGAAATTAGCTCCCTTGTTTCTCTTACAAGAGACAAAGGAAATGAAAGCTGAGCTGGAAGCGAGCCTGTGTGCACCCCCTATTCCTTATCCGGCCCCTTCTAGACATTATTTACAGCAGCACTGGAACTGCTGGAGACTGCCTTTTGAGCTCACTGAAGAAGGCAGTGGGAATCCTTCCAACGACTCTGTGGCCTTGCTGAAAATTGCTGAGGTTTGGTCTGTGCTCCTTTAAGGCTGCAGTGAGAGTATGAGCGGTGGGACACAAGCTAAACTGAAACTGCTGTTGAAGGAAGGGCTAGGGGGAAGGGACATGAGAAACTATTCTCAAAGTTGAGAAAATAATAATTTTAAAAAAACAAAACACAATCACCTTCCAAGCATTTTTTTTTTCAACTTTAAAGAGCAGCTGCAGCTGGAGTGGTGCCCAAACTGTGCAGACTCACTCAGCAGACACAGGCTGAACATCACAATAACTTTGGATATTGATGGTTTTAAGACCTGACGAGCTGGAAGATAGTCAGTGTTGCCTTTTCCAGCCCCTTAACCCTCAAGCTGCTGCAGAGGCCAAGGAGAACCTACTGCCACAAGAGGCACATGTTTAATCCTAGCACAGGCAGCTCAGCCCTTCATCTTGCACAGACAGATAATTTGAAAATGCCACAATTCATTGAGCATAGGCTGTCGTGACACAGCATTAAAAATGGACTGGAAAGGCTTTACAGCATTTTTCTAAATGTGTGAATTTGCTACAGCACTCCCTGTCTCTCCATTCTTTTGTAACATGCTGGGTGAGATGGCTGCCATTACTGCCATGTGGCAAATTTCTGTGACCTAGCAGAATTAAAACAGCTGCATAAACATAAAATGACAGATAACCACAAATGCCTGCAATCTTCAGATAAAAGCAACACACAGAGTAACAGAAATTGTTTAAATAATGTGATTTTGATTTAAAAATGCGGCTTCTTTTCCTCTGGCACTGCTAGTCAGATGGACAAACTTTATTCAAAGACAATCTGTTTACTAGTCTTATTTAAAGAATACTTTTCTGTGCTTGATTATGGTGATTTCACATCTCCTGGATTAGAAGAGGGGTTGCCTAATACCTCTCTTACCCTGGTGTAAGGGAGAATCCTCAAACATGGCCAGGCAGGAGGAGCAGCACTGCAAGCCTCCAGCAAGCACAACCTTCAGCAGCAGACAGATTTGAGGGGCACATTAATTAAATCATTCCAGGCAAGGACAGAATGACATGATGCTCTGCTGTCACCCTAGTGAACCAGCTATCACTAGCAGAAGTGTTGCTTGTGTGGGCTTCAGTGAAGAGTTTCATATATGTTTTCCTACTGCAGTCAGACAAACACAAATAGCATTTCCTGTATTACTTCCTCTGCTTGGAAGATGGTGTGGAAACTTCATCTGCTTTTTCTGGATATGTAGGGACAGAAACAAGGAGGTGAATATCTAGAGAGCTGGCAGAAGTTCAGTAAGAGGAAATAAAAGCAAGTCTAGAGAAGACAAAGCAGAAGCAGATTGAGTGCCCCAAACTTGCACAGACAGTGGTTGGTAAGCTGAATCAGGTACTGTGAGAGAAAGGGAGTTAAAGCAGCTGTGTATGGTAAACACTTGCAATGCAAGTCCCCAAAGAAGAAAATCTTCTATGGGTGGCTTTATTTCCTGATTCCAAGGGAATCAGCAGAGCTCAGCAGGATAGGGCAGCAAGGAATCAAAGAGATTAGCAGAAACTGAACAAAGCAAAAGGACGGGGGTGAGGGGGTAGAGGAGAAGGATACAAATGAGGAAGGGAATATTATTTTGTAGAGTAATACAGTATTTTGCTGGGTCACAGCCAGTCTGAATGTACCTGAAACTTCTATTTCCCATTCTCTCCCAGCTGGAGAGATAATTGCTTGACTCTAGAAATATATTAATAATTTTTATGTCTATGATCTCCAGTGCCAGCACAAGGAGTGATGTTAGACAAAGCCATGTCTCACCATAGGCTACAAACACAGAACAGGACCCCCTTCCCCTCCTGTATCTGAGATGAGTGTCTAAGAAATGCACAGGAAACATCAGGAATTCCCAAGGATCAATGGGGTAAAATCTTCCAATGGTTTCAGGCATATATATTGTATTCGTTACCCAAGACTTTCATACACTGCCTGATTTATTAGCCTTAGTCAGCATTCTGTCTTGTACACCTGCCAGAAAAGCACAGTAGGATGAAACATCCGGTAAATTTGCTCAAATTCTATTATGAAATATCTTCAATTCAAGTTTCAGTGAAAAGTAAACAAGTCATTGTCTTTACAAAGTGCTTTGCTTTGCTGTCAGAAAACCCTGGCAATCAGCAGTAGGCATTAGTCCTCTTTTCAGGGCTGTCAAGGGGAGAATAGCTCCCATTGTGAACCACCCTGGACCAGGCAGAAGATCATGTGTACACTGCTGGTTCAGTGACATTTGACTCGTTCACCTGTGTCTGCTGTGGCACTGCCATGCTGTGACATTTGCTTACACTTTAAGAGCACCTGGGGATGCTCAGAGCACATGGAACACAGCAGGCTTGTCCTCTCTGCAAGGCAGGGTGCTGAGGAGCCTCCCAGCTCAGCCAGCTCTGAACTGACTCCAGATCTGGTGCAGTTTGACAACGTGCAGGTTCAAGCCTCCCCAGAGCCCCCTTGGGGCTTTCTGACAGTGCAGCACGGTGCCTTGCAGATGTCACCAAATGCAGACTGTGCTGATAAATATAGAGCTACAGGCAAGAAAAGGAGGTGCTTAAAAATGCTTCTGCATTCCTCCATGCTGGCTCCACATGTATGCAAATCTATTGGTCCAAAACTCCCACATTACCCTTCCATGGAGGCCAGAGGCCATTTTTCAGTCTCTAAATTGGAACAACACCCATAGAGAAACTGCTCTTAATTTCTGCAGGTGAGTTCCAGCCCTCCTCAATCACTCAGGCTGTTTGTGGAGAGAGGTGAATGTCCCACACCAAAGGACTTTTCTGTGGTAATTTAATTTCTGTAGAGAATCATTCCTCTCTTATGGTCAGCAACTTTAGTAACTGGCTGTGCTGCAGGAAATAAATGTATTGGTAGGATCAGACTACAGCACTTGACTGTATCGATCCACAGGGGATATTTTTTAATTGGTGAGGAGCCCTTATAGAGCCATCTGACTTTCCTACATACCTATGGCACATGGTATATTTGAGACAGATTTAGCTACAAAAGACCAAATCAAAAAGCCAGAGAACACATTAGAGATCATTACAGAAAACAGAACTGCATTAAGAACCAGTCCATCTGTATGGGAGCAGATACACACATTCATGGCAGGTTGTGCACTGAATGATGGTATAACAGAGAATATGCTTATCTGTGCAATCCACACAACACACTGTCTGCAGTCAACACATTTCTACGTGTGCTGCCATTTGAAACTGATTTTCCATTTATGCCAATTCTCATGTTACACCATGCCAGGATACTGGAGCTTGGACACTGAATGAGGCAAATCCCTGCCACCCTCTTTGGCTCAGGGTAACTTCAGGACAACACAAAGTACTTGGAGTAAAACAAGATAAGACATAAAGTAAAAAAACAAACCAATTAGAAGTGCCGTCAGAGCTGGAATTTCTCTGGGAATGTGTGATACAACTGGAGAAGGTTTAAAAGTGCTGTAGACAGTAATGTGGCTGCCAAAAAGAAAGCAGCTGTCAGAGCAGGGAACTTTTTTTGGGTCAGGGCTAGTCATAAAGAAAATGACATTTTTCACAGTTCTCATTTAATCTGGGCAAAGAAGGCTGAGTGGGGAGAGGTGACAGAGACAGGAGCAGAGCTGCAACTGTGGAAGATTAAAACATTTCAGAGTTGTGTTTAGAAACCGTTTGCAAAAGAGGCTTCTGGCAACAGAGAGAAATTTTGGACCAATCCAATAACAGGACACCAGTAAGGGGTGCTTCTGAGAAATCCTCTTGAACTTGCCAAGATGAGGAAGTCAGTCAGTCTAGACCAGAACTGATGGGGAGAGCACAGTCTTCTTCTGTTGCAGGCAGGAAAGAGAATGTAAACTACCATGAAAAACAAGACTGGAAGTGGAAAGGTGCAAGGAACCCATAGCTGGAGCTGAGTGAAAAAACAACACAGGAAGCTACAGACAACGCCTATCATTTGGAGAAGAGGCACAAGAATGTGAAGGAGCTCATTTGAACGGGATCACAGCATGGATATCACAGAGTGCCAGAAACAGTGACTTCAGCAATGAAAGAACCACCACAGACACAAAGCAAATGGGTAAAAAAAAAAAACATTTACCAAGCAGGACCCTTCACTAATCCCCACTGTGGGAGGATGTGAATTGAATGCTTGAATAAATAACGAACTGGGAAAGAATATGTGATAAATAGTACCATGGACTAAAATACAGAACCCAGGGTAAAACACATGCCAATGTCCTGGTCCAACAGAGGGAACCAAATGTGGGCAGAGGGGGGCAGAGCAGTTGGGGATGCAGTGTGGGGCAGGCTAACTGCTGGGCTGGCAGAGCTCTGCCGGAAACCAGGGACAAAAGCAGGGAGGAGGAGGAATGGCACAGATAACAAAGCATTGCAGACTGTCTCTATGAGGAAGAGCCAGGACTGGAGGAACATTGGTCAGCCAGTACATTAAACAGATAGAAAACTTTTACTTCTCCAGTGAAGTGTGTAACTCAAGTCACCACAAAGATAACGTAAGGTAGGATTAAAATACTGTCCATTTCACATTCTGGTGAACTGTGGTTTGAATGAAGTTTTTTGCCCCTTTTCTATAAGAAAGCAATGTAGCATCTGCTGCATCTGCCATCACACTGCACTCAAATAATGTGTCCTGATCATCACATTTGGAGGAGGCAGACAGTAGCTCCCTGCAAATCTGCAACATAAATAGCGAGCACTTTCAAATTGTTAAAATTGCACAAAGGGTTATTGCCTTGTTCAAGATAGTACAATTCCCTTCTGCCAAGCAGTGCTAACAGAGCAGATCAGGCCTGTCACCTACTTGCCCATTCTGATATGGCAAGGGACAGCTGCAATCACACTGCCCCAGGCACTCTGCAGGAGCCTCCCTCTCTCTTCCTCACCTTTCTGCACCACTAGGAAGAAAAGGCCATGAACTAAACTAGAAGAAAGTACCAGCTGTAAGAAGCCTCCCTGCCAGGACTGCCAGAATTCACCCTGATCCAATGGATCAGCAGAAATCCAACTTATTCCAGGCTCAGAGACTCTGGGAAAGAGCAGCAAGGATAATGATATGGACACAGAGTGGGTAGTGAATAGCTGTGAGAGGTTTGTGAGGAGTGATGTAGGAAAGCTTTTTTTTCTGTGAGTCCCATCAATGTGCTCCACCTCCACACTCAGTTGTCACACTGGGCTCATGCAAACACCTTTTTTTGTTGCTTTCTGTAGCTGCTATCTCAACAGAACATTGCTTTCGTTACTTTCCCTATAATTACAGTTTATTCTAATACAATACAGTTCTATTACATATAGAACATTCTATACATATTCTAATTCAATACAGTTAATGATGAATTATCAAAAAAATACAGCAGAGAAAAGAGGAGAAAGCTGGTTTGTGCTCTTAATGGGCTCTGATGATCATGGGCAAATTGTTCAGGAGCTCAGTCCCAGCCACCAGAGAGCAATCCCTCAGCCACTCAGCCATCCCTCTCCACCTTCCTGTTCCCCTTTGCCATTCTCAGGTTGGGCAAACCTCTGGTGTTGGGCTGCATGGGCTGTGACAAGGTAAGTGGGAGGCAGGATAGAGAATGGAAGGGATGGACAAGCTCTATATTTCATTTCCTCTGTTCCTTGTAAAGCTGCCATTGCCTTACTCTTCATCTTTTTCCCCCTCTTCTCCATGGCTCAGGAATAGCAAGATCAGAACAACATGGAAAAAAATTATAACACTTTAGGGATATAATCAATATAATTTAATGGAATTTTTTTTTTAATGCCCCAGGGAAGCACAGGCTCCACACTTCTTTCTGTCTTTTCTTGCAGCCCCCTGACCTTTTGTCCTCTGGCAAAAACTCCCCATTGAAGTGCATGGCATTTTCTGGGCACTATATGTTTAGTATATTCTTTTCAGCAGTGTAATTTTTTTGATAGTCAGTTGGATAATCAGCAGTCAGTGTCAGAATACAGCATTGTACATTGACACCCCTAAGCCCCAGGAAGCACCAGAAGATGAAGAGAGAAGCCTGCAGTTCTTACTGGCCTCATTTTCTTTCCTTGAGAACTAGCTCTGTCGTTCCTACAAACAACTATCCCACACAGCTAAGGCCAGCCCTAGTTATCATACCCAGGTCTTGTTCCCACCCCTAATATCGTACAACTGCATCACAGGGGCTACTTAGGCCAGTAGGGAATAATATGAGTGTCTAATATTGTCCCAAAATGAGTTGTTTGCACAGCAGCACTCTGTATTCCAAACCTGAACATCTCTTTAGATGTGGCAGTGCTTTAAAAGGCCTGAAGAAATTTTTCTTTTGTAGGTCTAAGTTGATTTGTTAAATGTTACCACAGGGCTAGTAAAGAATCTGGCTGCTTTAGGTCTTACCCTTTCAATACCAGAATGCATTCTGTAAATAATTTAACATGACAGGAGAAATTAAGGAAGGAAACATAGAGCCAAGTCTGAAGGAAGGAAAGTGTTATTTTATCACAGTTGAAACCATTTACTTTTGTTACATGTGCTTACATTATTTAAGTACTCAGCTCTTTTAATGTTAATTCAAGCTTGCTGTTTCTTGCTGACAGCCAGCCATATACGACCCCCAGTTCTTTATAAAAATCACACACTGTGCAAGATGATTATGTGGATGTAGACAATGGGTATTTTCTTCTCCTGAAAGACTAAGTTCTATCAGCCTGAACCATTGGCTTTCTGCCTCCTCTCCTCTCCTGCTCTGAATTTGCAGCATCAGAGGCTGAGATGTAAAAGATTTTTCAGTGAGGATGCATCTTACTGGAGGCTTCTTCTGTTTCCTTGCCCTTCCCTGTTGCTTCATCCTGTCCTCTTCCAAGCGTACAGCTGCTTAACCAAAAGTTAAACTGAAAACCAGGAGAGGAGATGATGTCACCTGAGACCATGTAATGTCTTTCAGAGGGCTTGTGGAAGTATCATCATCCTTCTTTAATCTTCCCTAAGCAGGAGGACTTTCAAAGTCCTCAAAACCTGTTCAGTTAGCTGCATTGTTGGAAAGCCTGCTTGTGGCCCACTGTGGCAGCGTTGAAGAGAATACAGTGACAAAAAGAAGCCATACTGGCATTTTTAGCTCAGGAATTTCTGGTTTTGTGATTGAGCTCTGCAAACACATACAGAGGCCTGATCAGGAGAGACACAAAACCTTCAGGCAAGACACCATACACATACCAAGCAGAAGCTGACCCAGAAATCACATGGATGGGGTTAAGGCTGAAACAGAGTGAAACAAGGCCAAGTGGAAGCTCTGTCTTACAATAATCAATAGGTGCACTCAAGCAGATCATCTCGGGAAAGGGAAGGAGAGCTAGCAAGCTTTTTTTGGGGAAAAAAATTCTACAAGCAAACTGTGGGTTTGCCATGAATGAATCTGGGGGAGTAACCCAGATGATTAAATAGCTCCTGTTTCATAGAGGAGCCAACCTCTAGGAACAAGGGCTACCATTTACCCCTTAAAGCAAGGGCTCTATTTAGCTTTAAACATGATCATGGTTTCACTGAGGACAAGCACCACCAAGGGTTACTTGCTGAAACCCTGCCAATCCTCTGTGGGTCTTCCTTTTAGATACCCAATGCACACCAAGCCTTCACTATTTCCTTTCTCTTAGGTTTTTTCCATGGCCTTGGAAAATCCAAAAATGGACTGGAGCATTGCATGATTCAGTAGATTTAGAAGAATAAAGGCCATCCAGCAAAGTAAAATGCAGGAAAAATAGACACAAAAAGAAAAATAAATATATGTTTAACTAGAAGATATGAAAGGTGTTTGAGACAAGGGACATGATATCGACAAGTGAGCAAGGAATAAAGTGAGCTGGAATAAAACTAAAAGAATAAAATCTGGCTAGGAAAGGCTGAAAGGAAGAGTAGAAAATATTTTCAAGAAATAAAGACAAATAAGAATTTTTCAAGTATATAAGAAGCAAAATGTCAGCAGGGCTCTAAGAGAGTGCTAGGGTTATTTAGCAAGAGATGAAAAAGATTGCAGAGAAATGAAATCTTTACCAAGTGTTCATAAGAAAGAATGTAGGACTGAAGTAGGAGAGAGAATTACTTTTTCCATGAGAGGGAGGAAATGCTCGAAGAGCTCCAGGTCACAAATAGAAGGAATAAATAAATTACAGCTCTGCATAGTATAGACAGTCCCCCTGCCAATCATAGATGAGGCAAGAAGGTCTCATAAGAGTGAATTTTAAATATCTTCCGTGAGAGCCAAGAACAGAAGAAAAATGGATTCCTATTATATTCATCCATTGCACTCATTTGTCCAACATGAAACAGAAATCTATACAACCTTCCAATCTCTTATGCTTTGAGAGCAGAAATCATCCTCAAGAAACCATAGTTATTCTATTTTAGTCCCTCTGATGCTGCAAGGGTCAGACAGGGAAAGACTGGTTTTGTGTGTGCTCACACCTGGCCCTGCTTCATACCCCATAGCTTCTGGGGGAACAACAACCCTCTGAATCCCTCCTCCATGTTCCTAACTTAGGAAGAGATTTCTGGACGTTGCAAGGTGCACCAAGCTCACCTATGAGTCCAGTCAGTGGCTTGCACTGGAAGCATTCATCAGATGAATAATGAGCAGAGTTAAGTTGCAGACAGAAAACCACAAGTACAAAGTGAAAACAAGAGTAGCATCTCTGAGATGGAACAGGCTTCAGGAAAAAAGTTGCTAGGACTTCATAATCCAACTCTATCCACTGTTCTGATTCCTTTAAAGAAAAAACAAAAAATTGTTTGCTTGGGGGTTTAAATATTTTTTTTTATTTATTTAAGGACATGATATTGAAAAGGCACATAAGCACATGGCAAAAGAAGGACCTTCTCATTTGAGAGTTATAAAGTGCTATGGCTGATGTGCTTTGAACAAAGCTCATCTAGATGTGTGTCCCAAAGGACAAACACTACAAAATGGCTGTCACCAGTGTGCACTCTTTGACCTATCTAGCTCTTAACTTTTATTCAATATCATACTTTATATTTAGCTTTTGGAAACTAAGTGCATAGGCATAGGGTTGCTGTATTATAGCATCTTAGGGAACACTAAAGAAGTAATAAATATTTTCAGATGCTGATCCTTTCTCCTTAAAGTGTTTTTGCTCAAACTTGGCTTTTCTCTCTGCCATATCTCTATGCTTTCTGTTAGAACACAGGGTGACCTTTCCATGCTTAATTATCTGAACAAAATACACTGAACAATAATGCCAAAAATGCCCCTTGTGCATTCTACTACATTTGCAGATCTTTGAAATAATTTAACCTAATCTTTTCTTTTTCAGGTTAGGGTGAATGTAGTGTGGAATAACCAAAGGAGTGAACAAGAAAAGGGAGGATGGATAACACATGTTGACAAATACAGGCCAAGTGATAAAGTCTATGTGTGCATGCACAGGAAACTGCTCCCCTGCAGAGTTTGACTCTGTTCTGAAACAGACACTTGATAGTGCTTTGTCTTTATATAGAAATGTCCATGCAAGCGTCTCAAGGCATCTTTCAAACAGTCATATGCAGCACAGTGTGGCAATCAGAAACTACCAAGAATAATCATTTTACATTGATTTATATGGTCTGGATGATTTATCTTCCTTGATCACCAAAAAAAAAAAAAATCCGTGAAGAAGCTGGGAGTACAACATGGAAATCACTACTCATGAGGCTCTAATTATCATCCTTGCTCTGTGCTCTTCAGCCTTGCAGGCTGACAATACTGCACAGTGTGAATTCCCCACTGTGCACTTGGTGAGGATGTCCTTACTTCACAGGAGCATATCTCTACCTGAACACTGCTTGGAGGACACACTGATGTCCTTTTGCCAGCAGGAACTGAAGCCATACATGCTCACCTCACTACCTGTAATTTGTGGCACATTCAGCTCACCTGTGGTACTTGAACTTCTCACCTGGCTATTCATGTGATGGGACTATTTCACATGACTGGCAGCATAGCTGCGCTGACACAGGTGAATATGGGGCTCCAAATCCACTTGCAGGAAGAAGTGAAATTGCAGGTACACTGAAGTCCAGTTGGGCACACCCATGCCACACTGGAACAGGAGAAACAGGAGCTATTACCATGTTTTATCCATGGACTATCCAGAGCTTCCTCAAGATGAGGTTCTGAGAGAGGTGTGTGCCTAGGGACTCTCAGCTACATGAGGTGTTAGGTAACAGCTCAAGGTATCATGCAGATCTCCAGGCAGAGGCCTCAGAAAACTTTCCAGTAGGCTAGAAGCACAGTAAAGCTCAGGCATGCTTTGGAGGAGCTAAAGCATGACACAAAAATGTTAAAACCTATGTGAAGAGGCACTTCAGTAGTTCAGCCAATTAAACTACTTGATTGGCTGACATTCCAAACACTATCATTATGCACACAGGGTGCCTCATGCATGAATGAACTGAACACGGCGTTTGAAGGCTTTGCTGTTTGTCAGCACTTGTATGGCTCTTTGTGGAATAAGTAAGTTCATATCAATTTTCCTAACATTTTTCTATAAATGCTCAGGACATCTAATAAATAAAATTACTATTTATTTAGTTACTGCTTGATTATTTAAGAGCTTATCACAAAATTATGTAGTGACCTGAACTTGAATTGCAGAATTCCTCATTTGCTGTTCAGTTATAAAAACAGAATATCTCAGCTTCTCTTCACAGTCCTCTGGCCTGGCACCCAAGTGGACACAGAAGCAATTGAGATCATTCCAATGGAGACACCCCCAGGGTGTCATATGCATTTAGAGAGAACAATTGAGAAATAAGAGGAACATTTAATACAGGATAAAAATATCCCTCAGGCAAAAATTTCACTAGGCACTGGAGACTTGTGGGATAATCCCTTTCCTCCACAAATGATGCAGTTCAGTCTTCAGCTCATTTTTGTACAAGCAGTTCTAGAAGCTCTTGCAAACCTGCCCTCTTTCCTGCATGCTAGAATTAAGATGCTGTTAATGATACAGATAATTTCTCTTGTCTTTCACTTCAATACTGCTAAGCATTTATACAAAATCCTTCACTGAACTCACCCATTATACATTCAGAAGTTGGCACTCACCATTTCTCTTTCCTGAATGACAAGAGACATGCAAAGGACAGATCTAGATTAGGAATTACTCCAAGTTTTGATGCTGAATCCAAAATAAGGTTGTCTTCTCACTTTTAAGGCAAGCAAAGGTGTCTGGATCCAAACCTTTGCCATTCACAGGGGAAAGTAATTTAGCCTGAGGTACCCAAATCTCCAGGAGAGTCCTTGGGTACATGTGTGTACACACAGGTGTACACTGATCTCTATTTCTGCTCTGCAGTGTCTGGGTAAGAGCCTGATATAATTTGGACACCAGCTCACAGCAGTTTGATCTAGTGCACCTCACCTTACCACAGCACTATTTCTGTGAACTTCTGAGTGATGCCCCAGCTAATAGCTTAGCAGCCCATATGAACTCTGCTTTCCTCTCTGATTGGAGTAACAGTCTGGAAATAATTAATTATTTCAGGAGAACATAATCATACCCATTGACATATTCACTGGAGTGATGCAGTTCCTAAAGGTGATGATAAATCTCTTGGATCAACCAATTTCAGATTATCTACAGAGGTTTAAGAATAATTAGTCTGATTCATCTTTAAGTTGCTTCATTTCTAAGCTGATAAAAAAAATAGGCTTCACTGCCACTACAATCCTAGAGCTGGAATAAAGTTGAACTCTACTCCGCAATAAATCTGGAATAACACAGCATTTTGGGAGGATTGGTAAGGAAAAGCATCCAGCCAGTGGGGCCAGGATTTAAGTAGTCCTTGTTTGGGTCTCAAGCTTTTGAAGGATCAGAATCCCACAGAATTACCAAGGACCTCCAGAAACTACTCCCTGCCCTCCTGCATGGCAGGACCAGCGCACCTCTGACTCTCTCAACAGATGTTTGTCCAATCTGTTCAACAGTGCTCTAAGCGAGCCAAGGACCCGGTCCTTGACTTTATCTCAATCCCCAAGACAAGTGAGAAATCAGGCATGTTTTCTATATGTGTCAGAGAAATTAAAAATGCGATGGATTTTCATATCAGACTGTTGAGGACTAATTACAACAGTGTTTTCCAGCAAACCAGTGATTGTGGGCTAATTTTCTGTTATGAAACAGAAACCAGGGTTAATGAGGCTAATTGTGTCTAACAGTGTTTCGAACAAAAAGGAAGCCAACTCAATTTTGAAGCGAGTTCTTTGTCAGGAACAAATTGAGGAAAATTGCTACAGTTGTACCAGCATTTCCTAAAATTGCTTAGTACCATACTTGGGAAACCAACACTAGAACACAAGCTAGTGGAACAGAAAATTAAGCTTATTAGACAGTAATATTGAGTTTCAAATGCATGACTGTGTTGATGCTGATGAAAGCATGCATGATGGTTGAGCTGCTGAAAGCAATGCAACAGGGAGTCAATAAAAGAGTGAGTGACCCTCATTCCAGCTCTACTGAGGTACTACAAAGAAAAATCAAGGTGTATATGTCAGAAAAAACAAAATCTTCAAGTTTTATGTCTCATCTGTGACCAATTAAATAATTACACAAACTGGACTGGTAAAAGATTAATGCATTGCCATGCAAAGCAATTTTTACCAGAAGAAGTCCTTTAAAAAATAATCAGTTTAGCCTCTTTTGCTATGAGCTGATAATTGTATTAACTACTCAGAAGAACTGACTGACTTCAGTGACAAAAGACATAATATAGACACATAATAAAGACACATATATACAGCACAGTACAAGCAGGTACTGCTGGGGAAACCTCATCAAATTCATCTCAGCATTAGTGCCCCTGCTATTCCCTTCCCAGGCACTGCTGAATCCCCAGCCAGGCCAACCGGCAATGCTTTGAGTTTGTGATGTAATCAACTGGAACTAAAATGCAGCCACATTCATTTGCACTCCAGAATGGTGCCCAAATCAAGCCAGTGTGTGCTAGAAAGAGTATGAAGGCTTTCAGCTACAAAACATGCAGGCACTATGTCTGCAATTTGACCTCACTGCAAAATTCAGGCTGTGTTGCTTCTCTGTGTGCTGAAGGCAGAAACATCCTGGGATTTACAGGAGAGCCTTACTCTGCAGCAGGGGAGCATATGTGGGAGAGATCTAAAGAAAACCTACATCTATACATATGGCTGTGCAAAGAGAAGCTCCTTAGAACGACAGTGCATAATAAAAAATTATAGCGTACTAGACAGCAAGGACAAAAAACAGGAAAACAGGCAAGTGGAAGAGGTCCTGTGGGGAAAAATGTGACACTAAGGAAGGAAAAGAATTAATGTTACAATACATCAATATAAGAGAGAATAAAAAACATATGGAAGGAAGGGAGAATCTTCAAGATTAAGCACAAATAAGGAGACATAGTAGTTAAAAAAGGAAACAAAAGCAGGCGTAACATTAAGGTCAGTAAAGGTCACCAGATCCTTGTCCTACATCTCCTATCCAAAAATCAGTTCTGGGGAAAGGGGGCAAGAGGAACCAAAGAAAGTCTTGAGACAGGAGTGGGGAGCACCTGGCTGAGATCTCAGTTTTTATATTGCAAAGCCCATTTGATGTCTTTCATTTGAAAGTCATAGCCTGCAGCTACCCAGCTCCAGTGGCTTCCTGATCTGGGGCCTTTTGCAGTCTGTAATGTGTTCCTTGGAATCGAAGCTTCCCTTTAGAAAAATGATATCTGCAGCCCTCCTGGTTTGCCAAGACACAGCCTTCTCTATGTAAATCAGCGCTCTGCTGCCTTGTTGAATCTGCAGCCTGAGGTATGAACATCTCCCATGCATCTTTGTGGGATGTTAACCTCAAAGCTTCATTGTGACTTGCCAAATGTTAATATTGTATTAAACAAGTTGTTTAATATACGAATGCTGGGTTTAAGTCACTCACATTTGTACAGCATTTGTATAGGAAATTTGGATTTTACTTTGATTATGCATCTGAAAAATAGAACAAAACAAATACCTGAATTTCCAGTCATTAGTCATTATGAAAATCAGTTTTATTTTGGTTTAGAGATGCAGGGAGGGGCTTAGGCTGAATGACTGCTGTTTTTCCTATTTATCATCTCCAGGTCATGAGTGATTCTTCTGTTTGCTTCCAGAACTTCAATTCCCTCTCTTAAACTGGTGCTCATATCACTTGACTTTACAAACCTTTCAATTCACTTTTCTGCACCAGCTTCTACACTCTGTTCATGCTTTTGGCTCTTCAGAAGCCCTCAACAGGGACATGGAAAGATGAGCTCAATGATGAGGCACCGTGGGACCATCAGGAGGTACCAGGTGCCCTTTGCTCCTACCGTGCAGTTAATGGGCAGACAGATCCAGCACTAAGCAAGGCAAACATTCCATCTCACGGTGCCCACAAGGGGTAAGAACCAGGTTTATAAAAATGTCTTGCAGCTACAAATGCCGTGTGCTCAGGTCTCAAGAGGAATCACTTCAAAGTTTGGAAATTGCCAATACCCACCCTGAAAAACCTTTGAAAGCCTTGCAGTTAAGCAGCCAACACCTCTGGGCTCCAAGTTCTCCATTAGCTCTAGGAAACTGTGGGTAAGAGCCTTAACCAGAAGCCACAATCAAGCCCCCACACTTTGGTCTTGAATAAAGACTTCAGTACTGGGCTTACTATCAAAAGTGAATGTACAACCATCAAAAAATAGATCAAAAGACAAATGAAACTGCGTGCTCAGATAAAGCTCTTTTCAAAAGTTACAAACAGGAGGGGAGGGCCATGCAAAAGGATGTAAAGAAAAGTCTGTTGAAAGATAAAATAAGTAAGATACTGTGATGAAAAAAGTGAACAATGAAACAGAATCCAGTACAGAGAGATCAAGTGAAAGAAAACCACATTACTATTTACAGTAAAGATCACTCATCTAACATGTATAATTAGAAATTCACACACAAAGATAAAAGTGACTAGTGAATGGTGTTGTAATCAAAAATAATACAGCATTGTATACATTTTAAAAAAAACCTAACACTCTCCAAAAATAGGAATAATGGGTCTCATTAATAGAGTCTTCATCTGAACTAAACAAGTTCCCTTTATTCACACTGCAATTTTTCCTAGCCTGCCAAAAGAAACCCTCCCGAGAAGTCGTCACAGTGCAGCCCCCCCGCCCCACACATCTGTGCCTCGATGAAGTTCAGTTGCAGACAGGACAATGATACCCAAAGAAACCCATTCACATGTCAAAGACTTTCATTTTCCCATGAGTTTGCATTGCTTGGGCTATATCTGAAAGTACAGCACAGCACTTGGATTTTTCTCTTTGTGCAAAACAATGGCTCACAACACTTCAACACCGCACTCAGTGCACGCAAGTGTCTTTGGCTGGAACGCAAATGCTCAGTGAGGATGTGGGACAACACGCTACAGTGGGAAATGCTGAAGGGCAGAAGGTAATAATTTATCAGGACAATTTGGAAGGCCTAAAATATCTGCTTAGGAAAGTGTCTTTCAAAAAGAAAACGAAACAGAATAAAAATTAAAATCAACCAACCAAAACCACAAACAAAAATCCAAAAGAAAACAAAAACCCACACACAAAAAACCATCACGAAGATCCCAAAAGAAACAACAAAAAACCCCCCAAACATCTTCTAGCAATGTAAGCAAGTGCTTTTCTCTTGGTTTCCTGTAATTTTAATGGCAGTCAGTTATCACTGACATGCCAGTATCCTGAGCAGACACAACTCAGAGACAGTTGCTATTTGGAACTTGTATCTGAGTTGAGAATCAGACTTCCATGC
Organism: Sialia sialis; assembly: GCA_009812075.1. Taxonomy (NCBI): domain Eukaryota; kingdom Metazoa; phylum Chordata; class Aves; order Passeriformes; family Turdidae; genus Sialia; species Sialia sialis. The sequence continues at coordinate 10,859,406 of VRYO01000100.1, read as the reverse complement.
AGGTGACAAGCAAGAAGGTTTGTGACTAGACAGAGTCCCATGAGAATCACCAAAAATTCAGCCATGAAAGTGAGCAGATCTGCAAAAGTGGACATATGATCAGTTTACAGCTATATTATCATAACACTAGGAAATGACAACTGACTGTGTTATTTACTATTCTTTCCAAATCTGATAAAATGCTAACAGTACCTTGTACTTAACAAGGTACTCCCAAGGGCATCCACGACTGCTGACATTGCACCATTCAATCTCTGCCTAGTGAAATGATGCTGGAAAGGCCATAACCTACTGAGCTGGGTTGCTTCTGGTCTCCCCAGGTGGTAGGTCTACCAGAAACAGTGTGATCTGGAAAGCTGTCACTGAACAACTGCCAGCTCTTCCTGTTGTGTTACAAAGGACAATAAATATTGTTACACGGCCCTAGATTTATCCTCATTATGTCTCTTAGGTGCCATTTTATGCCACATGGAAAAACACTTGTTGAGAAAAACGATGGAAAAAGAACATGAGATAAATTACCTCGTCTGTGGAGTTTAATTTGACTTTACTCCCTATGCAGGGTTTTTGTGTTTGAGAATTTTTTTAACATAAGCAGACAAGTGTTCTGCAGATTCATCTGTAGGGAAAAGAGAGATCTCACTGGTCAGCACCTCTGAAAAGCTAAGTTAAGAAGCTAAGTTGTGTCTTACATGTTTAATATTTTAGGCTTCTTGGCAAAGAAAAGAAGTGTCAATAAATCTCTTCATTGTCATCTACATCTTTGTCTTCTTCTTAAGTCAGCAGTACTTTTAATCTAAACCCTTTATCTATTCTCCCAAAGTGCTAAGTAGTAATTACATAACTAGTGCAAATCAGAAGCAAACATAAGACAGGAACAAAAGTGTAAAACTTTCAAAATATTACATATTTATATTATTTGGCTAATTAAATATATATTGTACCCCAGGCACTCTCATTATTATTATTCACTAGCAGCCAGCCCCGCAAATATTCACTGAATTCACACCTTTTTAAAAAAATTTTTAAAAAGAGAGAGAGAGAAAGAGGAGAGACACAGACAGATGGAATACATCAGTAAGTCAGGAAAACAGCTATCTAATCTTGAGTCAAAATTTTTACAGGAAACAAAAAAGGATTTCCTGCTTTCCAAAACAGTTTACAACATACTAGCCATTATCAGAAACTTCCTGCACAATAAGCCTTTATAAACATTTTCTTCGCCTCTGAAAGTCTGCAAGAAACCTGTGGTAGAGAAATGGTAAGGATGGAGAACAATAAACAATATGTGAAGAAGGACATGGCAGTTTTATGTGCTCTCCTAATGAAAACATGCCAGAGAATTGAGTAGCAAACACCTGAAACTGCATTTATGCTCCAAGAAGCATCACGAAATCCAGATAGCAACATCTGAAGATAATAGAACTTTCTTACTGAAGTCAACAATACTTTTACCACTGACATCACCAAGAAGGCTGGGGCCAATAAATTCCCATGGATCTCCTGAGGGAAGCAGTCCTAGCACTTCTCTGCAGTGCTCTGGATGAGCAGTCTAAAAGAAGACTTTATTCTTCCCAATAACCTGCCCTAAAAAGTCCAAAAGAGTACTTCAGTAGGATAGGGAAAAAAATATCTAAGTCATTAAAATACCTATCTTCAGAGGACAAAAATAAGAATCCCCTCATGTTCTTCAGAATAGGACAAAACCATACATTTAAACAGAAAAATATCTCAGTCACATTCACTGGTTAAAGTTTTTTGCCATCCTACTGAAACATTTCTCAAAATTGTTCTGAATTTGAGTATACAATGTGACTTTAAATTAGCATATGATCACTCACCAAAGATGTCAAGTGCATTATCAACATAAGCCAAGTATGAAATACTATGGAGGGAAAAATATTTCAAAGAAGACACAAACTGACCCAGTTTCACAGTCCGTTGTTCCAAATTATCAGGATTTCACTAACAATTGCATTTGTTTCATCTTGTCAGAATGACTTGCAGCTTATGAAGTGCATTGATCTACTGGTGAGAATTAATTGTAGAACCCAGTGACTTCTGTCAAAGTAATATACTTAGTTAAAATCTTTCTGTTGTATATCTTTGTTGGAGTCTCCAAAATTAAAATTCAAAGTTAGCAAAAGCAGAACTCCCTAGGAATCTCAAAGCATCATTTGAACGTAACAATTCTTTCTCATTTTGTATTCCACTCTAAATCCAAGGTCAGTTAACAAAATATATTCTGTGAATAAAAGCATAATTATTGGTGTAATTTGCAGTGCAAATGAAAGAAAATCATTGCTGCCTAATTAACAGTACATATGTCAAGAAATCAGTAAGAAAAATACTTAGAAATAAAATAATAATATTTTTTAATTCTAGAAGCATTTTATCTTCTGCTGTGAACAGAAACCACAAGCCCTGTTTGTTGCCTAATTTCTTTTATAAATCATTCACTCCAAATTGTGGACATTTTCCATAGCAGACATTTAAATCTCAACAAGGATTAGTGCACTAAAGAAGAGAAGCTTCATTAATCATTCTCTATTCCTTGAAGCCAATTTTTAACTATGGCTTCTTGATAGAGAAAACATTTTTTTTTCACTTCCAAGTTTTGCATAAGAGCTTTCAATAAAAACTCCTCTAGGATGTCTGAGACACTTCTAGAGATTTTTCTTTTTTAAAAATTAGCACTTTTTAACAGAGCCCTTGCAAATGGAGATATTCCATGAGCATGAAGCTCTTGATGAGGGCAGAACTGCACTCAGCTCTCAACAAACCACACAGTCATTGAGGGGGTCAATTTCCCAAATTAAGGCAATTCCAATCACAGGCTTTAAAAAAAAGAAAAAAGAAAAGGAACAATAAGCGCAGCTTTAAAATGATGACACAAAAGAGATTACAGGATGTGGCCCTGTAGGCTCTCAGGAAAGAAATATGGTCTGCCAATACTTTTGTAGCAAAGATAGTGTACTCAGGATAAAGAAATTTTGTCAATTTACAGAACCTAATGCAAAAGTGAGAAAATTCAAAAAACAGTTTTCAAGCAAAGAAATATAGTTATGCAGCTCATTTGAGAACTTTTAAAAAACAATATTTTCAGCAATTGTTTTAAGTATCAGAGAAGTTGCTTGTATGTCATGACATATGAATTTTAAATGAAGATTTCCCAAATACAAAGTTCTAGATTAAGTTGACCAAATAAAAGCCACAACTTAGAGAAAGTATCATAATGATTAAATTACAATAGAATTGTGCCAGCAAACAGGTTTTATTGATAATTTATCCCCACCAGTGTACAAGTAAAGGCTTGCTTTCCTATCTCATGTTCGAGGGACTCCATCAACACTGAGCACCATGGTGACCTCAAACACTACTTTTCTCCCCTGTAGGTAAATGTTTGGGTTGGGTTTTTTTTTAAAGTTCTCCAATCAACAATATCAAAAGCCTAAAGGCGGAGTAAAGAAAACAGAGACAACAGAAAGCACAATATAACTGTTCTGTAAGAAAACAAAGCCTGTTAAAAACCACCCACCCAACCTCATCATGGCACGAAGCAAGGGGAGAGCACAAGCTGAGGGACAGCACATTGCAAACTGCTCTGAAGAGGCAATATTCCCTGGGTGAAACCACAGGGTGGCTGGAGATCGTTAAAGCCTTTTCTAGAGATATTGAACTCTTCAGAGGATAGACACAGCATTAGGAATAATTAACTGCATTAACATTCACTACACTGCCAAGCATTGTTCATCCCCAAGTAGAATGAACTTTGGGTTTTGCCTTGATTAGCCGCCACAATCAAGAAAAACATGTCTGAAATTTGCAGACAATTTTCATGCTTGAGGAGAGAGCACTGTCTTATTCTGCAGCACAAGTGCTGTATTATCCTTCACTTCAACAGAGGAAGATGTCAGTATGAGACACACTATATGTGACAATTTAAATGCATGCCCTAGGGCTTAAATCAGTGCAGTGCCAAAGTCTAGAGATACTCGCAATCACAGACAGACTGACCTCAACTGCAAGCTGCAGAAAATAGACTACATTTCCCAAATTCTGAGCTGGACAAGGCCTCTTTATAAAAGGTCCTGGGAAGAAGCTCATTTCTCTTTTTAGATTGCGTTGTCTGTCAACAACTACTCTCAAGCCTGAAAGTAAACAGAAAATTTCCTTGCCTAATTCCATTGGTTTCCTTTTAACAAAAATTATGTTGTTTAACACTTTTTTAATTGTCTCCATTCAAACAAGGTATAATATGTGATTATGTACATTAAGGTTTCTGGGTCAAGCAAGCACAAGAAGGGAATTCAATGTTCTCCAAGAGACTTGGAGGAGTGGAGATGTATAGAAATGTGCATTTTTCCACAAAAGTTTGAACTACAATTACAGCATTGGAGTGGAGTGGAATGGAGCTCCCTGAGAAGCAGCAGCCCACCCCAGTGACTGATGCTCACCCTTGCTGGAGCGCAGACCCACTTTTCATGCTGGCTCTTTGCTTGGACTGCAGAATGCTTCTCTACCAGCATTGCTACTGCAGTTAGGTATGCAGTCTGGAGCAGCAGCATCATGTCTCCCAACACAGAAAAGCACTATACTGATAGAAAAAATGGCCTTAAAGTGTCATAACAGCTTATTCTCCTCACATGAGTTCCTTAAGGGTGGGATCACTACACAAACACACAGTGTTATTAAGGGGTTACAAGCCTCTTCACACGCTTACAGCTATGCAGCTACTGCAATATGCTCCAGCTATTCTTGCTGAAGAACCAGGTGGTGTCTTTCCAAAGCAAAGCCTTCCTAACTCAGTCAGCCATCCATCTCACACTCTCAGATGGCTGTAATCAAATACTGCTCATTTTGCTTTGCATTTAAAAGGAGCTCGGATAAACTCCTCACTGTGTTCTCCTCACGTTTGCACTTGCCTGGACCTCAAAGAGCAGATCCATACCCACCCGTGTTATTCTGTCAGAGGCGTCACATCACTTCCAACGTGCCAGCAAATGTGTTGATATCTGAATTCCCTGGCTATTCCCACTGTGGTCTCTCCCTTTGCTGCCATTTAGCATGTAGTTCCAGTGCCTGGTAAGGAACATGGTCTGGAGCCAGCAGAAGAAAATTTCTCATCATTAATCTGCTATTATCAGCTCTTCATGTATGAAATATGCACAACACAGGGAATTACTCTGGAGAAGAGCTCTTTGCCTTAGAAACAACAAACAGCTCTGGATATAAAACATATAAACGTGCACATATAAATCTGTGCACATGTTTCAACACAGATGAAATCCATTTAGAACTAACCATTAACCAGGCACTGGGGGGGGTTGTAGATCAGAACTCATGGAGCAGCATTCTGCTTTTGCAAACCCTCAAAGCTGTTTCTCACACATGTGCCCATTTCACCAAGCATTGCAGAGACTGGCATGAAATTCTGCATTCTGCAGGTTCCTCCCAAAAACTTCCACAATGGACCACATTGTCTGTGGTTGTACAGCTATGTGAACTGTTGGGGGCTGTGTCCTACACATGATGCTGTGAAGCCAAAGTGCTCAGCACCTTCCAAAAGAGAGGCGTTACTGTTCCATCATTCTCTGACAGTGCCGACAGACCTGGCCAGCTCTGCGGGCAGGCACACCAGCTGCTCCGAGACGAACGGGCTGCCTGCACTGCATTCCTCCTGTTCTCACCAGCCTCTGTCTATCATCTGTTTTCCATTTCAGCCCTCTACCTCCCATTCTTTGAACGTATCTGGAGGGTTGAAAAGTATCTGCTGGCTTCCTGGTCTCTGCCGCTGGAAGCAGAGTCGTTTTTGTTACTTGTTCCAGGGAGCAGGCCAGAAGCCGACAGCCAGGGAGAGCACCAAGCCAAGAGGTGGAGTTTTAAGGGTTTCATGGGCTGTTTTTTAACTTCTTGTAATCTCTGCCTCCTGCCTTGAGACTTTCCAAGCATATCCAGAGCCACTGAGCCTGGCCATGACATGCACTCATGGTTAGTCCACATGGTCACGATCACAGGCTGCTGTAATCACTGAGCTGGGCATGACTCCCTCCTTCCTGCACTCACTGCTGCCCTGATTCTGTTAAAAATTTAATTTATTTTAATTAAAATATTCCCTCGTGATGCTCTCAATTCCGTCTAAGACTAGTTTACTTAGATTTGCTCTACTTGTGCCTAACCAATTAAACTAAATTAAGCCAGTTTTGTGTTAAAATCAGTTCTTTGGCTTAACTAAGCCAGATCTGGTTTGTCCTTCCAAATAACAAGGAGTGGAATAACAAGGAATAACAAGGAGTATATGGAGGCATGCAGTGAGTATTAGCTCGGACTGTGAAACACAGCATTAATCTGTCACCCCCTGACCCTGTGCTGCATTGCCAATATGTCAAACCTCTTCACTCTGCTTAGCCCAAGCACATTTTGTGCACTGTGCTCTTTGTCAATAACCATTCAAATAGTCCTCTGCCAGTAAAAGTCACAACATTTTCCTGCCCCCTCCAGCAGAGTTTCTTAGCTCTTCATGAAAATTTAAATGAAAAATATCGACAAGATTTCATTGTTTTTAAGCACACACAAAAAGCAACTCCATCTGCTTTTTCCCTTCTTTGAAAGGGAATGTAGTGCCTGCAGATTTGTAATTCCAACTTCGTCTTCAAGCTAGACTTGAAAAAACTGAAAACTTGTTTTTATGTGGGTTTTAAGAAAACAACTTCAGAGCTTCTCAAGAATAGTTTAACTGAATTTCAGCAGCCCTACATGTGAACAATTTTGTGAAGAGCTTTGGGATCCTTCAGCAGAGGAAATGCTCTGCAAATGGAAAATATTTATCATTTGAACAATGCACACACAAACACAAAACTGACAGTAAATACCTCTTATCTCTAAGGCAGGGCAATATCCACCTCTGAAGCACAGCTTGTCACAGCTGCTCCTCAGCCCACTACACCCAGCAGTGCCTCCTACCATAGCAGACAAGGTAGCCTAGGCAGGAAAGGTGAGGTTAAACTTCTTTTTTTGGCTGGAAAGTACTTCTTTTAACATTATTAAGCACAAGAGGCACAAGAAAAAGGAACCAGCCTCGTTTTATACCTTTGCAGTGTGATGAAGAATGGCAGCAATGGCCTGGAGGGATCAGGCTGGGACCCCTACGTATGAAAAACAGCTCAGTAAGCTACAGGGTGAGGAGGCACGAACCTCTGGGCAGCTATGAATAGTAGACATTTTAAATGGCAAATAAAGGAAGGGAAGTATGAAAATATGATCAATTATTTGGGAAGAGGGTTTTTAATGAGTCTTTTGAGAATCTGTTGTTTTGTGGAAAGGATAGGGAACATGTCCAGCCCTATCTAGAAGTGCAATGAAAATCCTCATTCTCTATGCCTCTTCCATATGTAGTCCCATGTTGTTTCTGGAACATTTTAAAAGAAATATTTGTGCTTGTTCCTCTTCTAGACTCAGTTCTGTGACACATCTGCAAAGCTGTGCTGATTTCAGCAGGACATTGCAAAGGTGGGGGATACACGCAATCAGACTTTGCTGCGGCACAAAGGTTTGAGTGAATTATTTGCTGTACTGACACTCTATACACTAATTTCCAAACCCATCATGCAGGTTCCAAAAAGAATTTACAATTGTGGAGACATTCATTTCTTTAGACCTTTAACACTGCTTGTAGAGGGACGGTGTCTTGAACTCTCTCAATAATTCCTATCCTAGAGTACATGGTACCACTAACTTCAAGAAGGAGGGGATGAAGTAATGAGGGAAAAGCTACAGGTATTATTTCCCTGCCCTGCCCCCCTCCCCACTCTGTGTTTTTATTTTGGCTCTCTTAACTATGACATCCCATTTCTCTCAGGAAGCTTTTTGTCTTCTTGTACCTTTCTCCCCAAATGTAAAGCATCTCAAATGGAAAGTAGCTCAAGTGGCTCTGCCTTGCATGGTGTCCTAGAGCTTCTGGCCTTGGAATAACTTCCAGCTAGCTGTGATTTATCTTGCTGGTCAGGGGTTACTGTACACAGAAATGCAATTCCTTCTTCATACTTGCTCTAGCCTTCTCTGGCAACTCCAGGTGTCATCAACAATCCGCTGTATGCCATTTTATGGTCTTTCCTCCAGTATTTTATTCCACTGATAGCCTTTTTGCTGAGCAACACTGCTTAGAAAGGACTAGAGCCCTTTTCTCTGTATATATTTAATTAGTTTAACTGCTGATTTATGCGCTAAAGAATTGAAAATTAATTTATAATAGTTCTGTCCTTGCAATGCTGCCAGTGCCTTGCTTCATCTTGACATTTGAATAAAATGTCTTTTTATTCCTGACTGCATTCAGGTCTGGGTTGATGCTCCTCTCTGGAAATCAGTGTTCAGAATTACCTGGCTACTCCATGGTTTCCTAATTTTTAGTTACATCAAATACCATTAAGGTTTTACATTGAGCTTTCTGGGTTGTGCCTTTTGATGACCTTCTTAAGCCTGGCCACAGACAATCTCAAAACCTCCTTAATTCCAGCAAAAAAAAGAATTTTTCCATGCTCCTAACAATATTTTAAATAGAAAGCAGGAAAAATTTATTTTAAAAGCCTTTATCTTTTTTTGCAAATCTGTTGCTATGCTGCTTTATCTCTTCTGCTTTTAGATCAGCCCCACAATGATCCACAGTGAAGGACCTAGATGAGATTGGTGCTGACATCCACTTCTTGCTAGTTAAACCTGGGGGAAAGTCTGCACCACAGCTGAGTCTAGTCTAGAGTCAAAGAAAATTTTATAAAATATCGGCAGTGACCAGGACAAATTATCATCCTTTACTTCATCTTATTAGGTAATGGCAGTGCTACTCTTTCTGCTATATATTTTTGCAAATACTTCCATCACCAGCCCAGTTTTAATCTAACAGCAATAGAGAAAACCAAAAGGACATAAGAGACAAAGTAGATTTCATGAAATAATTTTAATTACTAAATTATTGAGGATTTGCAGATTCTAAAGTTTTACCCACAAACACTGCTACTGGACTAACTATAGCCTAGCCCTTTACTCCTGGAGAGAATGGATCTTCAACGAAAGCACAATCAAACTCAGTAAAGTCAAGAATGTAGCACTGATCTATGATCAAAAGGGCAGTTCAGAGTAAGGAAAGGCACATCCTGCAAAGGAAGAAGATATAGCTTCCATTTTTCTTACTAGGTGCTCTAAGGGCTCCAAAGCCTGATTTATGGCACTCAAGATTTACAGCACTTGAAAATCCTGTGTACCCAGATACTTTCTTCTTTTCTTAATCTGAGTTCTTTTTGTCCTGATTTGAAATAAAACCCATGTTTGATTATCATCTCCAGCAAATTAGGCCAGTAGGTATACTGCTAGCTCATTTTTTAAATGTTTCCAGCTTGGGCTGCCTGGGGTTTTCACCAAAGCAGATGCACAATTACAGCTTTATAAGGCTAATTTTTAAACACCAAGGACTGAAAATATTGGCCTAACAAATAGTCAAGAATAATAACCCCTGTCAGTTAGAGCTGGCTGATTAAGAATGAAGGTGGCACTAAGAAGTCAGCCTGTGATCACATTAAAGAACATGATCCTGTTATAGGAGCACACGAGAAGAGAAACAGAAGCAGGCTCTGAGCACTGCTAAACCATCGAAGGAACAAGACAATTCTAGCTTTGAATTTAGAATTCAAATTTAAGCAATTAATTTTTAGGCATGTTTGAATATGACATGTAATTTACAAAATATCTCCCAAGATGACAAGGAGAGTTTTCTCAGTTTCCCTAGGAAAAACAATAGAGATAACCCACATAGTTTTGGGCACAACTTTGCAGTGGGTCAAAGGATCAAGCAAGAAGATGAACAAATGAAATGTTATAAAATTGATTTACTTCATAAGCCAAACATTTACATTAATTGCTTTGTCAAGATTTATTTCAATAAGTATATTGGGCAATACCTTCAGCAACAAATCTGCTCTGAAATGTATATGAACAGCTCTCTACACATCATCTGCCGGGGTGAATTCACTGACCGCCAGTGCTGGCATCGCATGGTCATACGTGTGTGGTTATTGTGGTGCCAAGGAGGCTGCAGTGCCTTTCAGCAGGTTAACTGCACACCCATCCTAAACTGGTTGGTACCTTCATTGCTGACTGTCACAGAGACACTGGCCCAGTCTGTGTCCCTCTTGTTTCTCTGTTAGCATTGTTGTTAGCTTGAACACTCACAGACCGCCTGGGGAAGCCAAGGCAGTTCCACGCAACATGCAATCCAAACCTTTTGCTGTGCTCACTGATAATAACTTGAGATTAACATGAAGCACATGATACATTGGCTCACATTGCATTACTTCAACTGTAGCATGTCACATTATGTCAGCCAAGGTCAGCATTCAGTGTGACATGATACGATCTAACACGGTGCGGGGTTATTGCCTCCCGAGTTAGGAATCTCAGGCTAGGAATCAGAAATAGAACAAGCAGATGCACACAACAGATCACTTTATAGTACTCCTGGGCAAAAAGAATCATTTAATGCATTGCAAATTTTGCCAGTATCCTCCTTCCTGGATTCATCTGGCCCTCCAAACCACCATGAAATGTCTTTTTCTTTTCTCTTCTTTTTCTTTCTTTTTCAAGTAAGACATGAGGCTTGTCGAGTCAATCAGACACCCTTGGACCTCACCACAGGAGGAATTTCAAATAATTCAGTGAACTTCACAAGCTCTGATCACTCTGCTAATACTTTCTGCTCTCGTAGACTTCAGTGACCTCTGTTTCATGAATAATGTGATTGGTAGTGCTGAAAGTCCCAGAGGATTCTGATTCCACTGAGCAATGTGGAGTTTTGGCCTGCAGGGTGACAAGCTGTAGGAAGGAAGTGTTTGGCTCCAAAAAGGGGAAAATTTTAAAAGAACTGCTAAGTCTTCTGGAGCTTTAACTTGTTTTCACACACTGTGGAGCTTCCAAGTTACAAGCTCTGCTCCCTCCTCTGTTACACCCACAAAACTGCATCTGTACTTCAAAGACCAAGTGATCCAAAGTTAAACTCAGCCATATGAGTCAAAGGGCTGGTTAGATTCATGCAATTCTGCTACACAGCAATAACCTCCCTGATTTTATTTTTGCACCCATTATAAGCTCAGCCAATATGTGCCGTGTAAGGATGGCAATTTTCAGCTTTACATACGCAAAAGCCACCCAGATTGCGAGACTAACGACAGGAAATTCTCATGTTAGGGTAAACCTTTAGTTTTCAATTAGACATAATAAACTTGCAAAAACTACAATAGAGTTATCAACTGGCCACTGAGATCATTTCATATCTGGCAAGACAAAAAAGCAGAGCTTCAAGAGCCCATCCCGTCTCTGATACAACACAAGGATGTATCATTTTTAGAACAAAGGCTAAGCTAATCACAGCTGACTTCACATTTCTCTACTTTTTGTTCACCTTTGTAAACATGAAGGTAATGTTTTTCTTTTTAGAATTCTGTGACAACAGAAAACACAAGCATTATTTTATTAACCTTTAAATGCAATTTGGTTGTTCTCTTTCCATTTCAGCTCTGGAGCTTTGATGTCTGAGTGACATTGGATGTACCTTAAGGGCTCAAAAAAAAGTTCAATAGTCTTCATAGACTCAGCATAAAATACAGAATAAGAAGAGAAAATAAATAAATAAGTACATACACACGTATTTCCCTCTTTTATGACTTTGAAAGGCTGCAGCTGTCGTTTAGTTCCTCGCTCTTTCCTCAGGCTAGAGATCATCCGATCAGATAGGAATGAGCACAGCACAGGCCTTAGATTGGATACAGAGAAGCTGATATGTTTACCTAGCCAGCCATCCCAGTGGAAAAAAAAAAATTTAAAAAAACAAACTAAAAAATAGACAATTCCTCATTATACCCAAGGAACTGCTCCCCAAACTCATCAGCACTTACCTGCACCAGTTGACTTCCATGTCCATGTAGTCTTCAGAATCCAGAAAAAAAACCTAATCTTCAAAATTTTTGTACCAAGGTTTAAAAATCTTGAACCTTGAACCATCACCATGCAATCTTGAACCACAATTTTCTAAGACTGAGTCAATTTGGGTAAAAAATTGACCCAAAATCAATGCAAACATTAATTCAGGCCAGAAAAATAAATTCTTGGAGTAAAACATAAGGCCCTGTTGATTATTTTGAGACACCTTCAGCACCAAACCTTCAAAACAACCTTCTAGTACAGAAAACAGATGGTACGTTTAGAGCCCTGTTGACAACATGCTCTTCTAGCACTGCAAGAAATAAGCTGGATTCTTGACCCATTCAATATCTAAGTCACTAATGGAGATGTTTAAAAAAAAAAAAATTTCAATTCAGAAGTGGGATTGACCATGCAATAGTCAACAGGAGACATGGGTTTCTATTAACGTCAGTTTTGGTGAATTCCAAGACCTGTGCCTTGATAGATAAAATTATTTCTGCCACCCTAACCCTCATAATTCCTCATATGGGTGACAAACCCATTGCCTTCACAAAAGACAGTATCAGGCATACCGACATTCCCTTCCAGCACATCACCTCCTTCTATAAAAGCCCTCTCTGAGGGCTTTTATTACAGTCCAGTAAAGATAAACATTTCTAAGTTTTTTCTCAACTACCAATCTTATGAAGAACTGCCCAATGTCTCAAACAAACATAATATGGCTTGTTATTGTTGCGGATTAAGCCCTGATGAGGACTGTGAAGATACCTCTTGGATTTTACCATGTCTCGCAGCTTTGTTTTATCGTCTGTATTTCTGATATTCAAAACAGAGCTTACAAGTTATGTTTAGAACATAATATTGCATCCAGCTCTACAGAAAATATGTAAATAAAAACCTGATCATGCCCTGACAATGGTGACTCATTTCATTTTCACAAATAGCACAAGCTCCTGAAATGGGAACAGCAGAGCAGCATAAGCCAAGATGGCAGGTGTCACTACTGAAGTGACAAATCATCTCTACTTGATCTTTAAAACAAGGTTGCATCACTACTTTAAAACATGAAACCGAACTTTGGCTCAGAAACAAGCAGGTGATCTTGTACCAGACTACCTGATTGCACTGACCCTCCTTTTGTTTGCATTGTACTGAAAATAAAAATCACACCCTTATCAAAACAAATGGAGCCAAGTTACATATTGCTTGTACTACTCTGTAATTTGTCAGTGAGCAAAGACAGAAAAGCTAAGCAGCAGGGTGATGTAGTGACTATAACTAATGTTGCTAAATAGCACAACATTTTTAGCAAGTCTGGCTTCTCTCCTCAGTAAACAAGAGACAGTCACTGAGCTTGGTGACAATGAAGAAAAATCTGCTTTGTGGAGGTGGGTGTACTTCACTGCCAGAATTATGGAAGATCCAGTATCAGTGAGATATTCTGATTGAAGCTAAAGGCAATCCTGTCCTGAAAGCTGATAAATTCCCAAGCATATACCCAGGCAAAAGTTAACATAAAGGACAGTTCAATTTCTTGCAAGGAATTATAGAGAAGAAATGGACATTTACATTTCAATCTCACAATAATATTCACAGCAAGTCTTTGCTCTCCTGAAAGTAAACCCGACAAACACTTTTTTCCCCCCAAGGCTTCCACCAGACCTAAGCAGGCTGTGATTTTTTAAGATTCTGAACCTCTAGAATAATTTTGCAAAAATCTGGCCTAAAAATTATTATTTGGGAAAACCACAGATATACAAAAACTCAGATTAAAATAAAAAGGGGAGAAAATCCAGTAAAGGAAAGCTGCAACAAAGAGGCAAAAGAACAAAAAACACTGACTGCCTAGCAGGGAGAAATCACTGTGGTTATATTACCTGCACTGTTAATTAGGTAGGGCAGTTGTCAGTACAGGAACATTATTGTTAAGTTCCTGCCTAAACAACTTAGCTTATTTAAAATATTCAAAATCCATTTCAGTTTGAATTAAGAACATTTTTTAACCTACAGTAGGTTTCAGGATGGAATGAGTAACTATGGCACACTTCACCTGTAAACAGAATTTTTTGGCTCTCATACCATACCATACCCTAAATCTCCATATTTTCTCATCTGTCAATCTTCATTATAAAAATTCCCATTCAAGCTGAATAACTGTCTTCCAAGACCTCATCTGCTCATGGCATTGATTCCCCAATTGAAGCCAGGCCTCTGCTGGAGATGTCATCTGCACATCCAACTGCAATGTCATATGCAAGGGATTAAAGCTTTAGGTAGGGGACTGGAAGATAATATAGATGCAATTAAGGAACTGAAAATTTCTTTCCATGTAAATGCCCCAAGCACATGGACAGTAAGCATAGAGAAACACAGATCATATAAGCCAGTATATGCAGAAGGATTTTTAAATAGATTTGAGGTTTCAAAACTGCCATGGAAATGAGCAACCTCTAAATAAAATGCTTGATATAACATACCTCACTGCTAGCAAAATTTAAATTTTATTTTTTTAGGCTATAGGGAGAGAAAAAACAAGAAAAAAGAGCTTGTTTATTACTCAGATGGAGCTACTCTTGATGTCAGCTTGGATGAGGTTATTGACAAATACATAAAGATATTTTAGTCTTGGGGAAGTTGAGGTCTTGTGCTGTCTTTCCAGTCAAAAATTGTACAAAGAATTTTTTATATTGGTTTGACTGATATTTGATATAATGATCTTCAAAGCAGTAAAACCCATTCTTAATCAAGTCTGTTTAATAAAGGATGTGTTGTCAGAGGATATGCTGCCAGACAGCAACAACCTTGGGGTTATTTCACCTAACGAGGACCATCCCACAGCAGTGCTGAGCCTTTAAGGGCTGCAGAATTCTGCTCTGCCAGGAGAACCATCCTGCTGGCCTTGAAGCAGAAAAGCTGAAGCAGTGCTGTGAACAGGCCTTAGCTTGGTGAAGGGGGGAGAGATGGGGGATTCCAAGAACTGGATTAGCTTTCACTGGAATCCTTTCATATTGCCAGGATAGATGTATAAGCAGAAAAACAGAAATAGGGTAAACTCTGCCAAAAAGCATCCTGCCTCAGTGGCAATCTGCACAGTAAACTTGACACTCCTGCTTCATCATATGTTTTCCAATTCCAGGATCATTAAATAGCAATTGTTCTGCTCTACTTCCTGTTTTGAAAAATGCTGCTTTTTTCTCTGCCTGTTTAACATCTTAACTCATTTAAGTTTTAATACTTTCACAATGAATGGCTGTGAGAAGGAACCTTGCTGAACTGTATAAATTTATTTCAGGGCTTGAAGATGCCATTACTTGTATTAGTTCATAATTATTGTAGCAGTCACTTCCAGTTGCCTCATAATGCCCCCATGAAAAAGGGAAGTACTAAAAGGAAAATTTTCAAAGGATTTAAAGCTTCTATTGTGGTTGTTGGATACAGAAAGTTACCACATTTCAGTGGCTAAAGAAAAAGCAGAGAACTCATTCAAGAATGTGAACATGAATGACTTGTTCTCATGGATGTCTGTGTCAGAACTGAGAACAGGCCATGCGCCCACAGCAGTGAAAGTACCACCTTTACAACTCAGCTTACAACTCGTGTAAGGTAGGGAACAGCAATAACAATTTGCAGCATCCCAGCATTTTACCTTTGCAGGATACAGGTTCCTTTTCCAAGTTCAAAAATGTCAAGCAAGGGCATGCATACTCAGGTGAGGGCAACACTTTAGGTTACAAAAAAAAAATATGAGGAAGGAAAAGGAGAGATAGGAGATCATAAGAAAATGACACAATAGAATTAAACCTGAGCAAGCAAGATATAATTCTGATAAGACAGGGAGGCAAATGAAAGAGTATCCTGATGAGGAAGGCGTCTTTCTCAGCTACTTTACTATGCAAACATTCTCTATGCCTCATGTTCTGTACATTCTGGTACTATAAAGAAGGGTCCCTGACCTGTGGTGCTGTTTCCAACTGAACTCGACTGCAGAAATAAGGTGTGTACTTCTGCTGCACTTGACAAAACAAGGCTTTTGATGAATGCAATGCAGCAAAAAAAACCAAAAAACCAGGCACAGAAACAGAGGGGAATGACTGCATTATGTCCTCAGTACCCCGTGGGCTGCTTGGCCGGTGTTTCAGAAACACCACCAGAGCAGAAACCAGCAAACTAAGACATTCCTCACTGTCATCACACACAGGAAGTTCAGAACCACCTGGCAGCATTCAGAACTGTGCTGCTTTGTAGCTGTTTTCGCCAAGCAATATTGGGCAATAAGCACACACGTCAGCGTGCCTCACCTCCAGCCAGGGAGTGACCATCAGTCCACCCAGAGCAAGCTCCATACCTCCTGACACGTTTATTGCTGACTTTGGCAGGGGTTTGAGCCTCCCCTCACAAGCTCAGCAAAGTCAAGCTGTTCTTGCTGCCAAGAGGGCTGTTTCACCTGTGTCAGCAGTGACATCTGATTGCTGGACTAAGGTGCCACATTTGACAGAAAGCTGCCTGCTGCTCTATCTTCCACTTCTGTCTAAAGATTTTGCTGCATCCCAACCTGCAAGTTTTTATTAAAAAGGCAGAAATTCCCAAAGCCCTGCCTGGTGTGCTTCCTCAGAGCCTCTGGCTTCCCAGTGGTGGGTCTATAGCAAAAAGGGGTTCACAAGCTGCAGAGGAAAGTATAAGATCTGCTATCACTCTTATGCTATCACATGCATAAGAGCAGTGGGGCACTTTTACTTTTGAAAACTGTAAAAGAGAGCCCATGAGTAGGACCTAAGACTGAATAGTCTGGAATAAGATGTAGATATTTATTTGAAGGAACCTATACAGCAAAGGAAAGTGTATGTTCAGATCACTCCAGCTATTACTACAAATCTCAAAGAAATTAACTGCAGTGCCTGTGCAGAACCTCTCTGAACACCCATAGGCGCCTCAGGAACTTCCAGAAAAGGGTAATTACCTCAAAATTGGGAAATCCTATGTTTCAGCATGAAGGTCACTGACATTGTTCTACCTTATTTTCTGCAGAGTGTGTTTAAGAGCCTTTAGTAAGATGAAAATCCTGGGTCATATATTCTCACAGCAGTGTGTTCACACTCACAGAGACAAGGATGACTTGCTAAAAGCCTGCAGGGTGAGAACCTCTCTGCCAAAAGGATATTTCCTCAGAGGCTGGGCATGTCACACCTGGAGTCTCTGCAGCTGCCCTACCACCCTTTGTCAGCTCACCCTTCCCTTAGCTCCCACTACTGCACCCAGCTGGCTACCAGTAGATGTACTGGGAGGCAGTCATGAGGACCAGGTATGAGCAGGAATCCCAAGACCAAACCTAGTTAACAACCTTTTACCTCCTGAGTTTGGCATTCAGCAATGCCTGCCACATTTCTCCAGCACTCTTTGGTTTTGGGTGTCCATCTCCAGCTTCCAGCAGGGACTCCCAGGAGGGAAGGGTGGAGCTGCCCTGGCTGGGCACAACCACTGCCAGCCTGTTCCCATTGAGGGCACAGCCAAGTCCCCAGAGCAGCTGCTGCAGCCTCTGTGGAGTGTGTTGAAGGGCAGGCAGAGTCCCATAGGCAGTGGGTGTGAGGAACAGCCCTGCCTGCTCTGGGCCAAAGGGAGACAGGTACTGGCGCAGGGATTCCCCTGAGCAGCCCACAGAGGAGCAGGTGTACCCTGAGAGACTGCAGCCCATGGGGGTTCATTTCTCACCAACCAACTCTGTTTTAATTGGCAACAGATGAAATTAATTTTCCCCAAGTCAAACATGTTCTGCCTGTGAGGATAACTGGAAGTGACTTCCCTGGCTTTATCTCACCCACAAGATTTACATCTTATTATTGAGGAGGGAAGTGGGGGTGTGGGCAGCTGGACACATTAACCCACCACACCATGTTTAGTAATTCCAGGGGAGATAGTTAATATATTGCCAAGAGCAAAATGTGAAGGTGTCATTATTCCCACACAGAAATAAAATTAATTCCAAACTTTTATTCCTGGAAAACTCAGTTCTGCCAGTGGCATTACAGCAAACGTGACCTCCCTACCTCTGTCCACTTCTTGATAAGAGTAAAATAACCAGATGAAAGAAAACAAAATTAACTATTTAAGTAGAGAATACAATTTAAAATGGTGATAAGATATAGATGCAAAAAATCCCCTTGCTTTCATGTTAAGGCTCCTAAAATGAAGTCAATGCCTCTTATTCTAATTGCTAATTGCCAATAATGTGTTTTTTCACCAGTATATCTAGTTGTTTCAAATATGGTCTCTGTTCTGGTTTAATGACAGAACCCTGTCCCAATAAGCAATATTACTTAGAGTGACTTGGACACTGGATATTCATTTGCAATTACAAGGCAAAGTTAACTGCTAGAGACAAGCCAGTAGAAAACACCTTCTAAACAAACAGCAAAATTGTAAAAAAATTTTTGTTCTGAAGACACTCTGTCTTGATAAGGGTTCTCAGACAGGCCAGACTTCTATACCTCCCCATCTTCTTTGGGTCACCCATCCCACTGGGGGTGAGAGGAGGCAATGAGGCCCCTCACCTTCCAGGGCAGAAGAAGTAGAAGGACCAGGGGCTGCAGAACAGCCCTAAAGGGAGCTGAGGTGGAAGGTGATGGCAACTACTGCAGAGAGGAGCAGTTCTTGGTGCAGTAAAACTGCTCCTCACGTCACTGCTCCTTCCATCCCCTCCCCACACAGGCAGGAAGGGCTGAGCAAGCCAAAACAAAGGACCATCATCTTCCCATCCCCAGGCAGTTACAGGCTGATGAGCTAGGCAGTGGCCTGTTCTTCCAAGGCCCAGAGCTTGGAATGGCCTCTTGGAAAGCAAGTACAGACACCTGAGTAGTAGCAATTAAAATGATGCAATACATGACACATATCTGTCAGAAATAACCTAGTAATTGGGTTGCTGGCACACCGTGCTGCAGATAAGGCAGTGCTGATAATACTTGAACTTTTATGTCTCTCCCTGAGATGTTTGCCACAATGCTATTTGTGCTCTGCTCTTAAATCTGTGTGCCCACTTAGCTTTACCAGCTAGTTGCAGGATTAGCCTCTGATTTGCCAAATCCAGAAATAATGCAGTTTGTGTTTGAAGATGCATTTTAGTTTTTTCTCATTGATCTTGGAAGTTATGCAATAATATTGAAAACTGAGCCATCACAAAGAGCACAGCAAGGTACAGCAGAGAAACAGGAACAACCTCGATAATCTTCACAATTTGTTTCAACAACTTATCTTGCACACAAAGAATATTCACATATTTAAACACCATTCTAGGTTCTGACAGAAGGCCACAAGTTCAGTAGAGGGTTTGCCCCATGTTGGCTGTGACAAACTGCAGTGAGGCTCTGATGGAGATGAAAGGTTGAGCCAGTGCAGCAGCTGGCTGAGCAGGAACAGCCAGGTACTGTTGTAGGAACAGCCACACTGTGTGACAAGGGTAAGCAGCTCTTCCTCTACCAGGTGTGTCTGCACAGCACAAGGTGGGGTCATGCAGAGAAACATGACTCAGTCTCTACATAACTAATCACAGCTATCTTAGATCCTAAAAACAACAGTCGTGTTAACATGGTGCTCCTGCCTGGGCATGGCTAAGCAGTCTTCCCAAACATTGCACAACGTAGCTGTTCCTCTGCTCCACAAAACCCAATCATATGGACAGATCTTCTCACTCTCTCACCGTGCCCTGGCAGTTTAGGTCTGAAGCACCTTCAGAGAAGGTCCACTGGACCGGTTAAGTGTGCACATCCCAGCCTTTGGACTGTCAGCTGGAGGAGGCTGCATGAGGATCTCTCAATCTGAGTATGGTTAAAGTAACATGACCCAGAAGTTACAAAAAAGTTGAAAATCATGCAACTGTAAAAAAGGAATAAAAAGCTCAGATCTACACGTGAATGGACAATTATGCATCAAAGAAGCAGGTAGCTGTAGATGTTTCTATGTGCCATATAACAAGGGCTTGATTTCTGCTACAGTAATCCCTGTAAAAATAGATATCAGTTCCCTGAGGTCATATTTACTAGTGTTCCCTTCAACTAAAACACCCACAACAGTTATTTTTGGAAACAAGTTATCTGTATGTATTTGGTGTCTTGCTAGTACTCCACACTTTGAAATCTTGGCAATGCCTCCCAGTCAAACACAGCTACAGGTCTTTCTCAGAAAAATTTTCCTTATGCACATAAGGCTTACTCATGTTCAGAAGTCACATGGATTGGAACAACATATGTACCCAAGTTAGGATTTGCAAGAAAGGATCTTGAATGGTGATGGAGCAGTCACTATATTGATATCTAAGTGAACTAATTTGGAAAGGTGTATCCATGGTTAGGATTAGACTATTAATATAACAGATTGATAATTAAAGTATATGCTCCCATTGCCAAAGAGCTTTTGGATAGAATATAGTAATCATAGAAATTCTGTACTTTGATATATCACATGCTGTCAGGGTGGGTTTTTTTTTCTTTGCTTAGGTCAACCAACTACATACCATGCCTTGAGCAAGAAGTAGCCATTGAACTGATCACTCCTTAAATTTCAATTCCTAGTCACACTTAATAACTGTCTATCCACAAATCCCTGCAAGGGACAGGAGAGTATCACAATGATACAGAGTTCACATCAATTTCTATGACACTGACTTGGGTACTGCTGGCATTAGCAACACTCCATTTTCAGCTGGTGAGCCTACAAGCCCAGAGTACAGTTTAGGGAATAGAAGAAATATTAAGGAAAAACTAGGGAACTGGGACTCTGCTTCTTATTCAAGTTTTTATTTTTTTTTTTCCCAATCTGACTTCAAACACAGGAATCCAGTATTTTTAAAGGCACAGATAGCAAGAAACTGAGAAAGGAGCATCATTGCTAGATCCATTCAATACTGACACTTCAAGTGTTTCCTCAAATTCTGCAAGACAGATATTTTGGTTAATCTAGTCACATGCATGCACAACTTAGCTTTGGCTCTTTCCAAAAGGAAGCAAATCTAACACTACACAGCTAGGAAACAGTCTTTAAAGTATTTTATCAAGACTGCTTGTTGAAAAAATTGAGTGATTCTTCCATATTCCTGAGCAGTGGACTCTTTGGTCAGGAGAAAGTGGTGACTTGGAATAGAATTTTCTCCCTACTGGTTTATAAAGAAATCACACGTTAATTATGAAAAAAACCTATCAAAGTAGAAACTACTCTTCTAACATCCTAACAGTGACTACAAAAACGAACAGTGTGTCCAGGGAGCACTGAACTATCTTCAAACAAGTTTGCTGGCAGCTTAAAGGCTGCTGAACATTATGATGTTAATATAGCTGCATTATCTTGTTCACATTAATAAACACATGTGTGGGAAGGTTCAACTCTCTGCATGGCAAAGTAGTTCTACCTCTTTGGTTTCCAATGGGACATTGTTTTAGGCTTAGTCCTGAAAGGAGATCAAAGTTGGTGAAAGCCTCTGAGTGGGCGTTCAGTGCTGCTGCTGGGCTGTGCTTCCAGATGCTGCTGCACAGAAAAGGCATCTTGCAAAGAACTGACACCGTATTTCATCGATGTCATTCATAATCCTTTTTAACAGATTAAAATTATGGGCTGTCTGGTTCTAAAACACAACATCATCCAATTTGCATGGTCCAGGTCCTCTTCTGCAATGAATGATGGGCTCAGTAAGTGATATTTACCAGTCCGTCATGGCACTGCACTGCATCTAATACACACTGAATCTTCAGAAAGGCAGTGTGGAATTAATTCTCAGAAGCAATCAACATTCATTTGACTCTTTCCCTATATTTCTTCTGCATCTCCAACTTCAGTGATTTCACGTCAAGAGAAACAAGCAAACCCTTGAGCACTCTCAGCAAACATCAAAATGTGAACTGCTAGAAATCCATAGGGAGACTGCCAAAGGCAACAAATGGCAGCTAGGAATTTAACTTTCACTGATGAACCATGATCCTGAAGTCAGCAAGCATGGGATAACTTTGCTGGCGTTTTTATTTTTGGAAGTCTTCCCCCTATGGCCACTTACATGTGTCTACAGTTGTGCATTGTAAAACCAAACGCCATTCTAAAGCATACACCCATACAGAGACTCACACACAGACACAACACAGATCAAATGCTTGTTTTGCCTTCCAGGAGTCCCAAGGACCCTCAACAACTGAAATTAACCCCTGTCCTTCAGTGCACCAGAGCCTATGGCTTTACAGCATTCCAAAGCATCTAAGACAACACAGCTATTTATGTTCCTGCACATACTGAGGTTTTTAAAAAGACCACATCAGAATCCACATCATAACCATTCCTCTTGACAACAGGAGTGTATCAGGAACACTTGCAATCCATAATAAAGAAACCATCAAAACTCTCCTGGTGTTGACATCTGCCTGAAGGATCTGCAGACCCTGTATTGCTCTGAAAGTGACATTTATATAGATAAATACGTGTCTAACTTTTGCTTGTTTGTACACACGGGTACATATACACAGGTAATATATGCACTCTACTCCCACATGAAGGCTCCTTGTGAAACCAAAACATTATAATTGCCATTTCACTGTCAGTGGAGCGATATGTAATACACCAACTCTAGTCCAAGGTTACTGCCTGCAGCTGCCCTGAGCAGCTTCTGCCCCAAGTACCTGCAGTAGAGCCCTGACACCACCTAAGCTCTGGGAGTCACAGGGTGGTTGCCATCCTGTACACAGATAATTCCCCAAGCACATGGCAGGGAAGACAGGCAGTGCAGTCCCCTGTGAAATACAGATACTGACATTTCCAGCAGAAGAGAATTTTTAAGTAATTTGTTAGAAACAATCAGTGCTTCATTTACATCATTTCAGAGCACAGTTAAGCCTGAAGCCCAGCTTTCTGAAAGCCCAGCTGCAGGACTCCTGGCTCAGCAATGTCACCAAATGCTCCTGGGATCCCCCAGCCCCATCAGCCCAAATGAACCGACAAGGGGTTCAAAGCCCTGCAAGCCATAAGAGAGCAGGAAATCACAGAGCTTGGGAATCATGGCTCCTACACTTCCAGTTGTGTGGCATGTTGCCCAGAAGCCCTCAAAGCACCCATGGTATATGCCAGGTCCCTGGGGATCTCCAGAGGCAGCCAAGGCTATCCCAGGGCCACAGACCTCACAGCTCGCCAGGAGCCATGAAATCAGGCATGAAGCCTGTCAGAACCCATCCCATGTCTTTGTAGAAAGTCAGTAAAAAATGATGTTTCTGCAAAATATTTTGGTATCAATGAATCTGCTTTTTCTGATGGAAATTTTTTTTGGCAGAAAGTTTCCAGCTAGCTCCAGTCTGTCCCTTAGGCAGGTTAAAAATTAGAGGAACTGCTCCACTGAAGTCCAAAGTTCTTGTCTAAAATTATTTAGAGAATTAACTTACACTTGTGTACAAATAGCAGACACCCAAAAGACACTACTTCCCTGTAAATGAGGTAGCAGGCTCAACCTGCATTTCCTTATCCATGATCACATTTGTGTTTTATCTGCAACCCCTTGTGTTTTCCTTTTCTTTGTCCCAACTACAAGTTCCTTGAGGCAGGGCCCTTTTCCTGACAAGCAGCATGTGCAATCATGTAAGCAACAAGTTCATATCAGTAATAACCCTGGCATTTTCTGTTTCAGAAGAATGACCTCAGCAATGCATTTCCAGAGTGACTTTGTTCTTCAGAACCAAGCAGTTGCAAGGGCATAATATTGCCCATAAATTTAAGAGCGTTTTACATAGAAAATACTCTCTTTTAAGGTTCACACAGAGAATTCCCTTATGTAAAGATCTGGGCTCTTTTCAAGTACTCTTGAAACAGAGTGAAGTATATAAAACATATTTCACTAATATACTATTTCTCCCTAAAATAAGGGAGAAATTATGCTTATGCATAAAGCTTATCATGCTTATTAAACATGAAACTGCTGGTTTCTTAGTCTCACTGTTGTACTGTCACTGACTAGCTTCTGCATCTTATCAATAAATGTGACACAGATGTTGGATCACCAGCAGGCAGGAAAACTTCCCCCTTAAATGTTTAAGAACAAATAGGGAAGGAATTTATTCTTTTGTTCAAATGAAAATCTTATAAAAGATTTAAGCCCTGATTTTTCCATATAAAAACATCTAATGCATTAAGTAACATCACAGGATATTACTGCAAAACTTACATCACAAGCCCAAGCTACATAAACCAGCTGTAAAGCTTTTAATTTGTCTGAAGAGATAATTAAGCTGGATCAAGCATACTCAGGTGTTACAACTCAACAGAGGAGTTGAGCAATTCATCCTATGACAAAACAGCTGCACTAACCAGTATAACTTTTGTCTCAAGTGATCCAACATGTAATACCTACTGCAGCAATTAACTTTGCCCACATTTTTAAAATGCTTAGAATTTTATGATAGAACAACTACAATTTAAAATTTTATTATCATTTTACTTTAGAATTTCAGAAAACCTTGTCACGCTTTACCTAGATTACACACAATAAATACTTGCCATCAGTTCAAGTCCATGTATAGACAGAATTACTGATTTCTTTTTATGCAACATGTTTCTGCATATTACCAGAGATTTGACTTCTGCTTCCAGCTTTCTTCTAAAGTGAACTGGAAATCATAATTTGTTTTGCTAAAATATTCATAGTTCAAAAAGTAAGATTAGCTAGTATTTTATAGCCTCAGTAACCTCTTTCAAATACTTCATAAGCAGGAAGAACCAAACCTAATAAAAGCAGACAGAGTTTGAAACCTACTGCAGAGTCTGAGGTAAAATCCACTGAAATGAGTTACAAAAAATTCATTTGACTCTCAGAATTTCAGGTGTGGACTCAATAAATGACCCAGTAAAGATAGTGATCACAGCATCATAGCTTCCTATGCTTTTTAAATTTCTTGTTAGCAGCTGCATAGTTTCATGTTGTTTATTTTGATAAAAATCTTCTTCAATCCATTGGGACACAAAGTGAACAGGGAATCTGACTGAGTCTGGTATAACAGGATCCCAATAGTTTCATATACTCCGTGGCCTGAATTTAGCTGAAGTCTCCAGCAAGACCTGAAAAGCCACATTCTTGCCACCATCTGACAGAAACTTCTAGCTTGCCATACACCTACAAGTGTTGTTCCTTGTTTTGCAGTTTGGAATAGCTCAATAGCTCTAAGGAGCTGACAGCACACTAACAGATGTTAGTTAAATTGCATGCACTGTGACTTTACCACATACAGCAAAAGCTGGTTCAGAGTTCACCCTAAATGACTGGCCACTGGCATCTGCAGAAACCTCCCATCTCTATATTTTTTGTCTTCTAGTCTGGTAATGAATTTTGTTTCTACTTTATATTTCAATTCCTGATTTAAGAACCATCCAGCTCCCATCCTTACCACCTTAGTATTGAAAGATGTGCAGTTTTAACCATGGTTAAAAAGCTTACAAGCTGCCATCACTGCTTGCTGCATAGCCTGACACAGTTTTCCCAAGTCCTTCCATTCCCCACCTGAAGCTTGTGTCTGCCTCTTATCACATCCTCACTTGAGCTTGTACACCACCTGACACTGAGGCCTCTAGACAGCAGCCTGGGCTCTTCGATACTGCTAGTCTCCAAAAAAATTAAATCCATAATACCTCATTGATGCACAAGCCTCTTTATAGGGAGATGAATTTACGGTTTGTTTCTATTTTCATTTTAAACTGCTTGGTAAAATTTTTGTCAAATGCAAAATTTTCATAGGAAGCAGCTCAATGAAACACTGGGTTGGCTACTCATTACAAACCACAAAATCCCATGTGGTATGAAACTTGGAATACTTCTATTGCTGCATATAAAGGGAACCTTCAAGCTTATCCTTAAAAAGAAACCTTGCCTATCAAAACAAAGTTTGTAAAGTACATAAGGATCATAGTCATAATGCAAGTAAACACTTCACTGCCTCAAAGTCATAGTTTTCAAATACTCAAACTAAGTATTCCAAAGAGTAAGAGAAAACATGCAGCGACAATGTTTTAAGAACAATAAATAAAACTCCAGTCATTACAGGTCAAGTCAAGAAAAATGCTGCTAGCTGTGATACTGCATAATGAAAACAAAGATACTGTGTTAAAAGAATTAGAGTTCTTAATGATTCTAAAATCTATACAGCAGCACAGCTGCTCTGAGCTTTTCACTGAATTTAGTGACTGAAAAATGTGATCCTCCATTTAATTTGATTTAAAGCTCTAGAACCAAAGCATTTGTATGTGCAATTCCAACCCGTTGTTTTGATCAGTTTTCAGCACTTGTTACAACAGTATCTACTTCACAATTGCACTTTAGTCACTGACTTGTAAAAAGA
Organism: Sialia sialis; assembly: GCA_009812075.1. NCBI lineage: Eukaryota > Metazoa > Chordata > Aves > Passeriformes > Turdidae > Sialia > Sialia sialis. The sequence continues at coordinate 10,833,106 of VRYO01000100.1, read as the reverse complement.
AGACTTTAATTAAAAATGCCAATATTAAAAGAGTACCAGAACAGTCCATTGAAAGTTAGATTATATGGGTCATTGGTGCCATTACAGACACTTTCCTGTTGTTAAACAGGTTACATGGAGCAACTTCGTGCCTATACATGAAAAACACTAATCAGCCTCTTTTACTGATCGATGAAACAGGAGCAGATGTTTTGAAGGCAGCAGAAAATACAAAGGTGCACATGGAAATTGAGTTATCTTAGTCTACTGAGATCTACTGCTGCACTGTGTGGGTTTGTTTTCTGAGAATTTGACAGCTGTTGTACTGGCCAATACATGCTCACTGCAGCAGTGTCCTGAATCTGTTTTCCTGGCTGAGAATTTGACAGCTGTACAATTATTTCTAGAGCAGAACAAGAAAACATACTGATTATTGCCATCATCTTGCTTTATGAAACTCAGTGTCAGTACAATGCAACATAGCTGCTATTCTTCCACATCAGCTGCTTTCTGGAACTGCAATTTGGCAATGAAAACACAGAAGACAGGCCTTAGGTTAACATACAAGAAAAAGTCTTGATAATCATCTGAAAGACTTATTTTTCCATCCAGACAGAATGAACTCAAGATGAGCTGTTTTTTTAGAAATGAGGCTGATGTGATGACAGCCCAGCAGATTTCTCAGTGATCTTAATGTTCCAATCAATTTTCTGATTCCCAGTGGATTAGTGGTGACGACCCTTCAAAGACTATTTGACCAAAAAGAGTCTTTGAAGCCTATTTTCTATTTCTCATTAATTGTTCTACATCAGTTCTTGGAACAACTCTCTCAATCTCAGATTCCTTCCACCTCCTTCTATTATTTTTTCTCCATTTTTTAAATTAAAAAAATAAAGATGTTTTGTGTATTGTTTTATTACTAGTTTTCTGTCCTCTGCAGTGACTACTCTCTCTCTCCCTGCCACATCCTTGGAGCCTCTCTCACTCCAACTCAAGAGGAGCTACATGTTGCAACTGGTGAAACTCTGATGTGGTTAAAAGCTGTGCCAAGGGCTCTGCAGAGAAGAATAGACACTAAGACTGGCAGGAAGATGGAAGCTGGATAATATTCAAGAAGCTGACTACCATTTTGTTCAGAACAGAGAAGAATTGATTTCAGAGTAATCACCAGCTATGTGGCTTTGCCCAGGTTTAAACACCGCCTCCACCCGCCCCCTGAGCCTGTGCTGCTGGGTGACACTATTGCCTACATGTCAACCCATCCATTTCAATGCTGGTGAACACACTGGCTTTCGTGTGGAAGTTTCCTACGTTTCCTGTAGGGAAAAGATAAGAAAATGCAACAAACAAAAAGATTTCCCAGCTCACCAGGGAGACTCTTTTCTAAAGGATTATTCAGGAATTGTCCCCAATTTACTGCCTGCCTGTATCAGTTTTAAATTGTGCATGATTACTTTGGTTTTGCTGACATTTGTGTTGTGTTTAAGGGTCTCTTTGTGCAATCTTTTGTGTCTGCTTTAAATAAACACTCTTCCTGTGCTTGTTGCAGCATGCTTGGGTTCAGCAAGATGTCTATCACTTAATAACCAAATGAAAAGTTTAATCACCCAAAAGCTAGCTTTCAACCTGCAGTTAAGAAAACAGAAAAGCTAAGGGTGTTCCATATGCATTTTTCTTTCTGTTTCTTGTATTATAACATTTGCTAGTTCAAGCAAGTTTGATGTTGTGTATTTAGGCCTGCAAATATCAGCTTAGCACATGGAAACAAGAACGTTTGTTCTTATTTTGCAGTAAGAATCAGTGCAATAAAAAGAAAAACATGTTTACTGTAGTCCTTTAAAAAAATAGAGGTTTTTTCCTCACTAATCACTGAGAAGGTTTGAAACAAAAATATACTCTAATAGGTTGTTGAGCACATAGACTGCAGAAAACTAGGCAGCCATGACATGGAAACCAAACAGGAAAATACAAGTCATGCCAAAGTGTCATTTTTACAAAGTGACTTTTAAAGAAAAAAAAAAACAAAACAGAGAGACAATTTAATGCCCCAATATGGGACAATAAAGCTATGTTAAAAACACTTGCCATTAACAGCCATCTGCTCTCTGCAATTTGGGGGCAATTTTTATGTACAGCTGACAGCTTTGCATCATCTTCCTTCACTTGTGAAGGATTGTCTCTGCCTCTAGCGTACAAAACCTCTGAGAAGCTGGATCTGTCCACTACATTGTGGCTCTCAATAAGCTTGTGCTGCTAAAAACCACATAGAATTCTGCACTGCACTTCCAAAGACAAATCAAACATAAGGTTTGGAGAGAAAAAAAGTATATCTATATATGCTAATAATATTCCAGTTCTCTCTAATAATATTCTGCTCATGTCAGCACTGCCTGTAAAAATCAAGAGGCAAAATGTGCTCACTGCCCTTGACATATTGTGATGGTAAGAAAAATCAAGACTGCTTTCTCGCTGCTCTCTGAGTACAAGGGCAAACCTCTGCTTAAGCCTATCTTTCTTGATCAGAACGTCTCAGGCGTCTTTACACCTTTTTCTCCTGTTTGAACTTGTCTCTTCAGAATATTTAGTAAATACAGTTTGTGTTCACACCTAAAGTAAAGCTACCTTCTTTTGTTTTGTGTTAGAAGACCTAAAATACACGTGCACAACAAATGGCAGGGTCACATTTTCCTCATCTGCAATCCTTGCAAAGAACAGTTATGCAAGAAACTAAAATTCTATTGACATTCAAATCACACTCTACCATTTCCATTCCTCAGATCTGATATAATTTTAATATACATTGGGAATGGGACCAGGGAAAAAAAAAAAGAAACTGGAGCAGCTAAAAATGATTTGTCTATTGCCTTGTAGTGCTCCCTTTGATACACACTAGATGGTGATAACATTCTTCCACCAAACCCCAATAAATTCCATACCTACATGGCACCAACAAAACACCCTGTAAACAGTGGGTACATGTATAGGGTATCTAACAATGGACTACACAAATTAGTGAAAATCCCTGCAATGTCAAGAGTTATTGATGGGGCTACACTCAACATGATTTTATTCCATGTTTCAAACATTCCAAAGTTAAGGAGTAGGCTTTCATTCACATGAGGGGAGGAAAAAAATTCACAGGTTTCTTTCAGGGTCCAGGTACAAACATCTTTAGCTGAACTCAATTTTATTCAACTTGTAGCAACCTACAGAATAATCCAATTATCATGGTGGCTTTGTTACGTGCCCCTCAATTTCCTTACACTTGGGTCAGACCCAAACCCAGAAATATAACAATGGAAAGATGTGCAATTTTTACTTGATTTGGTTCCAAATCAGAATCTAGTATTTTTCTTCTGTGTCATACCTGAACCTTGGTGCAGATGACCTAAGAAGAAGTTTCAGGAAATGATTGCCCATGCAAACTGGGAGCCTGATGTTCAACAACAGTGAAGCAGACATGGCATTACTGCCTTGAGAGATACAGCTTAACTGCAGCACACACCTTAGAGCTGAATCTTCCTTCAGGCTGCTTTTGGTTTTGCTATAAAAACAGCCATTCCTGTTGTACAATCCACCACACACCTCACCTTTGGACTGCATTGCAAAGTATTGTAAATATCCCCAAGTTGTGAGAACACCACTCCATGAGGTCCTTTTTGGGAATATTTTACCTCCTAACTGTACATTGTTTATAAGAATCAGCGTCACCAAGATTCAATCATTTCAGGTAAGCCCTTATTCCCTTATCCCTTTCCTAGGTGCTCTGCAGCAGCTGCTTTCATAGGCTGAGATAATCATCAGATAATCACATTGCTGCCTCGCAGCATGACATTCTGCAGCTCCCAAGTGCTGCTAAACCACATCCATCATTTAGCATCCATGCTGGATTTCCATAGCTCCTGCACTGCACATGATCACAGATCTCCAGTACCCCTGCAGCCACTCTGCAGTTTCTCAGTGTTTTCCTCATATGGCTGAGCCACATGTGAGTGAATTCCAGTTGATGGGACTGAGCACCATCACAGTGACTGCTCTGTGCTCCCACATGCCATCTTTTGGTTTAGATTTACAGGTGGTTCCAGTGTGGGTACTTTTCCCTACCTGACCAGAAGGGCACTGGCCTCTGCTGGGCTGATCCTGCAGTCAGTGCTCACCTCCTTGTCTATGTGCTGAATGCTGACTACAGAATCTCCTCTCTCTAGTCTTGTGCTTGGGGTATCTTCCACAGGAACTAAAGCCAAAATAGCATAATTGATGTTACATTGTTTGCTATGTCTTCCCCAACTCAATTTTTTTCAAACAGCTGGTCACTTTAGGACCATCTTTCTGCAGCTCACTTCCCTGCCTGTCCTGTCTTTCCTAAATGTTCCAGCTCACTTCCTATAGTTTTGTTTCCTTTGAAACATTTTGATTCAGAACAAAAGGAAATTTGTGCTTTGCAAGTCTGTAGGTACAGAATCATGCATGTGTTTCACATTATACTGCTATGAGTATTTATTTAGTCATCCATTCTAGCAATCCATATACCTTACTTCCTTAAGTCTCTTATTAACAATCCACTAGAACTGAACGACTCACTACTTTTCACTGATGAAAAGTATGTATTGTGTTTTAGAGTATCATTCAATTCCTGTCTCCCACTCAAATCAGAAACATTAGAAACTATTTTTACCAGATTTGCAGCACATGGAAAATTTCAAATGTCTTTGCAAAGCCCAAGATGAGGAATACAGCTGGTTCAGGCAAACCATTTAGAATTTGCAGAAAGCTTATCAGCTAAGCTGTGATTCTGTAGACTAAAACAAATCTAAAGTCCATTAAAGTCACACAGAATACCCTCTGCAGCTTCAGATAACCAAGTCCTATTTTACCTTTTTCTATATGGAACTATAAGTCTATGAATGACTGAATTGGGTTAAAAAACTAACCTCAACCCACGTCTTCCCCAGAATTCATCTCAGAGTTTACATGTCTATTTTTCCTGAGATTTTCCTACTGCTTCTTCCTGTGGGGCCTGTAAACACACTCCAGGAAAGAAGCTTGCCAGGATATAAGAGAAACCTCATGAGAAATTTTGTTGTTGGTTCATTTCCAGGAAAATTCTTTGGACCCAAGACGTAGAAGTAAAAGTCTCCAGACTGGGGACACAATACCTGCAATATCTCTAAGAGCAACAGTGATCACTTCCTGAAAACTGCTCTTAATAGTCTCATTTCTCAGACCCCAGCTGGATGTGGAAACATCATTTCCACAGTGAATAGCACAGTCATCATCAAAATTTTATCTAAAATAGTGAATTTAAGTTTTGTAGAGGGCTGCAGGTAGCTTGCTTGGAATTTAAGAAAATTATAGGATAAAAAACCTGTACTATTTCTCCTTCCTTTATTTTCTTGGGTTCAAGACCCAGGTGTTTGTGGGTGTAACAGAAACTGGTTGTTCTGCTCGGGCCCAAGTCTGTGATTCCACAAACATTTCTTTAGCAACACCATTAACCTAATTATCTGCTGTTCTAAGAGGAAAGCAAATCTCCTGAGAATGTGTATGGAGACAAACAAGGGTCTCAGAAGAGCCACCACACTAAAGAGGGAGCACTTCAGCATACTCCATAAGAAACTGTGCAGTACTAGCAAAAAGAGAAAGGAAGATGACAGGAAGGCACCTGAAATCCAGGAAACATTTCCTCAGGACTGAAATGAAAGTTAAATATCTTTGATGATGGTCCACAGTTTAGACTGCTGTTGCAATGCCAGAATATCATCTTCCATCTCAACAAAATCTACCTAAAAACAAAATTTAAAAATACTGCCAACCCTGAAATGGGCCATTGCATAAAATCCCCAAGTAGCAACCACAACTCAAGTTTCCCTAATCCTAATACCAATACACTATCCCTTCCCTCATATTCTTATTTTGCCTAACAAATTAGACCATACACACACATTTTTTCTGGATCTAGCTCCCTCCTCATCATGACCATTTTGGTGCAGCTCACAGCACAGGGGATGCCTGAGATCAATCAGAAAATATTCACACAGAGAGCTCTCCTGCTCTGATCAGGAACTCTGCTGTATTCCCTAGTGCACAGACAGCACAGAGCCAGCATTCCCTGGGCTCTGCACACGTCACAAACATCAGCCAAAGTTGACTTCTTGGGGGAGACAGATGGAGGAATCCCACTGTCCACTTTGGATCGTGTTTGGATATGTCCTGGGCAATGGACTGTTCTGATTTGAAGCTTTCTAGGTGTTCACAGCACATTTCAAGCAGCTCAGGAATGTCATTACTGAAAACATGTTCATGAAACTGAGGCAACTCTAGGGCCAGGTAGTAACTGAGCTAGATCAGAATTTCTTTAATTTAAATTCAATTTTAGGCACTGTCATGTGTTATGAAGTCTAGTTCCAAATTGCACACCTTATCTGCCTCATTTGAGTAAGTTAAAAGAAATGCTTCCTTGTTCAGTATTCTTAAGCTATTTGCATACAATAGATACTAAATAATTCAGGAGATTGATTTGTAAAAGATGAAGGCTTTACAAAAGGCTGGAAATAGAATTTCTACAAAACACTTCAGAGTACCCTAGTCACGCTGTTGAGCCTCAAGTGCTTTTAGTTATTACTATTCAAGGATTTTCATTTCTAAGACAGGTACTAATCTTCCAGAACACATCCCTTGGATACACATACCCATGGTACATGATTAGGCAAACAAATGCACATTTTCCCACCTATGAACCATTTTCCTTGATTTTAGCATGCAATTTTTGCCCAGTTGCTAGCCGTAAGTACAGTCCATCATTTTACTTCCATCAGTTATAACACAGCATTCCCACTCAATCAAATTAACATCTGACCATCTAACTAATGCCCACTGAACACACAGGAAAGAAATCCTCTGATTTCACTGGGAGAGGAAATGAGCAAAGTGGTGTGCAGCTATTTGTTGACTAAATCCTAGCAGCTTGAAATGCATACAATTTACTTCAGGGGCAAATTTTATACTGAATTATAGAAGGTTAAATTGTTGACATGATCAAAAATAGGCAGCATATCCAGATCAACAAAATCTGATTTATGAACTATAAACTAGTGTGGACAAAGAGTTTTCTGATTTAAAATGAAAACACCATCCTTTTACATTCTCTTTTAACTTTTGTAAAATTACTTTTTATTGGTTTATACTGAGGTAACTATTGAGTTCAGCAGGTCAGAAAACCAAATGAAGTCACCAATTTAACCCCATATACTGCAGCCCACAGCCACAAAGATGTCACTTTTGCAACTGGAAGCTGTTAGTGAGCAATTCAGCACAGCTTCACAGGACCCCTACTCTCGGGTGTCTGTAACTTGCATCTTTGCTGTGCAGCAATCATATTTCCACAATAAAACTTGTAGGGGTAATTTGATTTTACTCTGCCAGCCAGCACTTCATTGCTAGTACTTATGATGCATTACATATTTGTCTGAGAACATTAGCACTCAGATAATTAACTCTTCTGCCACGTGTCCGGTTTATGTTCTTCACTGAAAACAAAGAGACATGCCTTGCATGTAAGCAAATCTAATCCCTACATCTCAGTAGGGTCAGTGGTCAGTAAATTAAAATCTAGGGTAGTAGCAGTTAAATGAATTTCTTTTTTCCCTCTTTTTTCTTCTTTTTTTGGCACTTTCTAGCAGAACGGTTCACATACAATCACTCAATGGCTGGAAAGTGGGCTTGGCAGGAGGAGCCAAGGCTCAGCATGGCTCCAGTCAAGACAAATGGCTGAATTATTGTGACGTTAGTAAACAGGTAATTAGCTTTGCATGTCATTGTTCAGCACCTCAAGCTCATTACTGAAGTCTTACAACACTCTCTTTAAAAATTCAGACCTGTTTGACCTGCTACCAGCTATAGTGCATTTCAAGCACTCATGGATAAAGTGCAATCTTGTCAAACTGAAGACACCTGCTCCCAGCAGGAACACTACTTATGAACTGCCAAGTCTTTTGTTACAGTACCTTGAGAAGCAATGATCTTTCCATCTGGAATAACCAGCATCAACTTGGCTGCAACCACTGTAAAGCGATCTTTGAATATTTATTACCACATGAAGTACACAGAGCTATAAAAGCGGTATGTACACAAATGCAAAAAGGGAGAAGACGACTCCTGATAAATTTTGCTGTTTGCCACACAAGGGTTTGAAATTCATTTTCTTTCAAAACCAGCTCGTGGTAACAACTTCCAGGTTTTTTTTCCTCTACCACAAGCTCTACCAGGTTGAAGCTCACCCCTGTATAAATGACTTTTTTTTTAGTTTTTAGCTCAATCTCATTTCTTCAGTTATTCATCTTCCCGGATAGTGGGCTGTGTTCCTCAGTTTACTTCTGATTAATTGCCATGATAAATTGCCATTCTAATACAAAAAGAGCATGGGATAATTCTGCCCTTGTCATCTTTGTTTTGCAAGCGTACAAGTGATAATTTAAGCTAATTATATTTTAGAACTGTGGTCATTAAAAATCCAGTAAAAGCAGTTTAGGGCTGGGGTGAAAGTATCAGAATTTAAGTTTATTCCTTGCATTTTCTTTGCTTTGGTGCTTTCCACAAGGGCAATGAAAAGCCTGATCAGAACCTCAGTGCTCCTCAGACTTCCAAAGACAGTTTAATTCAACAACACATTCCTTGCTATCTTCTCTGCCCTGAAGAGACCTCAGTGAGCGAAGTCCATTCTGCAGCACTTAATCATATATATGTAAATGTAGCATTTAGAATTTGGAGCCCACTGTGAGCCTGTGTTTCTTGAGCCGTTATTTTAAAAGGCACTTTAAATCAATTTTGCAGTAAACATGGGGTTTGTTTCAATAACAACCATTTTTCTCCTGATTAGTAAATTACTGTTGTTTCCAATGTTTCATTCTAACTACTACTTGCTCAGAGTCATAGGAAAACAGAGCACTTAGTCAAGACAAACTTCCCTTTATTTCCATCTCAGCAAAGCAAGGTCTAGATTACTTTCAGAAAAACAGTTTTCAGCTGACAAAGTGAAAAATGTTGCATAACACCAAACTTATAACATGGTAAGAAAGTTTTAATAGAAGGATTACCACTTGCTGTTGTAACTAGTTTAAAAGTCCTTTAAGACTCTCTGCTAAGAACAGAAGATTATATTTGCAGTATTTATGTAATTTCTATTGGCTGGCTGTGTAATAATTTATGAAAATTGTGACAGAACAGTGCTTTAATACAGATTAAACTATATTGAGAGAGGAAAATACAGCAAAATGCCGGTGTGCTGCACAGAATACCAATCCCAGGATCATCTAGAATTTCAAAACAATTCCTTTGGAAAATACAAATTGTCTTTTTCCAGCCATTGAATAATGTTTCTCAAGCACATATTTTTCTATGTGGATATGCATTACACATGTCTCTTTGCACGAGGTTATCTGTATTGTCAGACCCCCATTTTATAGGCTTAGGAAAAACAGCAAGTCATTCATGTCATCTTCGTCCAGAGACAGCACATACCCTAAATGTCATATCCTGGTGCATTAAGCATTGCCCACGTGTCTTCAAAGTGCTGTCAATGCTATTTGTACACATTTCTATTTGTTAAGCTAGGCAATCATAATGCAAGTACTAGAAGAAGCTGAAGGTTTTAACTTTTTAATTCATGGCAGAACTGTCCAAAAGAGCTTCAAATTCATGCAAAATGACTGATTGTAACAGGGTACTGCAACATGAAAAAAAAAGTGAGATCTGTGAAAAGCTACAGCAGATCTCTTTACACTGACACTGTTCCCATCCATAAGTTACTGGAAACAATTTCCTCATGAAGGATTTTTATTTGGGCTAGTAATTGGAGAATAAGTTAGGTTTTTACTTTGGTTTGAGGCTGGTCAAGAACTTTGATGTCCAGGAAATCCATTGGCAGATCAATAAACTGGCGAGAAGCAAAACATAGAAGCAGCTAAGGAAAAAAATTTCATAACTTTATACCTGTAGATACACACAAAAATATATCTGCGAGCCCTAGAACCTGTAGATCTGCCTCTTACATTTGCAAAGTCCCCATTTTAATTAATATCAACTGTAATCATATGGGAAACTAGGCATATTAACAGTAATTAAAACCTTGGCCTCTTAAAACACATCAGACACACACACACAAGGGCAAAATCCAATTTGGAGAAATATATGGAGCATTCAAGGGTCGATATGGAGATTCTATCTAGGTTACCAAAATAAACAGGCAAATCAACCCTATCTAACAATGAAAATGCTTTTCTTGAGATCTCAAGAGGATTTCCAATTATTCACAAATTACTAACCATGCATGCCTTTCCCAGAATTATAAACAAGTCACCAGAAAATAGCAAGTTTAACAAAATTGTCCAACAGCCCATTAACTGTACAACCATGCTAAAGAGCCAGAGAGAAGTCTAAATCTGCCAGAACCAGTGTCTCTTGAGCCTGCCAAGGGGATAGATGTTTCAGCTGCAGAATATCCATTTGCAGCTTGCCACCATCTGGACCCTGGAAACTGAGCACTCAAGTGATGGGCTGGCACAATCCAGTTCAGGAGTGACCTCTGGTTCTTAGGAAAGTCTTTAAGGATGGTGTTACTGAAAGGAGGTCAGGCTTGCTTGCTTGAGACTAATATCAGAATTCACAAAAAACAATTTTACCTGTATTCCTTCAAAAGTCTGTTTCGCATGTAATTCTAAAGATTTACTGAACGTATCAACAGCTTTAGCTGTTGTGGGGCCCAGCAACTGGAATTCTTCATATATTCAGATTTACACATCACCTCAGCTGACTTTAAGTTTATTCACCAAAATTTCACAACATGCAGATGCAAACAGATAATTGGGAGAGTCCTGTCAACACTTCTGTGAAATTAAACTGGGCACATGGGGATCACCTGAATGCAATTAACAAGGATGAGGCACAGTGGTGCAGCACACATTTGAGTTTCAAACCTTTACACAAAAGTATAACAAATAGGTCAAGTAATCTCTGCCTTTCCAAGCTTTCTTTTCTGCAAGTGTGGAAGGGGAAAAAACACCCCACAATCTTGTGATTTTTTTAAGAAAACATAGTAGTGCATGCTTTGAGTTAAAGCAGCATATGGAAGTGAAAGAAGGTGACAAAATGACTACAGCCTACAGTAAGAAATATTACTATAAAGGAATTTTTGCCAAAAAATACACTATTTGGTTTTTTAGCAAATGTACTTGTTTGTAGTACCTTTATACAAACAGGATTAAGAGGCTGTGCTTACCTCTTTTTTGGATTGTCTGAACACAAATACTTCTTTAGATCAGGGTTGCACTCTTCAAGCACAGAGCTGTGTGAAGCTTATCCCTTTTGTAATACCCCTAGAGAAAACTAACATACAGAACATTGTTTTGAGGTTATGTTAGAGCACTCTAACTTGTGAGCCTGCAAATTGTTTTTTGTTCATCTACTGTTCATAATCAATTACAGTTCTTATGTCAAAGGCTCCCAGTTGTCTTCAAACCATCAGATCCAGAGCCATCACCACGAGCAGCAGGCATGCTTAGAGTTGTTCTTTTTAAGTCACATGAAATCAACCTATCTTTATTTGTTATCTCCTGAAAAAGCACTGTTCAGTCTCCTTTGAGGCTCAGGCTTGGCCCTGACACCAATGAAACAAGAATGGTTCTGCGGCACTGGAGGTTACTTCTCAAACTATCAGACAAGTGGTACAGAGCATCCCTGAACTCTGCTCTGGAGGAAGTACATGCAGAAATGTGGGCCAGACACGCAGATTCAGGCTACTAGCTATAGGAATATCATCTCAGGTTTGCTCCATTGAGCACTGTGGGTTTAAGAACTGCCTTTGGAGTTCTGTATTTGAATTGACCCATTTACAAACTTAGACTATTGAGCATTCTTTAACCACTTATCTGATGATGCCTTTCTACTCACTAACAAAATGTTAGATCAAAGTTTTTAGGAACCAATAGTAACTCCAAACTTTTGGAAGTGGGCCATGGCCTTAAGAAGGGCTAAGCACAAGATCCTGAGCCAGGTGATAGGCACTTGCACAAGGACTGGCACATTTAGATTGAACCTTTTCCGGACTTTAAGAAGCAATTCTTTATTTATTGGCGAAAGTTACACACTGATTGAAAAGAGAAGAAACACACCTTCAGGGTCCTTTGGCCTTCCTCTAAAGACACATTATCAATTTCTTTAATTATCACCATGGTAGGAAAACTTGGTGAAAGATTTAGAAGGACGAGGGAGGAAAACATGTGTTACGCTCGTTTAAGACCACTTGAAAACAGATTATTCTGAAGATGGAAAGAGAATCGTTGGGCATATAAATAATTAATCTCAGAAAATAAATTAAATGTGAAACAGTGTAACATTTTGACTGATTCAGCGCAATCAGCTTTCACTGCTTCCAAATTGCTATTGCTAAATTGCCATTTGCAGGAATTTCAGCATAGCACAGTGTAACTCACTAGTCAGTCATGTGCCCCGGGCACAGGCAGAACTGAGATACAAACAGCCTGGTGACAGCCTGGCTATGATAACTAGATAGAAATCATGCAGACAGACACAGGGCTTCTATCATGTCCATCTGAGCAGCACCCCTGTTTATAAAATATTAAACCCTGGACATTTATTTTAGGTAAGATTTACAGCAAGTCATCTGCCACATTGTTGAACACTAATAGGTGTCTATGGCTGAAAAGCAGAGAGCATGATTTCTCAAGCTTCATTGTTTGCTAGAAAACAAAAAAAATAGGAGTAGTCTGGTTAAGACTGGTCCTACCAGTGTCTTTATCAGAGCAGGAAGGCAGAATGAGAAGTAGCTTTTGCTGGTTCAGATCAGCTGCACCAATTCCCTGATGCATAAAGCATAAAGAGCCAAAAGCAGACAAACACACAAGGTCAAAAGTAATAAAAGCAGCTTTGTAAAAGCTAGTCATCTCTCTATGCTTGATTTTTTTTTATTTTTTTTTTTTTTATGAAGTGTCTTTGTAAAACATCTATTTTTGTTTCTTTACATGTAAGTGATACCAGCCAGTTACTGCACTCTCAGCTCAGGCAAGCTGAGTAAGGTTAAAGAAGGGAGCCTCTTCCAAAGACATTGCTGCTGCAAGAGCTCCACACAGCCTGGTAAGCAGCACTTTTTTGTCAATAATATAACAGCTTAAAATGCATGGGTTTTGTGATGCTATGCTGACAAACAGGCAGTTGCAATTCTTCTATATGAAACATTATTTAACCTGCATCCCAGCAAATTGCCTGTCCCTGGAGCTGCAATTTTTCACATGACCCATAAAGGCATTTCTGAGCCTTTGAGTTCAGACCCCAATTCTCATGGTACATTGTGTGGGAAAAGAAACTACACTTCCCAGTCTTCTGCCAGGACCCAGCTGACAATTACTCTCTCACTCGGACTAAATTCTTCCAGTATTTTGAGTTTGACATTGTGTTTTCCCATTTAAATTTCTACAACAATTTGGTTTGTTTCACTGCTTTGCCAAACATGCTCTGCCTTAACAGAGCTGCTGTAATCTATATATAGTTTGCATATTGATTCCTGTAGTACTTTGAGATCCTTCAGGCAGAAGGTTACCACAATATAAGGTTCTTCCATCTGTCCTTTAAGGTAACCTTTAAAAAAGACATAGCTCAGTTCCATCCAGATGTTTATCCAAACTGTTCTAAATCTCTAATGTCTGAAAAAATAGAAGGAACTGATTTTTTGAGAGACTTCCAGTACCACTTAATACCAATTCAGACAAACTACCATATCATCTTGTCATTGTAATCACATGGGATGCAAATAACATCTACCATTTCTGTAGAACTTTATAAAGATGAATCACCACAACAGTCCTTTGCAGTATTATCCACATTTTACTACTGAGGAAAGAGTGTGTCTGTTTTTACATTATACCATTAAGTGACCTACTCTTTCAATCTAAAAAGATTAGCAATGAAAAATGCAGAAACTATTACTGTAACTTCCCCTGCTTTTGTTTGGTGAAATGCTGTTTAAATATTTAGATCCTGCAAATTCTTTTACCATCATAGAATGTTGTTAAAAAAACAGGCCTCTGAATAATCAAAGTGACACTCTCTTTTGACTGTGCTCTGACTTAGCAGCAATATTTCAATTTATTGCAATTTTGATCATGGTAGAAAAGTCAGCTGAATGAAAAAATAAAGACACCTGTCACTGCTCACTATTTTCTCATGAGCCCTGAATGAGCAATCCTATCATTTAGATAAGGCATTAACTTCTTGAAATCACAACAGCTCTCCATAGGAAAATAAAAAGGTATGTGTTCACTATCTACATATCACAGACAACAATATAGTCCATTATCTACTGAAACACTTCTGAGTTCCTGCTTTCCATGAAAAGCCTGTGGGGTAAAAAAATCCAAAAGTTGTTTTTGTTTTGGGAAGTTGTTTTACGGAGTTTTGTGTGTTTTGAAAAATCTCAGCCTTCATGACTAACCTCACAGGTACAAGAGAACCTTGGGGAAAGCACTGTATGAAAAATATTTTGGAATCTCTATCAGAAATCTGAAGGACCTAAGCCCAAGAGATGCTGTGTTAACTTCACTAATCACAGAAGCCAGAAAAAAACAAATGAAAAGAACGTTTAGCATAATTTTGACTGACTTCCAAATGAACATTTATGTGGCATCTAACTGTATACAACCTGGAAAAAGAATTCTACAGTAGAATAGTCTCTGCAGAATTAATTAAGTACCAGCTTGGCTCTGCTTCACATTTCAGCAGAGGCATCTAAGGAAAAGTTGTTGACAAAAAATCTGACACATTTCCGACTCCCAGGGGTCACAACCTGGGAGTTATCCCAAAATATTCCAGTATGGGTTTCATGGTAACTACACTCCAAGTTGTACAAGACAAATCTTTTCATATCAACAAAACATAGCTTCCTGTCAAATACTGATGGAACCATCATGGGTCCACAGCTATCACTGAGTTGGGATTTTCCAGTGAAAAGCCCCCCAGTCAAGACCATTTTGAGATTTAACCTTCTGGAAGAAAACAATGCACAGGAAATGGGTTGCCATATCCAAATTCTGTCCTCTGCAGCAAACTAGAGGGGGATCAAAAGAGACTTTCATTATACTAGTTCTGTCCAGCTGGATAGAGAAATTAGTGTCATGGTATACACGTAGGTGCAGGTGTAAAAGAAATCACATCTTCACCTGTATTTTATCGAAAAGTCATATTTCAAAATTAATTCACATGACACTAATAATTAAATTAATGAATATTGCATCCCACCATACTAAAAAAATGAAGTATAATTAGCATGGAAGCAAATAACATGAGATTTCCCCCCCTTGAGGCCTCTTTCATTCACCAATTTTGGAGTAGCAACTTTGAGACCAAAACACAGCAAAAGTGGCATCGTCTCATTTTCATCTAAGGGTCTGGGTCATACTCACATGACAATAATCATAGCAAAAATGGCTCTTTCCCCTTTTCCCTTGAGTTTGCAGAAGAGAGACCTTATCAAAATTGAGCACTCCCACACTTATATGTGGTTTGTGTGTCCTTTGTTTTCATGTGCAGAGATGTTTCTATGCCTAATTAGCAAAGGAAGCTTAAGTGAAGTCTAGATATGAAAAGAGATGTAGAAAAGTCAAAGCTGGCAAGATAGGAAAGACAGAATTTGATAACTTCATTAGTAGGATTACATGATAGAGTGCACATGGCAGCGAAGGACTAGATTCCACCAAGGAGTCTGGTCTAGTTCCTACTTTACATCCTTGTGATAGAATACTGATGCTGAGTCGATAAAAACAGATGGGCAGGGACTGAAAAGGGCTGGGAGAGGAAGACTGCAGGATACTGAAGTGTTATTCTCCCCAAACCTTTATTCTTTTGATCCCCAAAGCATTGCATCTTCTGTTCCATTCTATGTGTGATATATAGGAACTAGACATGAACAGTGATGTTCAAATAACCACAGCTAGTAACTACATTCACCCTTCAAGAATTATCTGTGTACATACATATTGCTGTTCCTGGAGGGTACTGTGATCTTTAAAGAGTCAAGATAGAGAAGCTGAAGATAAGCCTAGCAGATTTGCTAATTTTAGTAGACAATGATTCTCCCTGTTAAAGAGAACCAGGGATTAAAAAATTGTATTGTTTGTTACTGTTTTCTAGCCTAAATCAGATCATGACAAGCTGTAGCTAGCCCCATGGAGTCCCACTACTGGGCATCTTTGTGGTGAACAGAAGCACCAAAGACAAGGAGACCAGGGTCTGCAGCTCCATTTTCAATAGGGAGTCATTAAGGTGCCCAAAAGAGTCAGCTTTTTACAACTGCACTAACACAACAGGAGAGTTTTATCTTGTCAAGCCCCTTTACACTCACCTCCCCACCAAAGAAGAAAATTAATTATTCTTTGTTTCTTTTCTGTTCTAGAAGAGACACCAGTAATCAGTCTATGCAGAAAAAGAAAAATGCCTTGCAAACACAGAATTAAGTAAGCCCTCAAAAACTGTATATAGCAGCATGTTAACTTCCACAACAATTCTTTGTGGCAGGACACATCCTCATGTGTCATGTGCTTTCTAGGAATAACACTAAACTGGCCAGGGGTATTATTTCAATTTCTAGAAAGGGCAGTTGATATAGATGAGGATCAGGGCTGTTTAGCAGAGGAGACAGCAGCACTGACCCACATATTTTAACAAGAATATGTGCACATGCAGGATAATTCCAGTAATTCACATCAAAGTTATACGCACAAGAGGTGTGGAA
Source organism: Sialia sialis (assembly GCA_009812075.1). Classification (NCBI taxonomy): domain Eukaryota; kingdom Metazoa; phylum Chordata; class Aves; order Passeriformes; family Turdidae; genus Sialia; species Sialia sialis. The sequence goes on along the minus strand of VRYO01000100.1, from coordinate 10,816,332 downwards.
CAGGGCAGATGATGGTAATTGAACATGAAGACTACAGCAAAACATTTTTGTAGTGTGTTTGAAGATGTTAGAGTAAGAGGCCTTAAACACATGGATGATGAGTGAGCTCCTATTTTAATCACCCTCCAAAGGATTCTACAGTCCATGTCTGAAGCCAAATTCCAAATCTGTTACAGCCTAGACTGAGTTCCATTAGTAAAAAAGCCTTCTGTGCACAACCAGTGTTTTGTCACACTCCACTCAGCTTCCTAGAAGGCATGACACTTGAATTTTGCTGGCTGAACTGCCATTGTCACAAATGTACTGCTACTTCCTCATAGCATGAACAATGTATTTTGATCTCCAATGTTACAATGAAGGAAGATGAATCAGCATTCAAAATTATGGCATTTCTTAGTTTCACCTTACAGAAGAAAAGCTGTAGAATATTATGGATCCTTTGTACAAAAGGTTCACATTCCTTTAGAGAAAAGATTTAGTATGTAGGATACAATCCCTGATAGAAGAACAGAGAACACACATGGGCCTCATTTTCCAGTGCAATGGACAAACCCAAAGAAGCAGTCTGATATTGCTGCTGAGATAAGCAGCAGTTACTGGGCAGCAGCCAGCAGATAAAGCCACAGTATTATCCAAAGCAATATTGCCAGTGTCATTCTGGAACAGTAACTTTACCTACCACCAGTAGAGAAACACAGTAGATTGAATACCTCTCTAGGTGCTTCATGTACTGCAAGGCTGCTCTAATTGTGTAGCTGTAAATCCTCCATGAAAGAGAAACCCTGGGCAAAGAAAGCCAATAAAGAGGCATTGGACACTTGCTTCCATCCCTGTCTTGGTTGATTTGGCTTATTGTGAGTAGTCATGTGAGCATCTTTCCACCCCCTCTGTGTCTGTCTGCTGCCTACACTCAGTTCTCTTCCAGACATTGATTTCAACACCAAGGAGTGGGGTACAGCAGCCATTGCCCTGTGTCTTTACTAGAGGATGATCCTTATGAGACTGTGTTCCAGTGGCACAAGTATTATGTACTCTTCCTCAAGACAAGCTACATATTTGTTATTTTAGTGAAAAAGCAGCCAAATTTTATTAGTAGTTAATGTAGATTTTTAAAACTCCTCAGTCCTCTCTTTCTATTTTCTAAAACTAATTCTGTCACTATCCTGATTTATCCCACTGTTTTACTATTGTTCTGTTGGGTTTTTTATCTTGCTGGAACAAATTTAAGACCCTTTATTTAATTTTTCTTATTAATATTCATATATTAATGCAACACATTTATTATTCAAGTTGATAACAATGTCTGTCTTCTAACAGCCTTAATTCACAGAATGGAGATCCTAAGGAAATCTGGACATTGTTAAAAGCCAAAACATTACTTGCTTTGTCTCCAGCTATCTTGGAGCTTTTTTGGGTCCAACAACATTACATTTTTGAACAGGAGTAGAAATGATGCACAGTTTTCTCAATACCCACTAATTGCTCTTTCTTGCCAAGTTGCCAGTACGACATTTCAGTGAGCCCTTCTCCAACTCCCTGCTCATACCTTCAAACCTTAGAATTGGGAAATCGGACAACAGAGTGGATTAAAACACATGGAGAAAAACTGACCCAAAACCAAAGGAAAAAGCCATGTTTAAAGCAAACGCACAAAGAACAAGCGAGTCTGACAGAGATGTCAAACAAGTCCTGCCTCACATTTACTCGTAGAAAAGCAGAATGTTGACCTTAAAAAGGGGGTGGGAAGATCTTGGTTTTAATTTTTATTTTCCCAATGACAGTGGGATGCCGGCCACGGGCACCACATCCCATAAAACAGGAAGGTGCTGCCACCTGCAGGTCCCAAAGCTCAGCCCTGGGACCCCAGCACGGGCACGGACCCCGCGGCTGCCATGGACCCACAGCCCCGTGGTACCTGCCCCAGAGATGCTTCATCCTGCTCTTAGTCTCGTCTTCGGAGAGCAACAAAGGCACAGAAATCAGCATCTTCTGCACAAAGTAAGCTTATGCTTTGTAGTCTTTAGAGTGCAAAGATCCACTGCAGGAAACACAAGACCTCTTCAAATCCTCACCACATGACACTTCCAGCCCCATGATGCCAAGACTAAAGGTAGTTGTTCTTGTAAATAAATTCATGAATCCTCATCTAAGGTCGTGTCAACATTCACAGAAGCCCAAATACCTCTCATGGCTGTACTTTCAGCTTTCAAGTTATGGAAATTTGCAGGTTTTAGATTTATGATGCTTATTCTTTGTTCTAAGGTGGGTTTATAAGCATAGTTCTTTATAACAAGAGCTCAAGAAAGAGTAAACTGAGAAATAATTTAAGAAGAAGCTTAAAATAATACAAAAATTAGCACCACAGCAGAAGAAAGTAGTCTATAACTATGGTTCACTCAGAATTAGGGGTTTGGAATATAACTTCCATATTCAAAGAACATATTTAGGCCTCCATTTTACAGAATGGTCCGTGAAACATGGAAAGTCTCACCTTTTGAGTCCAATAGTTTACAATTTTATATTCCTATTACCATGCACTACGAGTGGCAAAAAAAAAAAAGCCATAATAAAACAAGACAAGAAATTTTAGGAAAAAAACCCCAAACCAGTTCCTTTTATCAGAGCCTTTTTCTCTGAACAGTCTATTTGACTTTTTTTTTTAAATCAGAATGTAAATATTGTATTATGTTTATTCAGTTATACTCCCATCAGCATGCCAAACAGCATAACTTTTTGACTAGGGACACAGTAAGCCTACAGTGTCTGCCAAAGTTTACTCCCTTAAGGCATTAGGGAGTCTCATGAAAGTAGCTGTGCTTTGAACTGCCCTGGCTGCTGTGGGTTGTGTCTGATTAACTGATATTTTACATAACACTAGCAACCATCACCACAGCGAAAAAAAATTAAACAAGTAATCTACAAATGCAGAGGGCACCTTCTTCCCACATTGCTGTTGCAAACTAACACAGCAGATTATTCCATCCAGTGTAAATACAAATGGAGATAGGACAGCCACTGGAACCTGATCTGCTTCAAGAGCCAAATTTGGCATTCCAAGTCTTCATTTTAAGAAGGCAACGAACTTAGCCCTAGTCCTGAATTTTACAGAGACAGAGAGACTCCTAAAGTTGAATGAGACCCAGCTGCAAAGGCACCCTGAACTTTACAAGCACTCCAGAAATTACTAGCATTAACAGCACTCCTGACATGGACCTGTGGAGCTGTTGTTTGCCTGCATGCTGAGCTGGGCAAGCAGCAGCCCACTCTAGCTCAAATCCTGCACACTCTTACAGCACCCTTCAGATGCATTCCCTGGACAGTCTGCACAAATGCTGGGACATCAGTTGTGTATCGGACTGAAACAGGCTCCCTTTGTGTTCACCTTTCAGCTCACAACTGCAAAAGCAGAAGTAACATTCAATAAAATACATTTTTTGTACTCTGCTTATGAAAGTATCTGACACTAATAGACAACTGCCACCCACATGCAGCACACTAAGGATTTCCACAGCTAAAAGCATGTCATGCATCAGCTTGAATAAAGCACTAATGCTTGTTCCTAGTGGCCATAATAATTCACACCTTCTGTATCAGACACAGAAGATTACCTAAAACATACTCATGCCAGAGGGCTACATATGCAAATTACACCTTGCTGGGCAAAGAGATTAAGCCTAGAACAGTTGTGGGTGTTTTACACCCATAAACATGGGTGTATATATCCAGATTCAGAGAAATGCATCACATTAGAAAGGTGAACATATGCTTTGCAGTAAGGTAAAAACAGACACTTTGCTGATTCTCACCAAAGTGATGACTGGCAGATAAACTCTGGGCTGAGTAAAGCCAACAGTTATATTGGCATGAAGTCAGAGAAGAATCAGCCTTCATGTATAGAAATACAAAACAAATTTAGGATAACAAACTCTGCCTTCAAAATTTCATTGATAGCTTTCTTAATTTAAACTCGCCTGTACTGTGTTGGAACAAAACAGCAGCCTGCACAACAGGAATACTGAAAACAACTTACAGATTTGGGGAAGAAAACTTCTACTTGGATGATTCTCTTGATCTTGTCCAGCTGAGCAGAGCTGGAAAGTGTCTCTGCAAATGCAAAGCAAGAAAGTGAATCAATTCACCTCAGCAAACATAAAAATAAAACACTACTATATTGGTCAGACTTTCCCTCATATGCAACAAGTAATACATTCTATTTCTAACTACTGGAAGACAAAATGAAAAATATACAGGTCCTGATACTATTTGTAGCTCTATGCAAACAGACTACTGCATCTGCACGAGTCTTCTGACAAAAATCACAGTCAAAGTCTGACAAAAAGAGTAAAACCAGCTTTTACTTATTCTCAGTCTGAGCTTGGATGGCTGGGACAAATTCATCTCAAAAGACATCCCTGGAAATTCATCTAGGTTTAGCTCTGCAGCAGAACTAAACCCCGCCTCCACAAAAAAGCACAGCCCCTCCCCACTCCTGCAAAGAAAGTGGGGTGGAGGAGGAAAAGAAGGATTTTATTTTGCTCCCATTTCAACACATACCACATATTCAGACAGACAGAAGTTCATCACTGTTCTAATTAAATGCTGTACATCACTGAGTACTTTCATCCTTTATGACAAACTGTAGAAAGAAAACATCTTTCCTTCCCTCTTATGGCACCTGCTGTAGCCAGAAATCAATTCCTCTTGAACCACTAGCCAATCAGTGTGTGATCTAAAGCTTACACAAGCTTAACAATTCCTTCTTTATTAGATCAGTGAGAAACTAAAATATCAAAACTTCTTTATTCTGTCTATCACTTATTACCATTTAATAGCATGAGACCATCCAAGTGCTGTTATTGTACTAAAAACTGGCATCAGCATGACCCATCACTCTCAGCTTACCACTCATCCCCAGCTAAGCAGCAAACAGGGTGTTTGATCATGATCATCCAAGATTCAGTCTCCTTACTGATTGGCATCTTCTGGAGTATAAAATCAGTACACCTCCATTCATCCAAGTCTTGGCAGTTAGAAAGTCTCAGCAAATAGCAGAGTCATGTTGAGAAGCAAAACCCATCTGACACTAAACTTTATGGCATAAGAGACCTCTCAAATTGTGGAAGATCTACACAAAGAGACAGCCCTGGACTTCATAAGCACTGCAACAGCCCAGACACACAAACCAAGGCACAGCACCAACCTCACATCTCTGGGGAGGTGCCCAGGTGCTCACTTGCCAAACTGGATGAGCAGGAGTTAGCTGCTCTGATACTTATCAAGATGCTTTCAGAGACCTGCACCCAACAGCTTAGGGCTACTGGTTCTTTCCTTGGATAATTTGCACAGATACCAATGGATCTTCTACTGCTGCTGAAGAGTCAAGTCTTGAGTAACTAGAAGACAAAGGAAGCAATGCTATCCTGATTTAGATTGCTTCAATATTTAATCAGTACTGATTGTCCTTATAAGTCTCTCAGACAAACAGCCAGAAATACTTGGGATTTTAAGCTCTGGATGAAGCTGGGAGTGGGTGAAGTATTCCTACATTCTTTTTCTCCATACCAGACTTTCACCTGCTAAATTTTAGAATTCCTTGTCACTCACATGCAACGGATTTCTGCTCATCCCTCCCCACTGTATAATGGAATCAAAGATAACTGAATCATCCCACAATTGTAATTGAAAATCTCTCTGCTCTATATGTGCATTTTGCAATATGACTCCAAGTTTCAATAGATTTGTCCATAATGCCCATTTCAGCTGATAAATGATTCTGTGCTTGGGGAAGAGGGAGTGGCAAAAAACTAAGACTTACTGCTTTAATACTAGGATCATGTCTTAAGGCCTAGGTTGTTTTATATTTGGCAATATGAACAAAGTAAAAACCTGATTTTGCCACATTTTTCAGTGGCCAGAATAACAGAACAGATGAAATCGCAGCAATACAAAGCACCACTGCAGCGGTGCAAGTAGAACTATTATTCACTTTATGGCAGTAAAATGGGGTAAAACAGCCTCTAATCTGCCCTTGGGTAAAAGGCAGGGAAGTGATACCAAGAAATCTCCTGCTGGATCTAATAGGTCCCAAGGGGAAATTATGAGTCTTATCTTTAACTCAGCTGAACCATAAAATAGGATGAAAGCAGACCTGAACAGAAGACAGATTCTGTAACAAAGCTGCTTGTTATGAAATTCAATTACAAAATTTCAAGAGCAATTTCTGTATCAATATTTTACTAAATAAAAGGAGCAAGAAAGAGGGGGGAAAAAAGTGCAACTCAGTTTGGATCAGAGAAAAAAGAAAAACAGCTACTGAAATAGGGTACTCTTTACTCATTCCTTTCTATAGCCCAATCTTTATTAAAAGCTTCTTTATAAGTTTAGGGTTTCAAAAATCAAGTTCAGGTACCTCATTATCTGTAGCTTTATACTGATTACAATCCTACTAATTCTAGGGGGGAAAAAAAAAAATTTACACAGTTTTCAGAATCTCCTTGCACAAATCTGTTCAAGGGTCTCCATATATAGGTATCCCCTCGGGTACAATGTCCTGCTGGGGATCCAGTGGCAGGTCCAGTGGCAGTGTCCCATTTATTCTCCCATGCAAGCAAAATCTTGCAGGTTAGGTTTCAGCAGGTGGGATTTTTAGATCAAAGATATCTTAGGTTGCCTTCCATGTAAAAAGTAGAGTTGGGGTTTTTTGATGCAAGCTTTATAGTGGCTTTCCTGCCTGCTGCCATTGCACCATCTACCAAATGATCTTATCTTCAAATGTGTTCAAGTGAAGACAACTTTGCATAAAGAGCTTAAATTAAATGAGGCTGTCTACCCCAGAATATATACACACACACACATATATATATATACACACACTGTATGACCCACATTTAGTTGGGTTTTTTTGGTTCATACAGTTGAAAAGAAAATCTCTACTGATGCACCCAAATGAGAAGCAGAAGAATAAGCTAGAGCAAGCTATGTCAATAAATACAAACTTTGAGGAATGGCATCCTAGTTCATAGCAGATTTATAGTTCTTATCTCAAGTTTCCAAAGTTCATCTGAATCTCCAATACAGAGAATTTCAATGTATCAGTAAATCTTTTAAGCCATGAAGAAAGCTCACTCAAAGAAGCAATGTCCCTTATCAGTGGAAGAAGTGATAAATCTGAAATGATATATAATTCATGATGACACATATCAAGACATTACAGCAAACACTGACACAAGACCTATTTATGGCATTGCTTTGCTAAGCATATTCCCTACAGAACTATCTCTCTTCTTATTCTGAGCCAAACAACTGCTTTGATAATGCACATCTTTTCAGAGTTGGGTAAAAAAAATCAAATCTAATTCAGCACCCATTTCTCATGATAGAAAACTAGCCAGCAACATATAGAAATAAATGAAAATTTAAGTGCAGATCAAAAAGAAATTTGACATGGTATGACTACTTAAAAAAATTCATTACCTCAGACATCAAACTATCCATTTGCCTAAAACATGCTAATAACAAATGTTAAATGGTCTGTGGCTGGGGAACAAAGGTTGAATTTAGCTCCTTCACATCTTCCTCAGTCTGTATTGTTTAATACATTTGTAGATTCACAAGCTCTGTAGAAACACAGTCTTCTCAAATCTCTCTGATATGGTTCATTGCCACCCTGAAATTCAGAATCTGGAAATACTCTGCAAATTTTAGCTAGAACTTGCAACAACCTCAGAAACAAGGTCACCACCAGACAATTTTGGGAAGTGCATTAAATTTAGTGATTACAGGTGACATGACTGGCATAAAATATCACAAGTCAGTATCACAATCCTTGAAAAATAAAAATATCTTTTAAATACTTTAAATATCACTCAACAAAACTACCTGAGATAATGTAGAGTTTGAAAAGAGGCATAGGTATGTATCTGGAAAAAACAAGAGAAACCATTTCCCTGCCAAGAGCATTACTAGAGTTCACCTTCAAATGAACAACCAAGTAATGGAAAACAAAGCAAGGTTTAAACAAACAAAAACAAAAACCACAACAAAAAACCCCAAAGTAGCTTTGCTAGCACAAATGTTTCCTTCAGAATCTACAGGAGAGACAATGCTTTCAAGACAGAGCAGGGAGGCAGGTATTTCCTAGCCACCTCCTAGCCACCATCAGGCATTAGCCACACAATATACCTACAGTGGCTGGCAAATCAGGATTAAACTAAGAAGAACACAAAAGCTGGCACAGATGTTGCACACAAGTTTCACACTATTTAGCTAATTATGTTTTTTTCTCTAATCTTTTTAAGTGTGTTATACAGCATAATATAATTTCAAATGTTAGTGTATTTGATTTGAAGAGAGAAGATGATTTCAAACCTGCCTGTGATGCAGTCAAAGGAGCACTGTGCTCTGAAAGCAGCAGATGTGCTGTCTACAAAGTCTGTTCAGACCAATCTGTGAGATACCAGCACATTAGAAGATTAGAGAGAACACTTACAGACTGGACAGGGTTATAGTTTCCAATATATGGTTTCCAATATATTTTTTTTAAAAGACAAAGGAAGTGCCAGGGTGGGTGCAGACTGGTGGAACGAAGAAACAGACTTGCAGAAAACAAGACTTAGAGAGAAGTCAGACAAGGAGAAGAATAAGCCCAGTAATATTTGTACTTGGGTAAACACCACAGTTATATTGAAGTGGTAGAAATGCAATAATGTCTGCAAATGGAAGTGGAACAATAACTTTATGCACACATACATTTGATATATACAGATGAACATACATACATATACTTGTTCAATTTAGTTAGGTTAAGGGTGGATTGAATTTGACAATGATTCTCATCCCTTCCTCCCCGCTCCCCACAAAAAGAAGTGCAAGAAAACATGAATCTCCAAAGCCATGCTGCAAACAAAAAAAGCAGGCCAGCAATTCCACATGCCTTGAGCCACATCAGACTACCCTTGTAAAGATGAATTTTCACCCATCTTCCCAAAGACATATGCAAAGAATATCACAGCCTCTTCTAGTAGGGAAAAAAAGGGGTAGTAGTCACTGGCAGCTCCTTTTTGAGAGGAATGGAGGGCCTGAGGTGCCAGTCAGACCTGATCAGGTGTATTTTGCCTCCCTGGTGCCCAGGAAAGGGACATCACAAAGAAACTTCCCAGCCAGGTATGGCCCATTGACAACTGCTTTTTCTGGCAGCAGTGAGATTCCAACAAGAAGTCTACAGATAATCAAGGAGGACTTCAGGAGCACAAGTTGTGTTCTCTACTGTGCTGCCAGTTGAAGAGCATGATGGGGCAAGAAAGAAGAAAATCATGCAGATGAACACCTGGCTTCAAGACTGCAGCTACCAGCAGAATTTTGGGGGATTTGACCATGATTCTGTTTATACAACACCAAACCTGCTGGCAACAAACAGGGTTCACCTGTCTCAAGGGGGAAAGAATAACCCTGTGCGCCTGCACAGGCTGGGGGCCAATGTGCTCTGCAGAGAAGGGCCTAGGAGCCCTGGTGGACAAGAGTCCCTGCACCAGCAGTGTGTCCTTGTGACCAAGAAGGCCAGTGGTATTCTGACACGCATTGCCAGCAGGTCAACCAACATGATCCTACCCCTCTAGAATAGCTCAGTTAATTAGAAAAGGGCGCTAATAGCACCGAGGTTGTGGATTCAATCCCTCTAGAAGCCATTCACTTAAGAGCTGGACTTGATGATCCTTGTAAATCCCTTTCAACTCGGAATATTCTGTGATCTCTAATTACTCAGCTATAGTGAGGCCAGGTCTGGAGTGCTGTGTCCAGTTCTGGGCTCATCACGATAGGGGAGACAAAGCTCCTGAAGCAGGTCCAGCAGAGGGCAACAAACTGGGACAGCTTGAAAGAGTCAGGTCTGTTCAGCCTCAAGAGGAGATGACTGAGCTGGGATCTCATCAACCCATACAAGTACCTGAAGGGAGGGTGGCAAGAGGTGGAATTGGGCTCTTTTTGATGCTGCCAAGCAACAGGACAAAAGGCAACAGGCAGAAACTGATGGACAGTAAGTTCCACCTGAATATGAAGAGGAACTTCTTTGCTGTGCAATGACCATTCACTGGAACAGATTGCTCAGTGGAGATACTCTAAAACTGTCTGAATACAATCCTGTGCCAGGTGCTTTAGAGCAACCCTGCTTGAGCAGAGAGGTTGGACCGGGTGACCCACAGTAGTTCCTTTCAACCTGAATTATTCAGTGATTCTGTGATATGTAAAACAGCTTAATTTTCAAATCTGCATTCAACTGAACATCTGTTCCTTGATGCCCTGGGCTGCCTTGATTACCTTTGCAGTGAGGACACCAAGCTTTGCAGCATCCACTGGAATCCAGTCCAGTTGCCCCTTAAGCTTTATGAAAGCCTGATCATTTCTGGTAGGCTCATGTGAGCCATTTCCTCTGACTAGCACAGGCTAAAATAAATTAATGTATGTTAATATATATTAATAAAATTGAAAAATCTTTGTCAACTCAATAGATCAACCTGCAGTTCTGGGGCACCATGAGAAGAACCTCAGCACAAAGTTTTGATCACCAGCTGATTTCCTGCATTTCAATTCAGTATAGCTAAACTAGGCACAGCTATTAGGTGGTCCAAAGTTGGCCTTTAATCAGTCAACTGATCCTGTTTTCCATCTTTATAGTGCCTTTCAGACAAAAGGTAAAAATGTCCATTAGTAAGTATGAATTGTTTAGGTTCTCTGATAATGGGGATTGTATAATAATGCTAAGATAAGAGGCTAAGAAATACAGCAGTAATGAAACTGCCTACCTCATTCACTAACAGAAAAACCTCTCAGTTAAGTGTATCAGATAACTCCCATAAAACCAATACATTTTATAGTACAATGAGTGCAACTCATCCCCTCCCATTCCTGAGTGTTCACAATTTTAAACTCATACAAAATTACCTGTATCAATATAACTCTACTTCTGCCCATGAGGCATGAATAAAGGGGAATCTTAAACTATAAAACCAAGAATCAGACCAGAAAAACTTGTGTCAATCAGCCCACAACCAACCTTAGAGCAGAAGGGAAAGAATCTGCCACTTTTTCCAGCTAATCTTATGTATGTGGAGGAATTCACCTTTCTTCTTTCTTAGCTGAACAATAAAAGAAATTAAAGTGTTCCTGAATAAAATGTTTTCTATATTCAAGATGATTTTTATCATAGTAGAAATTTTAAATATGAAACTATGCATTGGCATAGTACAGAATAAAAGGAAGAAATATTCATCTGGCATCTATAGGAACAGAGGATCATGTAACAGATGGAAAGGGAAATCAGCTCCAAACACTGAATAACCTTGTCTGTCACCAGCCTCAGAAGCAAAACCTGCCATAATTAGAAGTTTCTGGACAGCAGAAAAATGAGTGCACTAAGAAATAGAATATTATTGGTAGCAATAATTTTAATACAAGGACAACATCTGATTTTGATGATTTGCTTTCTTAGAAGCATAATTCTTTTTCTTAGAGATTAAACACAGTCCAGAGAATAATTTCATAAATGAATCCTGTTCTTCAGAGGAAAAACAGCAAATACTCTCTTGACTTCCAGCAATAGAGGACTGATTTCTTACATACATGGATGTGTCTAGTTTATTCAGTATGCATCTATGGACTGAAACTTTGGAGATCTTCATTTTATAAAGCAGTAAAATATCATTAAGAATGTTTACTTAACATCTTTAAAACAACACTTTCATAACTTTTAAGGTTATGACAACCTTTTCAGAAAGTCCATGGAAAACAGAAGCACTGAGCTCTTATCACTGTTTATAACAAAAGATCACCCTTTCATGCAAAGCATCAGGTAAGATGGCTTGCTGATAGGATGTGTTATCCACTAGTGCTTTTTTTAAAATCTAGGTGTGTTTCATATGACAATGATTTTACTGGTTTCATACTGAATGTATTCCCCATCTCTTCTCTCTCAAAAAAAAAAAAAAAAAAAAATCAACACAAGAACTTCAGAATAATTTGCTTAAAATAAAAGAACGTTACCATTGAAATTGCTATGACAGACTTGAAATATAACCCTCTAAACCAGCTTAATTTTCAGCAAACCTTGTACAGATGCTACATAGATGACATTACTTACACCATTATGAAAATGATAAAAGGCCCACAATGGAGGCATTTAAAGTAACAATAACAAGATATCACCTTCACTAAAGACTAGGAGAGACTTTTCATTTTTAGACAGCTATTTACATGCAAGGGAATGAACTAAGAACTAAACAAATATGAAATAGTTATAAGTACCACGCTAAAAATTGCCAGAAATTCAAGCCATTTTCCTGTAGCTTCCCCAACATGGGATGCCTCTCTTTGATTCCCTTGTCCTTCTGATGCGATAGGACTGCACTAATTCCAAGTGCTAAGGACTGGGAAGCCAATTGCAAATTACCAGACCTTGCAAATTAGCAAGTAAGCAAACAAACCCTATTAAAAAGCCCAGCCAAGGGTAATGCAGCACATCCTTTACTTTGTTCATTTGTTTTTCCTAAGTGCAATTCTGTCTCCTAACATTCCACAGCGTAGCAGTGAGAGAAGTGGTCAGGAAAAGCGTAAAAGCCCCTACCATCATGTCTGTTTATTAGGTTTTTCAATCCTGTCCTCTCAGCCTGTTTGAAGAGCTAAGATTTTGCTCCTAGACACAATTCAGAAGAACAAAATACACTGTGGCATCACAACTGTGTGCTGGAACCTGCACACATGCTGCAGCTACACTGAAGGTCTACAGATGATTAAGGTGCCTTCCAGTCCACAAGAAGGTATCAAGTGCTCTGTTCAACCAACAGCAATCAGTATTTGTCACAAACAAATAATTATTTATAAAGCAAAAGTAGCTACAAAGAGTTTAGACTAAACTATGTCAGTACAACATATCTGTTGCCTAATTCTGATGGTGACTATCAAAAGGCTGGTTGCAGGCAGTCTGTAGCAGGACAGACAGGGTAGAATCACAGTGTTAATGGTTTGGCTGCACCTCTCCTGTTCTGATGGCACCATAAACATAAAGGTAACTAGAAACACTATTCTGCATGCAGTCACTAAACTGCAGAGAGTTGGGGCAATGCCACAAGGGGGCTTGTGATAACTATCAGGTTTAAAGTTTTGCAAGTCTGATGACATTTTCACAGTATGGATATTGCATCAAGGATTTAATCTGTACATTTAAGTCGGGTATTTTTGTTCTTATTTTTCCTGCCAGTTGTCTGCTGACTTTTTTATAGTAAGCTGCTCTGACATAGGCTACAATTTCCAGGTTGATATGTGTCAGTGTACTGCTCAGCTCTGACTGCAGGCACGTATGTACCCACAGTGGGCTAAAGTTTTAGCTGCACTAAGGCACAGCCATACTACCTCAAACCAAACAGGACCTACCTCAGATCCAGCAGGAGATCCCTAGCACTCATGAGAGTTCATTTTCTGCAACTTCAAGTACACATGAAAAGTTAAAATTTTTTGCATTTCTTAAACCCTTAAACCTGCAAGCTTCTAGGCTTTCTTATTCCTCAGAAGCCCACAATGCTTCAACAGATGAAGAGTGTTTTCTTCTCAGAATGCACTCAGGGACTCTACCTGAACTTCAGTAAAGAAACAGTATTGAGCTAGACTTCCCACCTTGCCACAGCCCTCTGAACTATGTTGTGTTTTCATGCAGTTGTAAGGGAAACTACAGCCTGTGGGAACTATGATAATAAAAATTGATGTCACATCTTTTTACTGTTCACAACATTTAAAATATATAAATATGTATTTAAGTAAATCTAAACAGGGGGAAACTAAATTACAACCAGCAGCTTATGAACTTTGTGATCAGTAATAAGCAATAAGGCAGACATGCATTCCTGGAGAAAGGTCTTAAAATTAACATGGTTTGTTATTCCAATTTAATTGGGTCAGATCCTTGGCTGGCATAACGTAATACTGCTGTAATTACCTAAATTAGTCTATGGAAATGGGCATAGTTTCAGCTATTCCAGTGCCATAAGGGGTTCATTATATGGGTTAAGTCAGTTCTTTTTTATGACACCTGCCTGAGGAGGATATATATTAATTCCTTCATTAAGCTCAAATCTTGTCCTAGAGGCTGATTTGCACATAAAGGGCACTGACGTCTGGTAAAACAAAAGACTTATGCCACTTGCCCAGTTTGCAGAGTGCACTGCTCATGGCACTGAACACTCATATCACAGAAGGCAAAAGAAGCCACAAGGAATCCCAGCCTAATCCTCTCTTTTCTCTCATAACACTCCCTGTGTTATTCACACACTTTCTGCCAGTCAGTCTTGAAGAAAGATGGCAGTGTGTCCCAAAAGGAGCCTGGACAGAAGGAAATGTGAGTTCCTTGCAGCCCACAAGCTGCCTGGCAGCCGTGGCTGCTCTGTGATTGCCCAGATCCCTTCTCTGCTGCCTGTGACAGATACTCCTATTCAGCCACTGCTGCAGAGATCCCAGTGACAGACACTCCTGTTCAGCCACTGCTGCAAAGATCCCAGGCTTTGCTAGCACCTGGCTTGCTTTGAGAGCTGGCTATCAACAGAGCCTTGGGAGAAGCTCTGCTGCAAGGGGACATTCAGGATGTACAGGAGCTTTGAGCGCATCAGTGTCACAGTCAAGGCAGGACAAGTGGGGTGCAGAGAGCTCACTTTTGTTCAGCTCAGACAGTAACTTGAGTCAGGTTTAAAGAGTGGGGTGGTTATTTTTGGAGCAGATGCCAGGATGATAGTCCAGGTCCCGTGTCTATGCTAAAGCCTGACCTATGGGTCTATCTCTGTCTATCTCTGCAGCAGTATGTTCATCCAACATGATAACAATACTGAACCCAACCAGGGAAAGTTTTTAAAATATATACTGAATTCCTGATATCCTTGAGGAAATTATTTTGACCTTATATTGCTGAAAGTTCTCCCACAGTCATACTGACAGAGCTCCTTGATGGCATATAAGTTTATTAGAAAAAAATGCCTGTTGCAGATTTTCTGATCAGAACCTAGTAATGCAAGTCAGAGGCTCTGTTCAGCTGATTCAGTGATAGCTCTCTTCAGTAGGGAGAAATTACTTTTGTGTAAGAAGCAATACCCAGCTTGTTTCAAACCTCAGCCTCTGGCAAATCTGTCATAGCAGGAGACATTCCCTGTTTCTCTGACAGATTGGCCTGCGGCAGAAAGTTAATCTAACATGTCAGAAAAAGTATACAGTAAGTAAAGAAAAAAGCCAAAGCTAACCCTCTCAGCATTTTACATCAGGGCATATTTGAAACAAACACTCATTTACAGACAGTAAAATACTGCTCTTCAAGTCTTCAAATTAAAAGAAAATGAAAGCATAAAAATATTGCTAGCAATAAAAAATTATGCTTACAGAATTAATGGAATAGAATCTGTGACCTAACCAAGGATTAAAAAAAAAAAAAAAATACTACCACCAGCTGACATCCAAGACTGGGTTTTTGCTATTACAAATCAATTTTCTTTCTCCTTATCACTCCAAGTGCCAAATTAATAACTGGTTTCAATTATCATGATGCATAAAACCATGAATTTTGGCTACTACAACAATTAAAAATCCCACTTGCCAATACTATCAATGTGTAATTTTGTTCTTGTCTGTTTTATATATCACTACAGTCAGCAGCCCAAGTTGGCTTCAGTTTCTCTATTCTTTCTTGCTGATAAGGTCCCTGAAGTTGCATAAAATAGCATTCTCAGAAATGTACAAACATGTAAACACACTGAGGTTTTTGCTTTAAACTCGACCCCAGATCTTAAGCAAAGTTAATAGGATTGCTGCTGGCTAGCACTAATCTTAGGAAGCCAAAGTAAGCCAGAACTACATTCTCTGTGGAAAATGTAGTTTTATCAGAAGTCTAAATATTTTGCAAGAATAGTTCAATGACTTGACTCCCTTGATGAATCCTGAAGCAGTAAATTTTTATGTTTTTTTCCCAGTGACATGATTTTCAGTTGCACCAAACCGTTATTATATTTGTGCTTTTACATTCGTAGAAGGAAAATACTGAACGTCTCAAAAATTACTTTCCATTCAGTGAAAAATCTTATAGATGAGAGGAGAGGGTTGGAGAGAAGAGAGGTCTGACACCAAATGAAAACACATTTAGCAGTTTGAAATTTTCCCAGGGGGTTGAATTTCCAGGCAGCCACATCCAAACCATTAAAACAGGGTGAAATTCTGCAGCTTATTGCTATTCTAAACATATAAGGAAAATTTCATTAAAACTTCTCATGTTGCCAACTTTCTTGCATAAAGTAACACTGGTTACTTAGGTAATCCTGGTTTATCTGTAAAGTGCTTATATTAAATAGTGAACAGAGTGAGGAAAAAAGTGTGGTGCAGTTTAATCTCTGTAGCACTTTTACAAGCCAAAAAGAATACAAAAAATGAAGCAATTCACCAACCATCTAAAAGTTGTGTTAAGGCTCTGAAAGCCCTTTGTCACTGTCACCTGAGGCATCATTTTCCACGTTTCACATCTTTAAGGTCCTAGTCCAACACTGTGACAGTACTTTTCCTAATCCAATAATGCCAAAATAAGGGCAATTGTTCAAGCAAAGCCTGTTTGGCACCAGCCATCATTGGACACTTGTGTTATTTTGCGTTTCCCTTTTCTCTGCAGTGGAAGGGCAGCCCAGGTCTCCAGCCCTGCTCCCTGCTGGGCACTCCCAGCTCACACAGATGGCACAGCACAGTTCAGCACAGATCACCGAGCTGGAGCAACAGCAGCAGGGCCGTGTCTGGCAGGAGGCAGAGCCAAGCTGAGAGGGGAAGTAGCCACAAATGCAAACAGCCGCAGGAAATACAGGGAGCTTCTAGAGGGGAAAGCACCACCCCGAGCCGCTTTACTGCTTTGTCCACCCTTGTACCTCACGGCTTGGTGGCAACCAGTTCCTTCTGATCTCGTATGATTGAATGGATGCCTGCCCCACCAGCTAGCCCTGTTCCTTAACCCTGGGTTAAAGAAAAACTGGAAAATGAAGGAAGTCATCAAGAGGCTCAAGGCAAGACCACCCAGAAACAGGGAATCAGAAGTGTGTAACAACGTTTTGCTGTAGGGCACCTTCTCTCCCAGCCAGTCCTGTTGACCACCGCAATCTCTGTCCTGCCACCCTCTCTGACAGCTTCTGCAACAGTGGATCCATTGGGCACCTACTACTGTTTACAAGACCCAAATAAGGAAAACAGGGCAAGGAGAAAGGAAAGAAGTGAAAAATGTTTGAGAACCAGTCTTACTCATTTCTACAATTACTGAAAAAAATCTAGAATTAAACGACTTACAAAAAGTGTACTGGAGCAGAACCTGTATCTCAGAGGATGACTTCATGAACGGTTGAAAACAAAACACTAAGCATTATTCTTTTACAATGCATGTTTTGAAAAATTGATTAGGCTCATATTAATCTAATGGCATCTTTCCAGCCTGATAGATTCATAAAGGCCATCTCGGCCTTTCAAGAGGCTTTCTTTTAATCCCTCAGGGAGTATAAATGTGCAATTGAACCACCAGCCTTGACAAGAAGGAGGTTCCACATCATGGTGTGCTGCTAGCAAACTGATTCTCCCAACAATTGCACCGATCTTCATCCTTCCCATTATGATTTTTTAAGGGGGTATTTATGACAGCAGGCATGAAAGATCACATTTGCTTTTGTGCCTATTTTGTTCCCCCACAATTTTGGGAGAAGCTGCAACAAAGAAAAACCCATGGGATTTCTTTATCAGATTATAAAAGACAAATACAAATAGTAAGTTACCCATCAATGGAGTTCCCATAATAGTTATGAAATGAGTTCCACTTGCATACAATGTGAAAGAACTTTCACAAGCTAACTCCAGGTTTAAGAGAGAGTTTCAGATTTTAATAGTATGGAACATCAAGTTCAGTTCCTCTTTTAGGTGAGTTCTCCTGTGATACATTTGAAGCACTGCTCTGACAGATTTGAATGACTCTACACCATAACAGTTAGGGACTTCTTAAACTTCATTTCATACAACTGTTTGAAAAGATCACTGAATACTTCATATTCTAATCATGACAGCCAGAAAATTTGACGGCCACCAACAAGCAACAGAATCATATTGCCAGCTAATCATCAGTGCCAAAATCCAGCATCACACCAATGAAAATACAAGTGCTCATATGGAGAGGACCAGACACCATACCAGGCTGAAGCCTTTGCTGCCCTGCACATGTATCCCCACTGCAGTGTGCTGCAGTCATCTAGGTGGGAACCACTGCAGGGACAGACATGAAAGGTATCTGAAGTACAGAGGTTTGGTTTCATGAAAGCTTCTGAGCTTTCAACTCTTCAGCTTTCTGCCAAGTCTGAATGGAAATTTATGAAACAACTT
The DNA here is from genome assembly GCA_009812075.1 of Sialia sialis. Taxonomy (NCBI): domain Eukaryota; kingdom Metazoa; phylum Chordata; class Aves; order Passeriformes; family Turdidae; genus Sialia; species Sialia sialis. The sequence continues at coordinate 10,797,924 of VRYO01000100.1, read as the reverse complement.
CCCATAAAATTATTACAACTCAATCTAAATGTCTGGTTTTCACTTTGGTTATATGCTGTACATGCACAAAAAGAGCTTTAAAATGAAAAGCTGCTTTCAATTTAGAAGGAAAAAAATGGAGGAGAAAATCTTATATGAAGTACTTGCTCCCCAAAAACATGCTTCTATCAGAGCTGGGCTAGCATTGGCAGGCCTGCTGCTCCCCAGAAAGAAGGGCTGATGCTCTACCCTCATGAACACTGAGAATATTGGTTACTGAAGAGATTACCTGAGCTGCATAAACAATCAAAATGAAAAATTTAAACAAAGACCCTTCACCTAAAAGTTCAGTCCAGACATGGTTGTTGGCTGTGCAGCCCTCCTGCCACCCAGGGAGCTTCCAAACACTGCACTGGAGGAAAAGCTGTTCGTCAGGGAGCTATACAGTGCTCACAAATGCGGTAACACAAGGGTGTCTCTCAAATAAATGACCATTGAATAGAACCTCAAAAATCTAGTATTTAAAATTCTAATCTTCTACTTAGGAATGGACTAGAGCCTCTGGTACTTTATTAAACAGTTGTTATCATTTTACACATCAGACTACACACAATCTATTTATTGTCCAACTTTCCCATGTGAGCCAAACGGACTAAAATAAATGTCACAAAAGTTCTTGTCCTTTCATTCAGAAATACCAGCTTCATAGACTCTGCTTCCAGCTGCAAAAGCAAGTCAGATTGGCATCAACAGAAGAAAAAAATATTTTCCCTTGGGATATTGTTCCCAAACACTCCCAGCAAAAATCTTTTTCTTGTAAAGGCTTCCTTTTGGAATGAAAAAAGTCCAAGGCTTTGTCCTCTGCAAGCTGGCATTTACAGCAAGAGCAGATGAGCTCATATGAGGAGTCCTTTGATTCTGGGAGAACAGTTGCAGTGCTGTCAGCACAGTACATGTGACTTCACATGTGTCTGGATAAGAAAGGAGCAATAGATGAGAAGGGGAAATCACTGCAACAAAGAAAGGATCCAGTTTCTAGTCTGAATGCACAGAAGGTGTCACAGTGCAGCTTGCCCTCTGTCTCAACACTTCTTGATTTTGGTTTCTAACATCACAGGCTAAATCAATTTCCCCCTTCTGGACCAGAGCTGGAAGGAAAGCTTAAGTAAAATGTCTTTGTCATAAAGGATATTACTCCCCTGCAGTGCCAGATGGGTCTACAGACGTGCAATTCATCCAGTATTGGGAGGTGAATACGGGGTTAGCAAAACCATTTTCTCACTACTCTCTTATGCTTTTTTTGCTTTTGCTATCCCAAGCTGTGGTTCATGGTTTCAGGCTTTTCCCATACTGCAAAATTGAAAATCCTGAGCAAGTATACAGGACAGGAAGGAAGGAACAACATATGCTGAAGAATATTAATCTGAATTACCTTTCAAAATCAAATCATCAAACTGAGTCACTCTACTTTTGATTGAGAGTGTTTGCAAAGTAATAACATACTCATGAAGGGAATTTGATCAAATTACAATCACTTTAATTCTGAGTAAGTAATGAACTGTTGTACTGCACGTTGCATGAGCTGAACAGTCCATAGCAGGCAGCTGACAAACTGGTGACAGAGGACCCAGGGAAATGGGGGAGATTTCACAACACATTGTGGAGGGGAGCCTTTGTTCAGGCACGGATCTACATGCAAGGAGTCTGCACCACACAGAATCTGCTCAGAGGAACCTGTCAGCTCTGGGGTCACAGCCTCTAGAGAGAGCAGAGCAGGTGCTGACTGCAAACTGCCCCTAAGACTCTGGCAGGGACTGAAGCAGGGAGCAGGAATCATTTCATCCAGGTATGGGGTGCAGGAGCAGGGGTTAAACCAACCAATGTTACTGATTTGTGACCCAATCTTCAAGGTACACAGCTTTTAGCCTCCACTTCAGGCAATTTAGAGAGCGGGAGTTTGCAAAACTTCATGACAGTTAGGAACAGGTCATTTAAGACCACATCTCTGATTAACTGTGACCTTTTCCTTGGCTGCACAATTCCCTCACTATTGAGAGAGTAGACGTAATTCCTTTGCCTGAGTTTGTTTTGTCCAACACAAGGGTTTATTGTCATTACTAACACCTGGGGAAGCATGAAGTCTCAGCATTATCAAAGAACCTGCACTCTCATCTGAACACGTGAACAAACTGCACTGAATACTTGATCATAACAAGGAGTAGAGAGAAAAAGAGAGAAGACACTTTCCTTGGACTTCCACTGCTGCAACAAGAATACATCATCTACACTGCTTTTACCTCAGGTCTCCGTTCCAGCTTCTGAAAGCAGAGTAGCTTAACACCCTTCCCAGGGAACAGCCTTCATTATCTAAAAAGTCTAGAAAATTAAGGGCATAAATACACTAAAACCCTTCTTTGAGAAAAGGCATGCCTAGAGAAATGCCAACAGAGTTACTGTGGGAAGACAGTTCTGGGTTAGGCTTAGATTGTGTCTATACCTGGAAGGTGTTTCTGCATGCCTGAGCAGATATGCTTCTGTTAGAGAAAACACACATCCCTTACAGGTAGTTGCACTCATCTGAATAAATTTCCCGCTCCTCATTGGTAGACAAAATACATTTACCTCAGATTTTCACTATTTTCTTGCAATTTCGGAGAACTGATGCATATCCTGTTTAAGCCCCATTTCTTGCAAGTGGTCAGAAGATCTGAAGGCTCCCAACTAACCCATCCAGTTTTGCATAGCTATAACGTGGCACTCATGACATGCAGGGCCCCATCACAAATACCTTTCTCACCCCAAATAGCATGACAAGGGGGAAGGACAGCAGAATAGAGAAGTTGAGAGCAGCCTGTCCCAGCTAAAAGAGCCACTTCTTTTGCCTACAGGCCTCTTCCAAGTTACCCCAGGAAGCTGGCCAGATTAATCACCCTGGTAGACCACACACAGCCCATGGGTAAGGAGCCTTTGCCTTGAAAAACTGAGTTGAATTATGAAACTATCTCTCATGAAAAGGTGCCAGGCTTGAAAAATAATGCTGCACAACCTTGCCTTCATTGAGCTGCTATGCTCTCAGTTGTACTAGTTTAGGATGTAGCCTATTCACCCTGTTAGCAGACTGCTGTTGGAGGGCAAATGCACAGCTGTAGGAGGGGAACTGCAAAACTCACCCGATCCCAGCCGCCTAGTTAGAGGACTTCCAGAATATGGATACTGTTTTAATCACAGAAAAATACACACATTTGTCACCATTCTTCCAATTTGCCTGCCAGGTCCACCTTTTATGAATGGCAGAAGTATAGAAATCAGCCAGAATCCTGCTTTCACAAGGTCCAAAACTGGAGGAATTCTTGTGAATCTCAAATCCTCCCAGGCAGGAGAATACAAGGGACCACACGAAGGACACTGGATGGTGATAGAGGTTACTACTAAATCAACAAGCTTCTGGACAGCAGAATTTTGTTATGCTTAAGCATCCATTTCTGGAAGCATTCCTTGAGTTTTGTGCAGAAAGTACAAGAATTTGCCTCCAATGCAAAAGCTGTGCTTTCTTTGGGTACCCAAAGAGCTAAATAACCTTGCAAATATCTGAAGCAGCACAGCACCGCCCTAGTGACGTACCCTGACAGCGACTGTTTCTCTACAACTGCACAGCACATGGGCAGCATCTGATGTGGCAGGGACTAGAGATGCTTTAAGGTGGGCCTCACTGTTCCCTTTGTTCTAACACTAGAGTTCACAAAACACCACATCGACATGGAACACATGGGTGTGGATTAGTGTGAACTAAAAGCGACTTGCTCTAAGTTGCTGGACTGTGAAATGGAGGGGCTGCATTCCCCTACACCAATTCTGTTGCAGGACTGCAACCTCTAGCAGAGGGACAGTAACAAATTACTGCAGGGCAATGACATCTAAATTGCTGCAGCTGTTTGTTTGAGCACAAGGAAGTCAGGGCAGGCAGCCTTGTTTCAGCAAACAGCAGCAGGTTTGAGATCTAGCAGTGGGCACTTGACACCACAGAGCAAGATTGAATCCAACCACCCCAAGAAAGAGAAGTATTAAACAAAATCAGAAAAATTTAGGGTTCAAGAAGCAGCTTGGATGAGAGGAAGAGATTTACTTGAAAGCAGTAACCTGCAAGTCTACCATTGGTAAAAGCACTAAACCAGGCAGCACTGACAGAACGAGAGGAGAAAGTCTTAAGCTGAGCCAGGGGAGATACAGGTTGGACATTAGGAAAAAGTTTTTCACTGAAAGAGTGATAAAGCACTGGAATGGTCTGCCCAGGGAGGTGGTGGAGTCACCATCCCTGGATGTGTTTAAAAAAAGACTGGATGTGGCACTTGGTACCACGATCTAGTTGAGGTGTTAAGGCATGGGTTGGACTTGCAACCCAGTGACTCTGTGAAGCATCTTCCAAAGTCACCTTCCTGGGTATGGTAGAGGCTTACTGCTGGGGACATACAGACCACTGCCCATGGTTATTTTCTACACCTTCTAAGGAATGTTTTCCTTTGTCTATCTGAATTCATTTTCACAAAGCACTTGAAAGCCTGGCATAAGCTTGAGATATTTAGTTTAGTCCTTGCTAATTACATAGCACCTCAGTAATTGATTGTACACCAGCCAAATAAATTCAGAAAACAGTTCTCGGTAAGAAATATTTTGCAGCAAACCAATGCATAAAACTTTAAATCAATGCTTTAAAATAATAAAATAATAATTTTCTCACTGCTAGTGAAATTGTAGACAGCTTAATTAAGACACTATCTTGTTAAAGACTGAGCGAAATCCTCTGCCAGAAAGGAGGCTTAAAGGTGGATGGAAGAACGAACATGATGTACAAGAAAGGCAGTACTCATCTTTTGGCTATCTACAATGACAGGTGGCTCTGTGGAGTAATACAAACTTCCTAGGAAAAAGAAGTTTTCTTCTAAGGACAAAAAATTTTCTGGAACTCCTGCTTAATTAAGCTTCAAATGCAGTAAAATCCCCTACTGTCTTCCTGATAGGGGCAATAAAGTCTCAATTCAGCAATGATGGTATCAAAAAATAGCCCTCACAGTGACTGTCAGCTGCCTAGGCTTGAATTAAAAGAGCCCTCTTCTATCTCAAAACCCAAGTCAGTGTTGACAAAAGTTTAGCAAAAGGCTCAAAAATACATATCCTCTCTGGAATAATGGGAATGAAACAAAACAAAAAAAAAAAAAAACAGTCAAAATTCACCAGGCCAAGCCGCAAGCCAATCACCACAAGAGAGGCCAAGATAAGCACAGCTTCAACCCTGACATCAGTCAGGCATGACCATTATCAATATTACGCAGCTTCCACAACAACTGAAGCATTTGGTGCCAACCCACCATGCAAGGAGCCCACTGATCCTATGTGAAAGATCCAGAAGCACTGAAAATATGAGACAAGATGAAGAAACTCATTAAATGCTCATCTAAGTACAGTTTCAAATAAGCTAAAGTTTTTGGATTATATTATTTTTTTGTTTTAAACACCCTTTTAAGAACATAGTAAATGTTTCTATTGAGCAGTCACATCAAATTTACAATTCTATAAATTACGTACATCTATATTTAGGCAAATCTCTCTCTTTTATGTGGGACAATTTAGAAGTAAGGAAGACATATGCCACAAATTCTAATAGAAAATACACCTTAACATGACTAAGAAATACCTAAAATGTGGACCTGCCTTTACAATACACATTTTCAGAATTCCTCACAAAGCCTGAATGAGCTCAACCTTAGCTCAATTAACTCTCCTGCCTCATATTGCAGGGCTGAGGCTCATTTTGAAATTCTCTTAACAAAACAGCCTGTAGCAAAATCTCAACAAAAACCAAGATTAAAACTGAATTCATGTTTGAATAACACAAGTACGTTTTTAGGCAGAAAAAAGGCAAGCCTTAGTTACATATCATTACAAAATAATGGTGGAATGAAGTGAAATTATGATACCTATCAACCCTGAGCCATCTGATTTCAGAAATGGATACCAGCAGCAGAACTAGTTCTCTGAACTGTTTAGCCACTGACAGCAAATCCATCGTTTCCTGCCTTTTCTCTTATTCTCTCAAATCTGGACTTCAGAGAATGCACATTAAATCATTTAACAGACCTCAGTGCTGTTTTCTCCCATACCCCTTTAAAAGAGTAGCATATGAAGAATTGGAAATGTTGTACAGTAAAAAAATTACATTTGTGCTCTATTATTACAAGAATTTCTGTCCAGTTCAGAATTACTTTTCAAATAATAAAATATTTAATACAGTATGAGAAATTATTTGAGAAAATAACACACAATAATGAAATGTTGCAGATTCGGCTGGTGTTTTGAAACAAAATACTGAAAGTGTTTCTAAGTAAATTATCATTGTCTATAGTACTCAGTATGTGGAATTTCAGAGGGAATATTTGATACATCCAAGAGAAAACAGACTGGCATTTACAGTTACTAAGCTCAATGTCAAACAACTTCCATTTAAAACAAACAAACCCCACCAGATATGACACAAAAGCTTTAAACTGTTTTCCCCTGCTTGGATATCCAAGCCTCTGACCACAGAGCAGCTCAAGGTTTTTCAGACTCAGGTGAAACCTTGTAACAGAGACTGTTACCTCAAACACCCGCAACTACCATGTATGTAACCAAGTGCACTGGTACCATTTTGGCCTTTTGTCCAAACTTACAAAAGGAGAAACTTGTCCTTACATCTAGTGTAGATATTAATTCACATTCCACAGGCAACAGAAAACAAACAAGATTATTCTGTAATATGCAACTCAAAGATCCACATATTTTCAAAGAAAGATTTAGAGAATATAATGGTTTTGATAGATTTAAGATATCAACAGCCATTACAACTTTCATTCAAAGAGAACACAAATAAAGAAAGAGTTACTTACCAATACCAATGACTGCTTCAGCATTAAAAAATGAATTACCTTTAGGAGCAAGAAAGGGTATCAAGCAATTTCTGGCACATATCCACTGCAATGGCCAAATGGGAATTACCAACACTTTAGTCATCCACATCCAAAGTAGATTTTTTTCCCAAAGATAAAACCCACCATTTAAACAAACTACAATTACAATTTAGGGAAGAGTACTGCCGCTGCTATTTCTGCCACGAGTTTTTAGTCGGTTCTTAGCCACTCATATTAGTGAGAAATCAGTACGATGATACAAAGCAATGCTTTCCTGGACATGTAATTAATAAAGCCCTGATCCATCTAAGTCACAAATGCAGATTGTAAAGAACAGAATATGAGAGAGAGAGAGAGAGGGAGGGAGAGAATTAATTATAAATGCATCTAATTTGGCTATAATACAAGCTGCACATGTGGACTGAGAAGAGTCCATGGCCCACAGTGTGTAAGCTGTTGCCAAATTGTATTTTGCTAATATTTCATATCTGTAGCCAGCAAATTAAGGCGGCCAAAGTGCCTCCTGCCCAGGTAGCTCTGCTGACTGTGTTTAGATATCAGTTAGACAGCTACAGCTTGATTTTGCTTGATATGGTTTCTCTTGAAATTTCGACAGCTGGCTGAATGCTCTAGCAGCTTTTAGTAAATTATTGCAAGGTTTCAATTTTCATCTTAAACCCTGCAGAAAGGAATGTAATCATATTATGCTAATAAATAACCAGTGCTTTCAAGGGCAACAGAGGAAAGTGATCATAAAATTGTACAGATCAAAAATATAAAGAAAAGTCTTAAGCAGCCACAACTTCTAATTTATTTCACATTGATGCTTCACACTGGTGGTCAAATAAATGCTGTTTTGCTTTCATTTTGCCATTCATTTTGATATCCTGAGGTATTGTCACCAGCAGGAGGAGAACATTAGTTGTGATGGAACATTTGCTTTCCGAGAGCTCTTAAATTCACCAAATGTCCTCACATTTGGGTATGTAATGGTAGAGATACACCTGAAGCAGACAGAAACCTCAGGAACACATAATGTTTCACATGCACAACCTTACAGTCTACTCAAACAAGGTAATTTGCTGAGAACAAATATTTAGGAGTATCTGACCATGACTGTTTCTATCTCAAACAGGGTATTATGGTAGTAAGTATCATTTACACACATAGGTAAATTGCTAGATTCACAATGACCTAGCAACTGTAGTATTTTATTACCAGAGTAGATTATGTACCTTTGGAACTTGATACAAATCAGCTGCAAACACAAAGGACCTGTCATTTCTGTTAGAGGCAGAATAATTACAAATGTTGATAAGCACAGCTGCTGATTAATAGCCACTCCTCTTGCACCTGAGATTTGCCTGCATTTGGATATGACTCTGAAGCACCTGAATTTTTATTGACAGCTTTGAGATTAGGAACTGAAAGGTCATCAGGATTTGATTTTTAAAATTTCTATTTTAATTATATATCATATTCAGTGCAACAAGAGAAAATCAAAGTAAGATATTCAAATGCATGAATGATCTGATTGTATTTTTTTGCCTGTATCTGTATAGATACATCTATCATAAACACTGGTATGGAACTAAGAACATAGGTTTTTCCTTAAAATTGTTAACAATAATGAAGTATCATTTGCACACCATATTTGCATGTACTCCAATAGAGAATGCAGAATGAGGAAACGTGACAGAAGCAAGCTCTAGGGAGACAAGGTCACTCCATTACTAAATCCACATGGACTGCAACAGATGCCATCTCCTGTCTCAGCTATTAGAAAACACTTGATCATTTGTTCTTGTTTTGTTTTCCATGTACAGCATAATCAGGAAAATGACTTCTCAAGTAACATTAATCTTTAGAAGGTTAGGATTTTTTTTACTCCTGTACAGAACATTAACACTGTCCTTGTTTTAAAGGCAATAGATATGGGAGGAACTTGCTAAACTCGTGCTGCCAGCCCTAGCAGAGACAGCAGTGTGCATCTGTTTATCACACTGCTCTCTGTGCTTTGCAAGGTCACTGTCTCCAGACAGCTGTGAAGTATCCACCTGCAGACACACAGCACGGATCCCTGCAGCACTTGTGGAACAAAACACACAAGGAAATGGTGGGGTGAGCTACTGAAATGCAAGGGAGAAACCAATCTGCCCAATAATACACATGCCTGGAGCAAACACCAAGCAGCACTGCTTCAGAGACCCACTTCCACATCCAACTGTCAAGGGAAGGCCACTAATGACACAAACCCTAGAAATCACAGTGGGTGTAGAACAATCACAAAGTGCAGTAGGAATTGGTTTTACCCCCCTCCAAGTCATCATAAATCTTCAGTACAGAAAACTATTCCCATCTTTTGAAAATCCAAGTACACTAATAACAGTTACAGAAACATTTGCCAAACACTGTTGCTTTACCTGTTGGAAGTCTCTACTCCCACCCCTGGATTTTAAAAACATGCTTGGCATGACTGCCCAACCAAATCTGGCTGAAGATCTTAACGTGCTCATTCTGTGTGAGTACCAGCTGAACAGAAATTGCAGCCACAGCACTCAGCCAAGCATGTCGTGCCCATCACAGAGAGCTTGCTGTGTTAAACCAGACAAGACTGCAATAACCTTGCGCTTTTAAGACAACAAATACTAATCACCAGCTGACACCAGCAAGTCCTGCTTTCTAGTGAAGAGTTTTCATTTTTGTATGCATCACCTCAAGAATCATCACATTTTTAATTGCTTCAAACACTGCAGTGCCAAGGACTCTTATCTTAAACTTGTAAATCAGTGGTCCTGCTATGAAATAACATCACAAGGAAATGTTGCTAACCGTGGCTAAACACTACCCACAATACACCTGTCAAACAGAAAAATAATTTCTTTTTTTTTAATATGAAGTAAGAACCAATTTATTGAGGGAAAAAAAGTAAACTGTAGAGCTTTATTGCTTCCATAATCATTTTCTGTTATCTGATTCTTTCCTGACTGGCTGCACACACAACTGCCTATAAACATCAACGGGAAGTACATAATGACAACTTGAGGAGGAGAGAAACAACCTTCACCAATCTTCCCAACAGCTTTTAGAACTACCCTCTTCTACCTCAGTTTTGGATAAAATATGTGGACATAAGTTATCTGAAAAACAGCTGTAGCCTCTGAACTCTCAAAGTCTAAGCTGATATATATTTCCTTATAGTAATTGATACTCATTTGACTAGTTTTTAAACTAACACATACTGAAGCAAACAGATATTACCAAGAGGGCAGGTGATGTAGGCAATTACATTAATAGGCATTAGGGAATTGCACAACATAAAGATTGCAAAAGTGCTTTATTTTCAACAGTTTTCAACCCAACCACAAACACCTGGATAAGAGATTCTTTTAACTCTGGCCAAAAAAACCTCAAACAAAACAAACACAAACAAAAGAATCCCAGTCTAAAAGGAGCAAATGAGGTAGCATAAAAAAAATGTGTAAAGACACAGAAATGAAAGGCAGTGTTTGGGCTCTGTTGCAAGGATGCTCGGGCTGTCAGGCACTAGCTATGCAAGGTAAAACACAATTGGGACACTGATTCTAACAGCTCAGAGATGGTACACAAGAGCATCCACATCACTCAAAAATTATTCCCCACTAGGTACCATTTCAGATTGATAACACAGCCACAATAAACCTCTTTCAGAATTAGATCTCTATTATTTCTCAATTCCAATACAAATGAAAATTACAGTTTTCCATTCCTATGGCTGATGTGGGTTTCACAAGGGTCCAACGCTTCACAAGATGTAACAAAGTGGGAAATAGCTGTGAACATTTATGAACATTTTGCATAGCTCAGCTTGACTGTTTGAGACAGATAGGTTTCTGTAGGTAAGATCAAAGCAGGGTGTGGGAGGAATCTGACAGCAAAGAAAAACTATGAGCTAAATAAGGAGCAATCCAACAAACATTCAAACTAAAACAGAGAAGCTATTAGCTCTGAAGAGACAACCTGCCTGCAGCCAACTTTTTCCAGAGCTAAGGGAAGAGACACAAGACAAATAAGTAAACAAACACATTGGTCCATTGAAAAAAAGGGATGAGCAGTGCCAATACATTGACACTTCCAGAGGATGCAGCTGTCAGCAACCAATCCAACCTGTCAGACTGGAGCTAGCTGGCATGTGAATACCAAAAAGAACTGTCAACAAAGCACGAAATACAGAAAGACCCTTCCTTTTTAATATTAGCTGAAGAAATAAATTAACATTTTAGGCTTTGCAGAGGTAAGTCCTATTGGGCAAAACTGCTCCAGCCACAAAGGCACCTAGGCAGGTGAGAGAGACTGTCTGATACACACACGAGGATATGAGCACTACAGGCAGCATTGTATCAGAACATCAGCAACCAGGCTTGAGAGCCAGAGGCAGCCCAGCCACACAGAGCACAGCTCAGGTACAGCCAGCCCATGCCACAGCACATCTCAGGAGCTGGTCAGGAAACAAAGGGTCATAGCACACAGCTGTGTAACTCTCTCCATATGGCCCATCAAAAACATTAAATCTCATTTCTCACTGATTTCCAAGGAGGTGCAAGAAGCATACAAGGGTAAACTACTCTCTTCCCTAAAACAATGAAAATCACTTAATGCAATGACCACTTGGCATAGAAGCAACATGATGATTTCTACCTCACCCACAGAATCAGCCAAACACATCCTAGAAACTCCTAGAGTTCTTCTCAATGCAGTGCAGGCTGATGATGCTCAGGTCAAATATTTAGTCAATTTTATTTGCATTCAAGCCTTCATAATACAAATGTTGCAAAATAAAGTGGGGTTTTTTTCATTAAGAATATATATACATATATATATTAAGCTCTATTGGAATACACTTCCTTGTCATGTGCCTTGCTTACTATGCTTTTTGCTGCTGGGCTGAGTGCCAGAACAGTTCTGTTTTCCAAATTCCAATTTTGGTTTTCTCTGATGAATATGGGAATGAGCAGACTGACAAAGGACAATGCAGTTAAACCCTCTTTAGGAGAAACGAAGGTCAAAACATGGCATGGCAGTAGGTTTCCTGCAGTAGTAGGAACTGGAATGCAGTAGGAATGCACCAGCAGTGGTAGCAACACTATAATGTGTTCTGCACAGGTAAGAGTTGCAGTTGGTATCCACACACACATTTGCCAACACTGTCCCAGTATTATGACAAACAGGACATGCAGTTCCTCTCAGTGAACTGTGTTTTGAATGTTGTCTTTGAACAGCTGGAGGAATGCTGCTCTCCCAGTCCTCAAACAGACTTACTGACAGCCTGGAAAAAGCTCTGTTGCAGTACGACATAACAGAGCTAGTTTCTTACAAGCCATTTCCAGTTCCATGTTGCAGGACATTTTTATGCTGTCAACCTAATAATGCAATAAAAGGCAGAGGAGAGCTTTAGTTATAAGTACCAAAATACAAAATTCTACCACAGACAGTGCTGGGAAGATAAAGTCTCTTCTCACAGACTAGAAGTGACAGCTTTGCATTAGAAACCAGCAGTGGATATTCAAAAGCTCCAGGAAAACCTGTAGTAAAGGCACCAAAAATCAAAGTGCAGCTGCTCTTTTTACTGTTTAAATCATTATATATTAGCAACAAATCTTGTTGTTGGCCAACACTCAGAAATGGCATATGGCCAATAAAAGGTTCCGTGGAGTTTTCCATCTGTCACTGGAATCAGCTATGGCTCCAGCTCATACATAGTAAGTTTAGTGTCATAATTATTTGTGTACTAGATGTCAACCACTCAGTCTAACATAATCATTTGACTACATGATCTGCTAAATATACTGCCCAAGCAAAACATAACATAACCAGGGAAGTGCAGCTCAAGAGAGGCATTTACAGGGTGTAAGGCCAGCACTAACCAGAGATAAGCCTGCATGCAGAGGGGCTGGCTTGCCACAATGGGCTGTGCAAATCCAAGCACACCAATGATCCTCTTGCTGTGTATCAAGGATAGTAAGAGGCACCGTTCTCTTACTAAAATCAAAAGTCAAACACCAGAAAGATACCAAGTCAGGGAGCGGATGAGTGAAAGTGGACACAGAATGATTTTTTTGTAGCTCTGCTTGTTCCTTACTGATTCTAAGCATATGGATTTACTTTGCTGTTTTCACAGTCCTGCCAGCACAAGAAGGCTGACAGACTAAGCTTTAAACTATTTTGTTTCAGTGTAGATTCAGGAAATACCTCAGTAAGAGTATTGTCTGAGGTTTTAAAAATTCCTTCTACAGCATTTTCCATTCATTTTTAATAGCTATGGAATGACATTTTTTTCTCCCTTCCCCCATAGCACTCCAATGCTATGGATCCTGCACTGATAAGTCTTTAGGGCTGTATTTAAATCTGGATTTTCCAGACACTGGGATCTGTATTACCATCAGCCAAGAGTCACAGTCTGCTTGGTCCCAGATCTGGGTGCAGGCACAGGCAGATTTATATTTTTTTTAGTTCAGACAGAAAAATCTGTAATAGTCCCAAATGCAGAGTTTTAACAAAGTGAAGGGTGTGGGAGTGGGGAGAGAGGGGGAAGTGTTCTAAGCCGTGCTGGAAGTCAAAAGCAAGAACATTTTTGTTTGTGCAAGTTTGCAACTGTACTCTCTCTTCTCTAAGCTCTACATCTGCTCCAAGAGAACTGCCAAGTACTTTAGAGCTACTGGATCTGACCTGTGGCTGGCTTTTAACATTTAGAACCTGGGAGCATGGTAAAGAGGGATGTAGGAATTCACTGAAACCTTTTAGAATATTTAATAATCCCTCTGTGGTTTGGTCAGAATTGGCACAACTTCACAGCAGTAAGCTGATTTGCACAGAAATGGCCTCATGGCTCTAACAGATGCTAACAACTTACAAGAACAATTTTTTCTGCAAAGAAGGTCCTATGTGTAGTGTTGCTTTGTTCCAAACAAGATGGAGAGTAGAAACAGATTATTAAAAAAAAAAATTAAAAAATCAAAACACCTCAAATTATGAGAATAACTTAAATGCTCACCTCAGTTGCTGAAACACTACTTATCTTTGTCGGAAGTGAAGCATTAGAGTAACCAAGACACTCTGTGAGGCCAGCAGCCATAACAGAACCTATTTCAGAGCAGCAGGGGGAAAGCTGAGCATACTCTTGAGCATCCAAAGGTCAAATACCCACAATTATGGAAGACTGGTGTTTAAAACATTTTCAAATCCTTGGACAGCATAAAATCCCATTAAGCAGATTCAATATTCAATATCTCAGGGATGATTAAATCGAATATTTTTAAAGTCTGTTTATGTTTTCATAATTTTCTTTATTGCTTCAGCATTGACAGAATATTTAAATTAGAAAATGCTTGGAAAAAAATGTTTTCAAGAAGAGATTTTAAAAGCCTTAAGTCCTCTATTGCCAATTGTTTGTCCTGTCTTAAGGTTTAGAGATTGTGCTAGGTATCTCATCAAGAGTGTCAACTCATTAAATAGGACATAAATGCACCCCTCCCCCACAGAATCAAAATAATCATACATAATTTTTAAAAAATAATAATTAAAAAAAAATTTCCTCTAACTAGAAAATGACCAGTTTTGCATCCAAGACCAGTTCACAGGAAAATCCAAGAATCATTTAAAGCCATTCCTTATTCCAAGTGATTTTGACTTGGCTTCACTGGGCCCAAACACCAGAAAAGTAAATGAGAGGCTTCTCATAGTCTTAACCCAGCCTGAGTTCTTTAAAAAAATCAAGATGTATTTCCAGCCAAAAGTGTGGAGACCATTCACAAAGCTGAAGCTCTCATAACTACTCTTCTTCAAAGAAATGGGAAAATATTGTGGAGAAAAAAGTCCATTTAACTACAAATCTCTCAGCATGGCAGGTGAAATCCAGCAGCAAAAGACTTTAGAAAGCAAAATATTAGCTCAACATTTACAAAAACCTCTAAGCCAGCTGTTTTCATTCAAATTAAGAGTAAAGAGGGTCAAGGGTGGGCATAATGGATAAGAGCCAAAGCATCTGAAAGCGTGTCACTGGATTCATGCAGTTGTTACTAACAGAGTACCTATTCAATTTCTAGCTGATTTGCTTATACCCCCACAATTTTTAATCCCAGCTAGTGGCTTTCAGCCTGTTAAGATGAATCAGCTATCCATTCAGGCAAACTCTAACTGAGAAATCTTTGGCAATAGATGGGAACATCCAAAAATCATCCAGGAAAAGGTAAGTCATAGTTGTTTGTAAAAACTTACTATGAGTAAACTAGTGAGTGCTGAAACAGCTTTCTTGGATAGCAGAAAGAGAACACCAGCAGGAGACCTGGCTTCCATCTCCATCCCCTGCTTACAAGGAAAATGGTCCATGGAAGAAATTATGTAAACTTGCATATACTGTGCACGTTGTTTCCATGGTTGTTGATTATGTTTATCAGTGACAAATTGCTACAATGAAATTATGTTTCTAGTGGCCAGGGAGCAGATGCATATGCTAGAAGCTTTTAGATTCCATGACATGTGAGATTTCCGTTTTAGCAATGGAAGGATATAATAATTGTTGTATCCTGAGGGAAAAAGTTTCAGCTCCATCACATCAGTTCTTCTGTCAGCAGAACATGATTCTTGTGAAAGATACAGTATTATCTACATATTCTGTGCTAGCAATTAAGGCATCAATATGTTCATCTTTTTAAGGTCTAACAGAAACTTAAAAGTTGCCTTAGAATATTGACAATATTATGCTGCTGCATATACAGCAATGACAGAATTACTATTCAATGCATGAGGTTTTAAATATTCTCCATTTCACAGTGGAGCTTTTTAAAGTTTGCACTGTGAAGGAATCAGTAGTAACTCAGCAGAAGTTTATGTCAGCTTTAAAGCCACTCAGTCCTTTGACTAAACACAAACTTCATTTCTGGTGATATCTCATGAGGAAGCAGTGGGGGCCTGCACCAAAACTCTCTAAAGAGATGCACTCTCAGAGATGGTAATAATTCTATCTTTTAGTTGTCTGCAACGCTCAGTTTGAACAGTAATAGCTCTGTCATTTCCTCTGCAGAAGCACAGAATTGATTTTATTCCTTCATCCTCATGTAAAGATTACAGCATTTCCAGGCTAAAGGTAGGCACCTGTAGAACTTGTATATTAGTCTGGACACAATTTACATGAACTCTACCCAAAATATAAACTGGAAGACCTGATTTTCCAAGAAGTTCCAGCTGAATTTCTGCCAGTTTTCATAAACTCCAGGTTCCCAGAGTTATCTATCTAGACCTTCTTTTTGGGATACAGCTGTTCATTTATGTCTTACCAGAAGGTTGTTCTCTTCAGTTTGATGCCCCAAACAGCCCTCTTCATTGCAGAAGAGGCTTATGCTTCCCTGTCCAGCCAGCTTGCAGCAAAGGCCTCTGCCCCAACTCCTGAGAAAATGCTCCACTCTTATTTTCTCCTTCTCAGCAAAAGCACATCTAAGAAGCAACCAAGCTGATTTTTCCTATCAGCCTCAACCCTAAGGCTGCAGAGGAATGAAGGGAGGAAAAGAATTTACAGGAACATCCCACAACACACACAAAGTAACAAAGGTTTAGCACCACAGTTACTCCATCAAAAACTGAAGGTGCTTCAAAATGAAAGAAGTCTCCTCTAGGCTGATGCACACACCAGTAGAATTTTGCAACACACTGACTTGTAGCAATCCATTTTTGAAACACAGAAACATCCTCAAATCAACAACATCTATTACACTGTAAATAAGTTAGTACATTCTGATGTTACTTGGTGAAACAACTTGGTAGCCTATAGGATAGAATTAAATGTGTCCCTTTTCTAGTATGTCAATAATAATTATTTTTCTAATGCTTGTTCAGTTATAGGAATGCATGAAAAGAAGCAATTGCATTGGATAAAACATGTTTTGATCTTGTTTATACAGACACTTAAGTACTGAGAATTTGTTTTATCTCCTGAGATAGCACTGAGATTACAGAACTTGCAGGCAATAACCGTAAGAATAATATTTTAATCATAAGAATAATTTTCGTTTTATTTATGTAGAATATAAATGCTCAAGTACCTGCAAATTCAAGGGCAGCTGAAAGTTACCAGAGCAGCTAGATTGTTTCATTAGCAATACAATGAAAAACAGCAAAACTTCAACAAACCCAGCAGATTCACTGAGATCACAGAGGCTGTGACACACAGCCTTCAACATGCACCCTGCTCTCCAAAATGCTTCAAGAGAGGTACATGAAAGGACAGCAGGTAGCAGATGAAGCCAAGCCTCAAGACAGCCAGAGCAAGAACTGAAGGAAAAAATTTCAGAGCAAACATAGGTTTCAAGGAGTGGGAAAAAACAAGCTTATACTCCAGTGCATGTACAAGCACAACAATTGGTTGAAGTGTTTGTGCCAACAGGAAGAGGAAAAAAAGCAAGTGGAAGCTAAAATCACTGAGAGACCAGAACTCCTTGGTGCATAAAACTGACAGAAAAGAGAAGCTTAGAAATTGCAGGCAAGGAAGGAGTTTTCTGCTATTTCTCTTTTGTCCAGAGAAACAAGACTTTGAACAGTTGAGGGAGGGGAAGAAAACAAAACACCAATCAAGAAAAAATCCACCCAAGGTGTTAGCAAAGAAATCCATGATTCACTCATCGGTAGTATCTACTCCCATTTATGTGTTGTGGTGTATTTACCCGACCCATTGACATAACAGTGTAGAAATAAAAGTGCATTTATATTTGGGCTATTCATAAACTCCTGGAGGGATGGAACAGAGCCACCTGAAGTGATCACGGTGCAATATTACTATTATCCACAGGGCACTCCTCACAAACCTCATTTTGCTCCATTTTTGGCCATCCTGCATTCTAACACCTGATTTAGGTGCTTGAAGCAGTCTGGCTCTATTTGAAATCTTTTTAGACTGTGTGCAATCTTTTGTTCTAAAGGCACTATTGAGGCACAAAACAAGAACTATACAAAGAAGCTTCTCTACAGCATTATTACTGGCAATAGCCCTACTCTCCTGGTATATGTAGGTATTTATATATAACTGTAGCAAGCCTTTGTGGCAACGTTTTCTGTTGTGATCAATCTAGTTAATCACCATCAGTTTAATGATGAAGCCATTCAGTTTCATGACACTACAAACACTGACATTCACAATACATTCCAATTGTCTTAATGAGAACTTCTAACCAAAGGAAAGCAGTTAACATGGAGGAGCACTCATATAATACTGGAGAAGTTCTTACTAACTTAAAAACATTTAATCTGAGACATGTTTCATTTTCAGTTTGAGAGATTCCTTCCATGTCCTAAATGGATGAAGAAACCACCTGATAAGCAAGCTAAGAGAACTTAAGAGAACATGAGAACTGCTGTAGAACTTTACCACATAGGCAGCAGATTAAGTGATGGAGGTCTTTGGGCCTCAAGATGGAAGGTGCAATTTTATACACTTGAATTGCTGAGAAAACAGAAATCCCCAGACAACAAAATGAACAGATTCCATTTCCTTCAACTAAAATTAATACACCCTCCTTTAAGCCAGCATTCTCTTGAACTTGAATTGACTTGAGAATCACCAAGCAAAAACAGTCTGCTAAGCAATTTTTAGCTTTTTTATCGTAGTGGGTACCAATTAGATAAACCTTTATCTGGCTATGAGCCACACTATCATAGGTGATGACTCTATTCCACAACTGCAATCCCCACAGAAGAGCAGTCTCAACAGCTCCCACCCTCAGCTACCTCCCCTTGATTATGCCATCTGAATCCTTCCATGGCCCACATGCCAAAAATAATCATGTTGCTCACTCCTGGACTGAAATTCTTCTGAAGGCAGACAACCAGTAATATTGAAAAGCTGGAAGCTCCTTGCATTTAGCTTGTATATAATTAACACTGAAGTCTAATTATGGACCACCTAAATACATACAGTGTTCACAACTGCACAGCTTAGAGTCAACAAAAACTATCTGTCACACGTGCAAGGTCAGAACACAAAGGCCAAGAGACCTAGAATAAATGTGACTCACACGAGCCTGTGCCAGCTACCACAAGTCATTCCTCAGCTCAGCAGCTTTCCCGGCTGTCACCAGGGATTGCAGTTGAGTTGTATCATCCAGTGACTTCACAGATATTCCAAGCAAGAGCATTTGGATCTTGGGAGCTAAGGGTCAGAAATCAAATCCTTCCCTTTGATGTTGTTCTAAAGCCATGAATGAACCTATCACCTCTTAAGTAATGAGATTAGCTTGAAAATAATATTGTCTTGTGTGTATTTGTCTCCAGCATTAGATGTTCAAATTCCCATTTTCCAAGCTTTCTTCAAAATTATTTATTTGAAAAAAAGAGAAAGCAAGCTCTAATTCTTGTATGGCTAGTGTATATCAAGCTGATGCTTTAAGAAGAACAGCAGCCATCATGAGAGTTGGCAACTCTCAAATTGGTGGTTATGAAGGAAAGAATATTAAACAGCCATCATCAATCTATCTAGACCCAGGAAGTGAGCCATGAAATGCTGACAAAGGGGAATATCTGATCTGACAATGATGGTATATTTATCTCTTAAATGAAGAATAATGGAGTTACACTGAAGAGACTCATTTTAACTTTGCAACACTAAAGTATTTATCTCATCACCTTAGGTTGGTATCTGAGCACCTCAGGGTGAGAGAATTTATTCTAGCAGCTCTTTTAAAGGTCACAATTTTATACTCCAGAGATGCCACAGGAGTTGCACAAACAAAAGAAAAGGAGTGTGGAAAGTGACCTTCTGAACAGCCCTAGTGCAGCCTCCCGCTGCAGCAGCAGGCCTGCCAGTCAGCGCCCTGCTCATCCTCAACTTCTTTTCTGCCAAACAGGGATAATACCAGATTATCATAACAATATTGAGGTTTGGGGTATATTTTGAGGATGAAAACTTCTTCACTTATTTTGTTTCCCAGCACATTAAGCCTTGGGACTGGGAGCATAAGCGGTGTACATGCACAGGCTGTCACACAAGAAAAGCACACTTTGCACAGGCTCTACATCCTGGGGCAAGAGCCAGAACACTGAGGAACAGCTAACACCAAGCTGCCCTCATATCAGCCCTGGGGCTGGCTAAGCACCCTCATCCAAACCCACACCAGAATATTTTTATACACCACACCACCAAAAAAAAAAAAAAAAAACCAAAAAAAAAACAAACTAAAACACAAAACCCCAAACAAATCCCAAAAAGCAAAACCACAAGATGATGCAGACACTGATCTGTTTTAATCACTATGATTAAAGCAACATGTTGCAGCTTAAGTTATAAGAAAAATTGGAAGTGTGTTTATAATTATGGAACCCAGAGAAACTCAGGATTCCTACACAGGTATGATCATCTGTACCTAAGTTAACCACAGATTCCTTACAAGGATCTATATCACCCTTCCCTTCTCCCAAAAAGATTGGACTCCACACCACACAATAATACTTTGTTGTTGTTATTTTAAGCTAGTAATGAATTCATCACGCCATCCCCAAATCCCATTTATCTAAGGGCTGATCTTACCAAGAAGGACTAATACTCCCCTTAATTTCTGATAAACCTGCTTTTCTCCCTCAACTATCCACAGTCTGTCCGCTCAAATTGTGAAAAAAGTAGAAGAAAAAACTTTCAAGCAAGCCTAAGCAAACTCCCTGCTTATACAAAAACTCCCTGGTCTTGTGCTGGAGTCCCACTCTCCTTGCAAGAAAATGAGTACAGCAATTTCACATCTATAAGGCACACTGGCGTATAAGGCGCACCTTTTTTTTGCTGCGAGGATCCACTGCCAGCTCCCCCAGCTTGCATTTCCAGGTTGGCAAATTTCCGAACTTTGTCCATATATAAGGCGCACCGGCACATAAGGCACACTTGCGGGTTAGGATCAAAACTTCAGTCAAAAAGGTACACCTTATACTCATGGAATTACTGTACCTGTTTTGTGGAGATACGAGAGCTGATCCCAATTAACATTTTGTCCCCACTCGCCCCCTAAATTACACATAGCTGGAGTCACACCTCTAGCCAGCCCAAGCTCCTTTTGCTGTATTGGACAGCAAACCAACTCCCTGTGCTCAGCTGTGTGGGGCCCTCAGAGCATTGTAGCCAGCTCACACAGGTTTATGATCACTGGGAAAGGAGCTGCAGCTGCTGTAGTTTGATGCTCCTTTACCCTTTCTGAGGGCTGTGCTCAGGCAGCCATAAGAGCCTTTCTGCACATCCCTGGTGGAGCATTAGTGTTAGCAATCTGACTAGCAGTCACCCATCTCTCTCCTTCAGAAGCTCTGAAAAAAATTTTTATTAATTACTTTTACTACCAGAGAGTAGAACTTTACCTTAACAGCAGCCAAAAAAATGCAGCAGCACGCATTGAATCTGCACTAATATCTGAGAGATCTCAGCTTCACAGAATTCTCTCTCACACTGCAGTAGCCCAGACGTGGTAGTCAGCAATGCTGAGCCAAAGCCTCCTCTGGCTGGCCGTGTTTCTGTGCTGGGTCAAGCATGCAGACAGGCAGCTTGTGGTTCCTCATGCTGGGACACCGGGGGCTTTTTTTTCTGTTTGCTCTCTCTGCAGGGGAGTTCTTGGCAAGGAGGGTGGGTGCAGCACGCTCACTCAGTGACTTCTCAACAAACTGAGTGGACTTAAGCCTTCGGTAAAATCAAAGCTCTGGCTTTGCTTCAGCTATGCATGGAGAGGGGGTGCCTATAGAAAGGAATTAGAGCTTGAACACAGAGTAAAAGCAGAGCAGAGCAAAACCTTCAAATCCTGAACTCACATGACTGAGCTTTCTTAACTATGCAGCGAACATGTTGCTGTACCAGAAAGCTCGTTCCCATCAGAACAGCAGGCTTGTAAGGACTTTCAAGCAATTAAAAAAAGAGCACACCAGCAAAAAGTAACTACTTTGAAATGAAGCAGCTGATATTAGCTGTGATAGAGTTTTAAATGTAAGCCAATGATACGTTTCAAGGAAGAGAAGCAGCAGCAAGGAAGCCACTTACCTTGATAAAAAACCCCTTTCTGTTGACCTGTGTCAAGAAGGAGCCACCAGTAATTTAGACAGGGAATATTGTACTGTTTTCTCTGGTGGAAAGTGAGATTCAGAAGAAAATCCTTAAATCTTTCCCAAAAAAATTTATCTATTTTTTCCTGTAAAGCAGGAGAAGCAGCATCTTCTCTGCTGCAGTCTGATTTTCAGAGAGCACACAGAGCTCATTGGTGAAAGTTAGTTGATATCCCTAAAAATCTTGACCATTGAAATCATTCTTGCTCTAGTAAATGCTCCAGTAAAAAGCATTTTGGGCCACAGAGAGATCAGAAACAGGCAACAGCAATTGCTGCAGAATTTTCGTTCCAGGCCATTTTTCTCATTGCTCATACTAGAATAGTGGCTTTATGATTATGTTTGATTCAATAAAAAAGGAAAATACCCACTTTTTCACCTTATCTCCTGTATCCTACAGTGGGGTTGGTCACATATTAGCCAAACACCATGGATGCAAGGAACTTGAGGAGTTTAGAGGGATTAGATGCAATGAAGCAAAACAGTCTGCTCCTATTTGCAGTTTGTGCTCACAGATGCGAGCATCAGCCATGTGCCTCACAAACATGTAATAAGGACACCATTTGTCCATTTGGTATCACGGGGTTGCAAATATTTCTGGAGACATGTCTGCAAGTGATACAAGGGAAATACGACTTTTTTCCTGAGAAACAGTGACTGGGGAAGGGGCAGGAGTGATGACTTGACAAAGCTTAAAGACTGCATTTTACTCTATAATCTTTGGTTATACTCATGACTTCATTGCGGAAAGGTCACTAGACAAAGGAGTTCAGTGAATTGGGTCTGAAGGGAGGAACTGTGCGGGGTCTGAGCTTTGCTCTTGCAAACCCTTCCCGTAACTGACATGGCCATGTGCCCCGGTGAAGGGCGAGCACGGTGCTCACAGCCCGGCACAGAAATCCTGGGGATCGGTGGGAATAAGCAGAGTTTCACAGCAGAAACAAAGGTACTGAGGAGCAAGCTTTCAATCCAGCTGCTACGTCCCGAGACACCACACAGCACCTGGGTATCTCGGTCAGCACCTTGCACCAAGGGCGAGCTCGCCATGGCCAAACCTTCGCTCTCCCCTGACGCGAGATAGGACGCGGCGAGGCCGGAGCGCAGCTCCCCGAGGGGCCCTGGGACTTGGATGCGCTGCCCGCAGACCCCCGGGCCCCTCACTGCCGGCGGCGAGCGGCGGGGCAAACCCTGAGGGGTGGTAGAAATTGCGGGGGCGGTGGGACCCCTGAGGGATGGTGCAGTTCGGGGGTACAGTGGGACCCATGAGGGGCGGTGAAATTTTTAAGGCCGGTGGGACCCCTGAGGGGTAGGGGCGGGCCCCTGAGGGGTGGTGGAGGAGGGCGGGGAGGGCGCGGCTCCACGTGACGCTCGAACCCCTCGCCGCCGCTTGCGCCCCTCGCCGCCTACCGCGCTCTCGGAGGAGTTGCCCGCTCTCGGAGGATCCGCTGCCCTCTCTCGGAGGAGCCGCCCGCGCTCGGAGCGGGCCGGGCGATGCGGGCGGGCGCGCGGCGGCGCGCGGCGCTGGTGGTGCTGGCAGCGCTCGCGGCCTGGGGAGCGCGGGCGCAGCGGCCCCGGGACCCCGCGGGTACGGGGGGACCGTGAGGGGACCGGGACACCAGGAGGGCTCCGGGCTCTGCCCGAGCGCTGCACAGCCCGTCTCGAGCGCGCCTCTGCCCCGCCGCAGGTGTGCGGCGCTCGGGGGGCATCGCTGCAGCGGTCCTTGCTGTGCTGGAGAGCGAAATCCACCGCAGCTCGAGGCCGCAGACCTCCCGCGGCCTGAGGAATGGGAAGGTATCAGGATGTGTAACACTTTGCCCTCAATTTTCAGAAAACGGGACGCGTTGCGTCCTCTCGTCTTCATCGGAGTTTCCTGAAGGATTTTTCACACCGCAGGAGAGGAAGGATGGAGGAATCGTTATCTACTTCATAATTATACTGTACATGTTTTTGGCTGTGTCCATTGTGTGTGATGATTACTTTCTACCTTCCCTAGAGATCATCAGTGAATGTAAGTGACATCCCGATCTTTCTCCCGAGCAGCTTGGCATAAACCTTTCTCTTTTAAAAAGTTTCAGAGTGCTCTGAAAGAAAACTGAGTTTCATTTTCCATTAACAGATGTGTCCATACAATATTTAATTTGATACACAGGATCAATATTTTAATGAAAAAACCTACTGATTACACTGAACAGATATTAATTTAATATTTGCTTTCTTTCTGCCTGGAGGAAAATCTTAGGAATCCTCAGTATTAACTAAACTGACAATGAAACTTTGCATTGCACAGTACTATGCACAGGTTAACTACTACTAAAAGGAAAAGAAAGAAAAAGGAGGGATGGTGATGTGTGGAACTAAAACTCTTCCAAGGATTTGTTTTTCTTTGAAAGTAGTGAACAAGTGTTAGGATGAGTGACTGCTAACATATTAAAAGTATGACTAGGAGGTAGAGGAATTCTATGGTTACCACAGTTCTAAGAAATCTAATCAGCCTGCAACAATTCCCCTGGCTTCAGCAGACCACTGAAGTAAAGAGATGGCCTTGGCAGGGAGTTCAGCTTTTCACTGCCAAGAATTAACAAAATTCCTTAGGGAAACTCATCCCTGAACTGCAAAACTCTCTCCAAATCAGAACATTTACAGCAAGTGTAAGCTTAAACACTGCCGTAAGAGCTGGTGTTTTGTTTATTCATGATAAATAAACATTTTGCCATGGTCAGCCATACATGCGTCCCCGTACTTTGTGTGCAGGACTTGATCCACAGAGTTACATTTCAGGAAGCTAATTTACTGAAGTATCAATTTTTTTAAGCAATTATTTTCTTCTATCCTCAGGCCTTGGCCTCTCACAGGATGTTGCTGGAGCAACTTTTATGGCTGCTGGAAGCTCTGCTCCAGAGCTTGTCACTGCTTTTCTAGGTAAGAGATGTGCTTTGACTCCTTATAACTTAGAATTCTTTTCCTTGCATGCCAAACTGAAAGATACCAGAGTCATTTTCCTTACAGGAGCTTTCGTGACAAAGGGAGATATCGGGGTCAGCACCATCCTTGGATCAG
This sequence comes from Sialia sialis, assembly GCA_009812075.1. Classification (NCBI taxonomy): domain Eukaryota; kingdom Metazoa; phylum Chordata; class Aves; order Passeriformes; family Turdidae; genus Sialia; species Sialia sialis. The sequence continues at coordinate 10,772,860 of VRYO01000100.1, read as the reverse complement.
CAATATATAATCTTCTTGGTATTTCTGCAGCTTGTGGGCTGTTTTCCAGCGTGGTATGTATCAACTTTGGTAGTTCTGCTCCTAAGCACCAAATAGGTATCCTTTCTCATTCGCCAACAAAAGCCAAGACAGACTTACTATGACAACTGCCAAGTTTATTATTTAGTAGCAAAACCAGCATGTAATCAGTTTTAAGATAACTTGCTATGAAAGTTTTTAAAAACACTAACTTGTTAAATATCATACTTAAGTCATTCCTAAGAATCTTTAATTTTTACATAATATAGAAACAACATATTGATGCAGCATTTACAGCACTTAGTGAAAGTATTACAGAGAGGTTTAAGAAAAGTACATGACTGATCTGCAGGTTTCGAGGCTGTCCTGCTGGCCGCTGTTCAGAGACTGTCTGGCATACACCATCAGTGCAGCAGCGGTCCTTGCGATGATATCTGACAACAGAATTTACTGGTAAGAGCACAAGTAGTGTTGAATTCCTCTTGACTGGAGATTTGTGAGACACTGTTTTGAAAAACAAACTAAAATCCCCAAGCCCCAAACTTCAAGTAGCCTGAACTGCCGTTCACTAACAGAAATAAAAACCCTGTTGGCTTTAAAAAACTTAAAAAGTCACAACACTTGTAAAGATTATTACCTAAACATTCAAACTCTGCATATTTATGAAACTTAATCTGCATAGGTTTGTCTGTACAGACTTCACAATTTCTGTCACAACTGTTCTGCCATAGCAATTAGTGTTCAGCATTTACTCCTTTTGAGCCTTTCCTTTCATAGCAGCATTGTTCAGAAAAACACTTGTCTGCCAGAAGGAAATCATGAGTTTCTGGTGTTTTAACTCCTCCATCAACACTGAAACTCCTGTTACTTCAACAAGACAGTCAGGTCCAGCATTAAGTCTCTTGAAGTTTATAATTTAAGCATCACATGAAGACTCAATGTTTTGCAAACATCAGGAAAATGTTCAATCAGTAAGATCCCCTGAAAAAACATGCAGCTATACAATACACAAGATTCTGCAGGGGAGGGGAGTTAATCAAACTGCTGAAAGACATGGGGACACTCACAAACTTCCATGACAGTAGCCATACAATTGCAAATAGATACTTTTGTGTGTTCTCCTTTTACTATTCATGCAAATTTTCTCTCTCTCCTTATGCCAACAATTGGGTTCTTTTATACTACATGTTATATAAAATTTGTTTTTCATTCTAGGTATGAGAGTGCATCCCTATTATTGATATATGGGTGTTACATTCTGGTACTATGTTTTGACATTAAAATCAACCAATACCTCATGAAAAAGTTCAGTCCCTGCTGTACATGTTTTACAAAAGCTATGGAAGAGAATGCAGAGCAGCAGCCACTGGTTGGATGGAGGGATGAGAGTGGACCTCTAATTCGTCAACAGTTGAGGACAGACAGTGGAATTTTTCAAGATGACCTGGACTACTCTCAACTTTCAACAAGCTTACATGGGCTCGATGAAATATCTGCAGGTACAGGTATTACAGCTGTCTCTAGCACTCCACATGCCTGTCTGCATCAATTCTCATTATGAGCAGATTCTTGGATAGCATTAAGATTTTGCTCACAAAAGAACTCCAAACTAGTATTTAAGCAGATCATTATTCTAACCTGGAATATAACATTGAGCAAAATCAAGATGGTTTTCATGTGAAGTTAGTTACTAGAGGAGTGCAAGGATAGTTGCTCATTTGTGTCACAGTAGAACTTCTTTGTTGTGTGTATTTGAAACTTTTCAGCAACACTGCCTGTAAAATGCACTGTCACCTGAAAGCCGCACAGGTACTGTACTAATATACATCATTTCCTTATGATAGTGGCAGGTTCATAGCCCAAAATATGCGTAATATCAAAGTAAGGGATAGCTGTGATGTGGCAACAGGTGGTAGTTCTTCTTAGGCAAAAAACAGCAGTTGGTACTTACTCTTGGTAAATGTTATGGGTAAACCCTTATCAAGAAATTCCATTTTCATCCACCTTAGTTCTCCCCTGGTGCTGTAATAAAAAACATTTTAATCATAGAATACCAGGTTTGAAAGGGATCTCAAGGATCACCTGGTCCAACCTTTCCTGGCAAAAGCATGGTCCCAGATGGGCCAGCACCTGTTCAGCTGAATCTTAGACATGTCCAACACTGGGGAATCACCACTTCCTGGGGAGATTATTTTACTAGTGATTATTTCATTGTGAATAAATGTTTTTCTTATGTACAAGCAGAACCTCCCCAGAAGTCATCTAATTTCAGAATTGTGTCCAGAGAGATGTAGTAATAGATAGTGGGTAATACCACAGCTGAAACTTGAGAAAGAAGTATTTTTCGCCTTTTTTCAGGATTCTCACAAGTAGAGGACAGTAATATACTGTATGCTATGGATTCAAACTTAATGCTACAATTTGAAAGTTGCTTTTTCTTCAACAGATCATCCAAGTGTCTTCACCATGCCTGAAGCAGATATGAAGAGAATTTTGTGGGTGTTATCCCTTCCTATTATCACACTACTCTATTTAACTATACCAGATTGCAGAAGACAGTTTTGGAGGAACTGGTTCATGGTGACATTTTTAATTTCAGCAGCATGGATTTCTGCAATAACTTATGTTCTTGTATGGATGGTAACAATAGCAGGTAGGTACCAAAAGTGGTATTGCTATATCAGTCAAGGATCATTGAAAAAGTTGTGGTTTCCCTGTGAGGTCTCCCTTTAAAAGTCAGTTTAGCAACCCAGACAGTGATGTAAAAAAAACAAACAAAAAAACCCCACAATAAAACCAGAAACTTATGCTTAACTGCTTAGTTTGCTATCCTCTTCTGTCCATTGAGCTAACACTTTAGAGTTTAGCTGCTTCACACTGCTTGCCATCATATGAATTAGAACTTTATGTAGCTACAAAAACTGCAGTCTATTTTTAAAAACAGTTTCACTAAACTGCTTCATTAAGCAAAACAATTAAACACATAGCAATAAACTTGTCATGCTGAAGGCTGACAAACATGAAATCCCCTAAGACTGAAATTAGAGGTCAAAGTTTTTGGAAAAATCCGTAATTTCTACACCTGTGTTTTTTCACAAACATTATAGTAAGAGATTTGGCAATAAATTAACTGCCAAAACACTTCTCAAATGTGTTTATTAAACATTCTTGGAGTGTGTATATGTGGACCTCTTAAAAATCTGCATCATAAAGTGGGGCAGCAAAAGGACTGCATTTAAGTGAAAGAAGGGGTATGAACTTGTATGTAAAAAACCTTCTCCTAAAAGTACTTCGAGGTATTGAAGGTGTCTTCCATTGTTTCTCCAGTCAGCTTGAAAGACATCCAGTTTTTAATTTTAAGAACAAGCAGAAAACAAAACTAAAACTCTACAAAAATTTTTCAAAGCTTGCCATTTCCACATTATAGCTCACTAATCCTACTCAAGTGTTATACTAGCTCAGATATGAATAACTCCTTGTTCAGTGCCGAAACAGACCTACACATTCAGAAAACCCTCGAGAAATTACTAAATCACTGGATGTTATACCCACCATGTAAACCCCTTTGTTAAATAATTTGCCACTTGTACCTAAAGAGCAGGGGTTCACCGTCTGGATGCTAGAAGCCTTTGAAACAGGATTCAAGTCATCATTATTGCTGTTCTACAAGACAAAGCATTAATTCATATGAAAGTAGGTACAGTGGAGATTCAGTGTTCAGATTCGCTTTCAAGAGTCATCACAGGTAGTACTGGGGTCTTTGGCCCACTACTTCTAGGTAAATTATATTCTATTTACACGTTAAAACACTACAACTTAAACACACCATATATTCAAGTTCAGGCTCTCATGAAGGTCGACTCAAAGGTTCTACCATTGCATAATCAGCCTACCAGAACGTCACAAAGGTATCACAGCTGGGCACTAAACTGGGATGGTCAAGAACAAACCTAACTCAGAACATCTTTCTGTTGCTGGCAAAGAAAATTTAACTACTTATAGCAAAACCTCGCTAGTGATACACAAAATTAGCAAAAACCTAGAAAAATAAAACTATTCTGTCTTGATGGTCAGTTGCCAGAAAAAAAATTAACCACTACACATTAAATAGAAGATAAATCTATCTAATAAAAAGAAAAATTAGTTTCTCCTGAGTTTATATTCTGTCTTATAACCTTCAGAGGGCTAGAAAGCAATGTTGGGGACATAAGGCTGGTTCATTCATATTTCACCTTGGTCTGAACCATTATTTTCCAGCCTGGATGGTTTATAAAAGCTGATTTGTTGGTCCCTCATCCTACAAATTTATTAGAAGTAATGGAAGGATAAAAAGAGTACAAATTCTGCAACAGGATCATGTTAGTCCCTCTGAAACCAACAAACAATTTCAAACATAAATTTATAGGGCTGCTCTAGACTAAGCTGGTAAGTAATAGACAAGCATTGCTGACCTAGCTTAGCATACTGCCTCTTATTTAAATGAAACTGCTCTTATTAAATGTGTCAAAATATTTCAAGTAAGAACTCAGATTTCAACAATAAAAATATTTAAGATACATTTTAGTGAATAAAAGTTTAAGAAAAAAATTAATTACTTTATAGCTGGACTAGAGGTATCAAATACTTCAGCATAATGATGCTTCTGAATGGTTCAACTGCTAAGACAGTTTTGAAGAATCCCTGCATTTTAAGTTAGAAATCAATATGGTTACAGGTCATCTGGGGCTAAGAAAAATAGAGATTAGGGACAAGTAAGCTGACCTTCTAATATCACTTTAAAACTTTTTTTTAAATTCAAACAAGTATTTCCCTAAAGGAACTCACACTTCTATGGGGTTACTTGTACTTACAAGTCATAAAAATTCTGCACGTTGATTCTTCCAAATCACTAATTGGAGTGAAATGGTTAAAGGCATGTAGTTGACACAGTATTCTCATATCTTAATGACTGTCCTCCCCAAGAAAATTAATGTGCTTTTTCCCTTCCCCCTGAGGGGATTAAGAAGAATTATTATAAGAGTTATTGCTTCATAAGACTTTTGAACACTAACAAGGAGATGCCCAAAACTGTAGTATTTTCTAGTAGTTAAAGGAAAATAAAGAGTAGCAATTTGTTAGATATTTAAACTTCTACTTTATCTGCAAGAAAAAAATAATTACTATTGTCTTGACCACTGCAGACTTGAAGAACAAGGGTATTTTGTTGTTCCTCTTTGTTTTAACTGCTTTGTGGTTCAGTCATCTCACCTGTAGTTAAGTTAGATGACACATTCCATTTGAAATTACTGTATGATAACTGATTCTTTCTCCAGCAAACAAAGTCCAGAGCACATTCTTTGGATGAACCCTAACTAAAACCACACTTGCATTTTCTACCTTTATTTCTCAACTGCAGGTGAAACACTGGGAATCCCAGAGTCAGTCATGGGTCTCACATTACTGGCAGCAGGAACAAGTGTACCAGATACAGTTGCAAGTGTACTGGTTGCTCGAAAAGGTAAAGATTTTAGTATTTAGGCTCATGCCAATTGATGTGTTTAAAAGGTACTACAAAAAGAAAGCATTCTACTCAACATTTTGATAAATTCAAGGAGTAACCACAAAATCTGTGCTCCAGATTCTAGAGTTTAAGTCTACTAAAAATGAATTAATAGCTTACCTGAAAAAGCTGTGGCTCAGACATTTAAAAACTTCTCAGAGTATCTCAGAGAAGTATTCTAGATTGGTTTATTTGTTGTTGATTAAGTATTACAGTTTTACTGCAAAACACAACTGTACGTCTCAGTATTTTAAATGTAACTGGACTTTATGTAAATGGATTTTTAATAGCCTGTCTAGCTTAATTTTAAGTGCAACTGTGCAGATGCTGGTGATTTAGGGAGACTTTTTATGGTTGTGGTACCCATGTTCTGTAGAATCGTGACTATAGTTTTTCCAATGCAAAATCTGAAAAGGGTGCTCTGTGAGAAACTGAGGGCTGGCAGTCTGTTCCTCCAAAACAGTTTGGCAATTTCATGCGATACAACTAAGCCAACTTATTTGTATTTCTTCTTTTACAGGAAATGGAGACATGGCTATGTCTAACATTGTAGGATCCAATGTATTTGATATGCTCTGTTTGGGAATACCCTGGTTTATAAAAACTGCCTTCATAAATACATCAGGACCCATAGAAGTGAACAGCAGTGGTCTGACATACACAGCCATTTCTCTTATCTGTTCTGTTGGTTTTATTTTTCTGGCAGTTCACCTCAATGGCTGGAAAATAGATAAAAAATTGGGAACAATTTGTCTTGTCCTGTACTTAGTATTTACTGTATTATCAATTTTATATGAACTTGGCATCATAGGAAACAATCCTACAAGGGTCTGTGGTAACTAGTTTTAATCAGTGATTATGCTGATGAAAAAAATAAAAGCAGGAGAAAACTATCAGTTTCTTCATTTAGTCAAAATAAAATTTAAAAAAACCAACTCCAAACTCCCATTGGGCTCTAAATCTTATATACAGAACTAAGTCATGTCATTAAAGTAATATTAAGTAGAACAAAAACATCACAGCCTAATTGGAGCCCTTTCTTTTAGAGTCAAGAATTACAGTATGACTACAACACACATATAAAACCAAAATTCTGAAAAAGACATCTACTTTTTACATTACAATGCTGAGACACACTGGAGGGGAAAAAAAATATCAGAAAACACTAAATAAATCCCACTATGCAATCTGGAGATTAACAGAGAAAATGGCTTATTTTATTAAAAACAGTATAACCATTCATTTAAACTGAATGACTAGAGACACTTGGCCTAATTTTCCAAAGGCACTGAGCATCCAAAGAATCCACAGTCTATAGGGACCTGCAGGTGCTCAGTGCCTCTAAAAAAACAACAAAAATCAGGCAAATTGTCTTTAAAAACCAAACATAGTAAGATTCAGTTAACAAGAATCACAGTATATTAAACACTATACTGTTAAAGGCTGGTGGGATTTAAAAGTTCCTTTTTACAGCTTTTGTAAGCATACAATGTTACTAAAAATGACTTACTAAGATAAAGAAGCTAAACAGACATAGGAATGTTCCTGAACACACAGTTTTAAATTATGCATTGCGATCCAAGCGGACATCAATTTCTCTGCCACTGATTTTTATGCCGTTCATTATCCTACAGGCCTTTTCAGCAGATTCTGGTGAGTCAAATCTGACTGTTCCACAGCCCTTTGATTTTCCATTCTCCATTTTTATTTCTGCAAACATTACATGACCTGAATAAATAAGTTAAACAGCGGTTATTTCAAGTCCTCAGTGTACTAACAACTTAAAGAACTCAGAAATGATAAAAAAACATTTTTAAGTATAATCTAGGGGAGCACATTAAATTGGCACTTTCAGGATGATGGTGTATTCACTCATTCAGGCAAGGTGACACAGGACAAAACAACAGCAAAGAATCCAAATCCAGATCTGCTATCTTGAATCTTTCCTAAATTTTGCCTGTATTTGAGCTCAAGTTTGAAACAGAGTGCCTTATAAGAATGAGGGAAAGGTCTGTGTTTCATACTGACAGAAGTGGGAGTATTAATAGGCATTAACTGAACTGCAGCTTGATTCAGTCCACCACGTTCATCACAAACAGATACCAAGCAATAGTCACAACAAGGCAATTTTGTTAAGAAGCTGCAGAACAACATTAAAGCCTTTAAAACAAAGTTACCAGGCTGGAAGTGGTGGAAAAGTAGCATGCACTATCCAATTCCTGCTGAGCTTCCTTGAGGTTGGACACTCAACTCACCAGGAAATATTTTCATAAAGATGTCTTGGTACCTCTGAGAATGTTTAGTTCCCTGGAGCTAATGAGTTTCTGCTTATGGTGTGTTGTAGCACACCATCCTGAGCCCCTGAATGTCCCTAGGAACGAAAAACTTTTTCCTGAAATACAAAGCCTTTTATTTTAAAATATCATATAAGACTAGCCTTTCACTAGAAGAAATTGAGCACAGGGAAAGTCTTTGTATTTCCTTACAATTCTGACATGAACACTATCTGTTGCTTAGAATACTTAAAAGAATTGAACATAATTACTACATTCATTAGTTCACAGAGATAATGAAAAAGAATTCTGAACCATCTGAAAGTTGCACAGAAGGTTAAGACTTAAAGAACCTGCTGCCTATTGTGCTATATCCTCCATCTACGAAAAAAAAGAATTAAGAGCTTATAATTTTTCATAGTTGAAATGCAAGGTCTAGTTTGTATTAAATCTGTAAACAGCTGTAAAATGCTGTCTTAGGCATTAGTAGTATGTTTTAAATAATTTATCTTTTCTGTCTATCCAAAATAAGAAGGCATCCTGTAATTCAGTTAAAGCTCTCCATTCTAAAAGTGTGCTTTCACATTTTTAAGACATGAAAAACATGTCATTTATTTCTACACCCAAGCTTTACTTTTCACATATTTCTGTGAAAATACCAAATTTCAGTATTAGACAAAAACAATTGTTCATGTTTTCCTTCTTCTTTATTTCTTATAATAAAGGGGAACATTACAGCCTGCAAATATGCTCACCAGGATCATCTATATATATAAGAAAACCTGTAAAGTTACACTGGCAAAATTACTAACTCTGATTTGATGTTGCACCATTTCTGAAGTAATACATGACCTGGACAGACCCAGGCTCCTGCACTTATTTATCTCATAGGAAACACTACATTATATACTTTTACTGGCCAGGGAATGTGTCAAGAAAAGAAAAATTTCAAAGAGTAATTTTATTCAAGGAATAGGTTTAAGTTTATAGCAAGTGAGCGCTCAGAGCCAACACAGCCCACACTGTACCTTGATCTTGTGTTCTGTCATGCCTAAAAATTATTTATATAACTCAGGAAAGCCGGGTGAAATAAGAAAGATTAAGCTAGCCAGACTCTTCTTCAGAGTCAGGCAACAGTCTTCCTGTTATCTGATAAACACCATATAACACAAGAAGTCCACGGATATGAGCAGGGTAAGGTTCATATACATACCGCATTGACTGAATTTCTCCTTTAGCTTCTGCCAGGTCAAGTCAAAAGGAAGCTAGAATAAACAAGTATTATTGATAACAAAATATTACAATGAGAATAAGAGCATGTAATCAAGCATACACACAAGCTTGTGGTTTCTATATATTTAATTGCTTACATTTCTCACAAATATCTGGTTGCCTTTAGAGCCTAATCTCTCTCTCATGCCACTTCCCATTGGGCCAGGCACAAATCCTCGATCGATGTCCATGTTCCTGTCCAGGCCTCCACCCATAGCTGGTCCCATTCGATCAAAGCCAGAACCCATCCGATCCATTCCCATTCCTCCAGCCATATTGTTCATACCACCCATTCCACCACCTACACAGAGAAAGAAATGGAGGATAAAATAAAATCTCCTTTTAGTAATAAACACACAAGTATTTGGTACAAAATAAAGTTCTTGTGTCAGGAGAAGAATAACTTAATTAAAACTGCTGTAATATAAACTGTCACATACATGCACAGTGATTTATCAAGGAGCATGGCTAGTATTTTAAGACAAAGTGTTACAAGATACACAGTGTCAGTTCTAAAATGATAGTGAAACCAAACTGCATCAAGCTATTAGTCATACCATCTAATGTAGCAAACTGGTGAACACAATCCAGATTTAAAGTCTATCTTGTTTAATTAATAAAAATATGATACCTTTTACCAAAAAGATCAAATAAATAACTGTGGCAATACTTCAGTACAGGTAATTTGACCAGATACACCATTTTTTATTTGGCTTCCTGCATTTATATTCAGCTTTACTTAATGCAGCCATACCCACACCTAACTATAAAATCTTCTAGGGAAGGCTGTTTTTTTTGCTGAGAACAGAATTTACTGCAAGTACTGTAAAGAGCACAACCTTTCCTATGTGTCATGGTTTAAACTACAATAAAAAGTACATACATGGAATAAAATATACTGATTCATTTTATATAAGGAACTAAGAGCAATAGCATTCAAATACTATAATACTTCTGGATTCATAATTACAAATTAATGTACAGTAGAACTATCAAGATCATTCATGAGGGACCCTCTCTTTAAGCCTTATGCCTTCTAAGATTGGCACTAGCAGGATTTTAGTTTCTCATACGCTCTAGCCCGAGGAACTCAAGAGAGTGCTGCAATACAAACTCAGTACTGGAGCTTTGCACAAAATTAAACTGGGTGATAATCTGAAATTCAAGGCTGATTTTTTTCTTCATGACAGATTACTAAGGTTCAGCTTCATGAAGTTTACTCAAATAACTCTGCCAGTCTTTTTTTCTGAAACACAAATTTAGTTTAATCAGTTCTCCCTCCAAACTAGAAGTTGAAACCCTTCCAAACCTAAGATTAAGGGAAAGACTGTATTAACTAATTTTCCTCTGAACTTTTACCTCAACAAAACAGCTTAGAAGACTCTTAGACTTGTCACATGCAACAGAGTTCTACTTCCATCAACAGCAAGACACTAAACTACAGCAAGTTCCTCTAATACAAGTAGGTGTACACGGTATTGTTACATTGCCTACATTTATGTTCTATTGAAACAAGTTAACCTACTCATTCCAGATCTTACTGGGCCCATGCTAGGTGCTCCCATTCCTCCTGCAAAAACACCAATCATTGCACCACCTAAACAGAGAAAAATAATGAAGTGACATACGCTGAAACCACCAGTTAGTGAAAAAAAACAAAGCACACGCTTATGAAGTGCACTGATCTCAACGTTACCTGGCAGTATTTTTGTATAAGGGCACTTTAACGTGTGCCTTTACTATACAAACTATATAGGAAAATCTAGTAAGGAAAATTAGTTTCTCCTTTTCTACTACAGGATTTAAACTACTCTGATTTCTTTCTAGCTTTTCTCCCCTCTGACAGCCTGCCAGCAGCACAAACATGGTAAAACTAAATGGGCCATTTCCTACATTGAGAAGAACCTCAAAACTCAAGACTTCATCTTATATGAACTTGATGGTACAAAAAGTCAACAATTCTGCTGCAAATCAAACAGCCTCAATTCCACTCTGATACTATAGCCCAATCGAAGATGCCTTCCTTGATTTCAAGATTACTAAAACCAAATGCCTTCACAGTATTTCTTTAGAGATACCGTTAACATAAATATTGTAACAGGAGTACATTAGGGCCTTCCCTGATCAAACACAGTATCTATTAAAAGTCTCTACAATTTCCTTCCATTATTTAAGGTTAGGCTGGAAATCTCTAATATTGGTTCTCAGGACAGTACACAAATGGTCAGATCACTGACACTGTAAATTGAAGCTTGCTGGATCTACTGAATGAAAGACACCCACATCCATTTCTCACAGTGGCCATGTTTAAAAATTTTCGTAACAACATGTTCCAGAAGACTCAGAAGCCTACTGCTTGCAGAAACATTTTTAACTGAAGTGGCCTTGCATTTCACTCAGGCAACAGATGTTTATGCAAGTAGCCAGACTGAAAGTATACATTTGATTTCTACAGCATTCATTCCAAGACTAACTCAAAGGATGAGCTTATTATGTTCTTATCACTTCTACATATTTATCAGTATTGAAGAGAAGCACACAACAGTTACTCTTTGCTATGAATTGCCTCAACTAATATTTTTTAATTAAATAAATAAATTAATAAATCAACTTTTAGACCACACAAACCTTATGCTCTTAGCAGTTCTTCTCTTTCAAGGAGGTGAATTAAGGGAATGGAAAAGTACAAGAAACAGGGAAGAGGAAGAGCAGCTGTTTCCTATTTTGTGTTCAGCTTTGGGTCCCTTACAGCAAGGACACAGAGGTGCTGGAGTGTGTCCAGAAAAGGGCAACAAAGCTGATCAAAGCTCTGGAGCACAAGCCCTGTGAAGAATGGCTGAGGGAGCTGGGGTGCTCAGCCTCGACAAAAGGAAGACTCAGGGATGACATTTCTGCTCTCTGTAACTTCCTGAAAGGAGGTTGCAGAGATATGGGGATCAGTGTCTGCTACCAAGTAACAAGCAATAGATTGAAAGGAAACGGCATTAAGTTGAACCAGGGAAGTTTAGATTGGATATTAGGAAAAAATGTTTCAGAGGAAGAGTTGCAATCATACAAACAGGCTGACCAACAAAATGGTGGAGTCACCATCCCTGAAGGGATTTAAAAGCTGTGTACATGTGGCTCCTGGTGACCTGGTTTAGTGATGAACTTGGCAATGTTGGGTTAAAGGTAGGACTCTGATCTTTTCCAACCTAAGGGATTCTGTGATTCATCCAAGTAACAGCACAGAAACAAAGGGCAAGCAGGCTCTACTGTTAAGCTTTTCCATGGCCCTGAAGATGGAAGAGTAACTCATTTGAGGCAATCCCACTGCCAACAAAACATCAGCTATAAACACAATAATGCTGGCTCAGTTACAGAAGAGACCAATAAATACCATTCTGAGCTACACGAGCTCAGAAGGCAGGACAAAAACTGAGGGCACCAAAATTCAACACTCCTGTCCAATGCTACCTGATCTGCAGTAAAAACAGCGTTATACCAGGCATGGGCTTATGGAAGTTACAAAGGCTGTACATGGACAGCTTGTTCAGGATTATCAGAAGCATATACTCCAACATCCCAAAGTTTTAATACACCACAAAATAAACAGTATGAAGATAAATGCTTTCCTCAAATAGTTTCTCCATTTATATTATACAGAGGGGAAAAAGCCCTCCACACCTGAACCTCTGTCTTAAGTGGTAACTGTAATGAACACTCAGATTACATCCTCACAGTAATGACAGGGGGAGAAGGCATAGAAGATGACCAAATGAAACCAGGTCCCCTCTTCTTCTAGCAAAATTCTTCCAGTACTACATCACGGAAAACGTAACAGTTACCATACCCATCCTTCCAAAAGACTCTCCAAAACCACGGTTCAATGCCATGTCACCACGACCAAATTCTCTTTCCATGTTTCCTCCCATTCCACCACGGAACATTTCTGTAAAGAACAAAGCAAAAAAGACAGGAATATTCTGTTACTTACATCTAAGTTCACATTTCTACAACACTTGTTTCACAGCTGTTTGTTTAAATAGAAGTGAGTCTAATGCACAAGTCAGAGACACCTATTACACACTCAAGTCTCCTGCCCATTCCTAGGCCTCCACTCATGCAACTACTTCATTTGAACTCATCTATATTACCCACCCCTAAATGGAGAGCTATTAATAAACAAATATTGACAAGCTAGGTGTACAGGAACGGTGTTCAACTACCTCCCATTCGGTTGACTCCAAATCCTCCCATGTTAGGCATTCCTTCCATTCCACGAAATCCAGGAAGTCCTGTAAAATAAGGAAAAGTGTTTTCTATACAGTATTAAAAGAAATATTTAATGAAAAAAAAAACTTCATTGCACGTACCGCCTCCCATTCTACTCATTCCACCAAATCCTGGGCCGTCTATTCCCATACCTTTAAACCAGAAAGATAAACAACACTTAGTACACCCTAATGGATTTTTTAAAAGTCAGAGTTAAAATCCCCAAACTACACAAAGCTTGCTTTGTCGAAAGCCGGACATTTTTCCAAACACAGAAATGACAATTTTAAACATTAAAATTTTTAAACTAGCTCTGTATAACTTAAAAATGAAGAATATGGATTTACCTCCTGGACCCATGCTCCCCATTCCACCACCCATGCTCAGCTGTGTTGCACTGATGGGCTGTCCACCTGGTCCAAGTCCCATACCAATGCCACCAAGACCACCTCAAAAACAAAGGAAGTAGGATGAGAAGAGAGACCTTTCTCTGTATCACAGAGACCACAGCAAGCAAAAGTATTACTAACTGTACCAAAACATGGGTCACCATATACTAAGTGTAAGGAGTAGAAAACAGAGAGCGCACTCACGAGGTAATTGGGAGCTTTTGCTGTCCACAACACGGAAGTCTTCATGAGGAACTGATTTGTCATCCTGATAGAAAACAATGATTTAATGCTTTGAACTTTCCAATGTTTTGGCAGAGACATATAAAGTAGGAAGAAATGAAAGCAACTTACCATTTTCACATGCATGGGTCTATCAAACAGGAATTGTCCATTGAACATAGCTGAAGAAATGCAAGTCAAGGAATCTTACAAAGGTAATTTTAACTGTTTCTGAAGAATCAATATAATAACTTCTTGTATTTCTGTACAATTACTATGAGTCTTATCTTTCCCTACCTTATCTTCAGAAACCCAACTCAAGTGCCAGAAGATGCAATACATGCTGTTAGGTACATTAGTTTCACAACTGCCACATTGCCAGGTATTTTAATTTGGTTCAACATCATGAGAAAATTTTAGAATTTAGCAGTAAATTCAGTCATTACAAATAAAATCTGTTCAGTTTTACATCTAGTCCCTAAATCATTGCAGAACCATTACAGACTAATCAATATATGACCAATTCTTTTTCAAAACCAAGGATACATATTGCTTGAACAGCTTCAATTGCTTGTTCAAAGGTAACTGTTCCCATTCCTCGACTCTTGCCATCTTTATCTTCTTTGATGTCTGCACGCTTCACAGTTCCAGCAATGCTGAATACCTCCTTCAGTTTCTTCCAGCCAACTTTGAAGTCAAGCTTAAACACAGAAATACATCAGTGATTTCAGTGCACATCTCTGTTCTGCCATTACATTTGGAAAAGATTTTCTGCATTGCTGTTAACTCTTCATTGACAAAATACTTGATAATTGTATACAGTTGAGACTTTATAATATACACATGCTGTGTCAAAGTCAAAGAAGTCAACAATTTATTCATGCATATGTATTTTACTTTCATTAACATACTACCAATTGGGTGGGCTCTTGAAAAGAGCAGCTGTAATTCCACAAGACCTCATACAAATACAGTAGTCTTTTGTGCTAATAAGCTACTTGAAACACTGTATTTGTTGGAACTTTATTGTGTTAGTAGCTAGCAAGATAAACTGAAGTATATATTTAATAAAAAAGAAATGCAATTGTAAATAGTGAAAATATGTATAAAATATTTTTGAATCAACAGATGACTGCAATAATTAGAAGTGCATGTCAGTCTCAAGAGTTTAATGCATCTTTCCATGTCTAAAATCTGAACACATATCCAACATTTTCAATACACTAACTGTGAACTCTCTCCAGCCTCCTCTTTATATTAAAACTGAACTACACAGGCTTACAAAGATCAAACATTAAATTTATAAAACACAGTTTTAAGCTTACATTGGCAACAAAAATTGTGGATCCAAGCCTGCCTGCTTGCAAATTACTGATAACCTCAGGAGGAATGTTTGGATTATTGAGAATAGAAGGTGGTAAATTCATCATTCCAGGTGCAGCATCAGGTCCATGTCCTCCTGGAAACTGCCCTCCTCCCCGCTGCAGTGCCCTACGAGCATGCTCCCCTTCAGGATCCTGAAACATGGGCACAAACAAAGCCACTTAACCATCAGCAAGTGGACTAGCAACAAACAAAATGGTACTATTTGAAATTCTGCATGAGCCCATCAAAATTATCAACTAAGAAATGCTCTTGTCCATGTCAGAGGGATCATGAACTGAATTAGCATGGAGACCTAATTCCCTCACCTCTAGAGGTGGGTCCTTTCAGATGAGGGCTGAGGCATATTGGCAAAGCACTTGTTGAGGAAGTGTGCACTGCCACTTCACATGCTGTACCTAGCCTATGGACAAGTAGAAAAGATTTCAAGCTAAAGGACTGTCAGTCTAGCACTTTCTTCCAAGAACTGAATTAATTTAAATTGGAGGTGGTTTTGTACTGTTTATTAATACCATTATTAAAATTTTAACAGGATAGCAAGAACTGCATCAGATGCCATTGCATGAATTACAGCAATACAACAGAAATGTTGATATTTTTTTCCCTTTCCAGAGAGCACAACTTCTCTATTTCCAGCCCCATTTTTCCACATATGTAGTGGTCTAATAACTAGCTCATTCTATGTCATATTTTGAAGCATGTCAGCAATGTAAACATAGAATTACTTAGGTTGGAGAAGATCTGATGACACTAAGGTAAAATAATATGGAGTAAAGTTATTTTAACAAAAAACAGCATTAGATTATTTTGACTTTAGGACATATTTTTTGTCGGTTTCTTGGCATAGTATCCAACCTTGTACAAGCCAACAGGCAGTTCAGCCCATTAATAAAATTTCATAAAAAATGGAATGGGAAATTACACATCAAAGATTCTCAAAACACTGTATGGTCATCTCAGGAGCTTTAGTATCTTCACTATTTCAAATTCAAAACAGCAGCAATAAACATACCTCTTTGATATTCAGGGGTCTTCCACTAAGATCATATTTGTTCATAGTGTCTAATGCCTTCTTAACAAATTCTTCATCTTTGAATTCAACCACACTTAGAAAGAGATCAAAACATTTAGAGTATTACAATAAAGTTTAACACACCAAAATTAATACAATGTTTAGATAGCAGTGTGCTTCTACACACATAAAAATGAAACTTACCCACAACCCTATGTCCATGAGATTTGTCATCATATGTAAAGAGAAAACAAGCAAAAAAATAAGAAGTCAGTCAGCACATATGACAGGGCAATGAAGATTCCAGTTAAAGATCCCAGTTCACTGTTATACAAGTTATTATACAAGTTATTTTCAGCTTCAAAATCCGTAATGTATGCTCTTTAGTGGTAGCCAATCTGAATTTCTCCTGCTTTCTCAGCATACATACCATTCAAATGCAAGAGAATACATTGTCTCTTACGCTCTTTGAGTCAAACCAGAATTGGAAAAATGCCACACAGATCCATGTAAGGACAACTGGGAAGAGGAGGTGGGAGGGAAACGGTGGAAAGAAAATAACCCAAAAACCAATCAAGACACTCATCATGTCATTAAAAGCTGTCCACTAACTACAAAATTCAAATCTACCTACATCAAGTACACCGCTACAATGAAAAAGCAGTCTGCATACCTCTTCAGTACTACAGCATAATTGAGAAATTGCCTTATAAGAAAATAACCTTATTGACTGCACCAGCATCCTTCTAATAAAGCAAAGAGTTGAGGATTTCTTTAAGTATAGCAAAGCTGACAGCATGTTTTAGTTTTAACAAGTATTAAAGAAAGTAATTTACAACAATTGATACAACCTCAGTTAAGATTCAAACCTGCATTTCTCACATTCTCACTGCAGGTTTGGAGCTGCTATTGGCCAAACTTTTAAGAATTATTAAGAATCAGAGGAGCTTTAACAATCTTCATTATTAGTGCCTCATTGCAGGCACTCTGTTGGCTACCAACCATCTCCATCCATTTAGTTTTAAGAAAGTAAATATATTAAGCCTGTGTTTAAAAGCACCAATCCTGCAAAGCTGTGAAATCAGGCACTTCACCCAGTATATTCTTAGCTAACATTTTATACTTATGAGCCCAAGAAGAGCATACTACACTGACAAAATTTTTAAAAAATGATTGATTTAATGAACATCCTTTATATGAAACAGATTTGTACCAAGACAAAGGTGTTGGCTAAAAAGAAGAATTAAGTAAATGCCATTTGTTAACATTTACAGAAGTACTTTGTCCCTTACAACCAGCCAGTGAGAGTTGCATGAAAGTGTCAGACTACTTCTAATAGAGAATCCTCAACACTACCTTAATGAAAATCAGTGTAAAAATGAAACTTACTTTCCAATAACTGGTACAAGTATTATACAAAAATAAAACTGCTGAGGAACTTTTAAACCTCTAGCAGATTGTTGCCCACGGCACTTACCCTTGATTTTCCTTCAGCATCCTTAAACAGCTCCACGTATGTAACCTCACCAACTACATAAGACATACAAAGGGAAAATACCAAGAGACAATGCATTTAAACACCAGTATCTTTCTTTACTGTGCCCCTGTGCACAAGTCTACAGAGAATCACCTATTATTCACCAACAATCAAAACCAGACCAACATACCTCCTGTCAATGGCTATATAATTTAGCTAATTTTCAGAAATATGCAGCAGCCACATTCTCAAAAACTAAAAACAAACAACTATATTTAACCTAATTCATACTACAGATCATATTTTGGCCAGTATGATATAGTTGGTGAACAAATTCAGATATACACAGTCCCTTAACCTAACAAATGAAACGTCAACGTTCACTGAAAAGTGTTACATTTATCATCCTACTCACAACACCTGTTTTAAGGTGACTTTCTACCTGAATATCTTCAATCAAAAGTTTGCCTTCAATAATAACCAAATTTTCACATCAAATATTTCACAGCAAGCGACTCACTTTCTAAAGTAGGAAGTTTAAGTAAATCAACCAATCAAATAGTCACGTCACCTTACAACAGATAAACCAGCAGTTACAGAAGGGGGGTCTGGCATTTTTCACAACCTAAAAGCCAAGTGTGCTTTGCATTACTTTTGAAGAATCAATTTTTCAAGGAAAACACAGAACTAACTTTTACAAAATCCATATATAATCATTATTTTACCCCAAATTTAAAGTAACACTTTTGGGGTAGTCAGATTTCTCTATCAGAACTGCAACAATAGTAACAAGCTTTTAATAAAAAGCTCCAGACAAACAGTCATGGCAGTAGTGACAATGCAGACAAAGTTAATGCCACAGCCAGATTCCACCAAAGAAATACAAAACAACTTTTGAAAGACATCCCTTATTATTCAGGTTAACACACTTCTTGTGTTGCTTAAATACAATAGCCCCTAGAGAAAAAAAAAATCTACAAGAACTACAACTAGACAAAACACAATCTCTTTAAGAACCCATGAAGTCATGCATATACTCTCTACTGTCACACCAGAATGGCAGAAGATTGTGAGCACTTCATTTACCCAGCCTACCCTGCAATGCAATTGTCTCAGATGAAAGAGGGGGAAGGGAGATAGATGCACCAAGTAAAGGCCAAAACAAAAAAGTCAAATCAAATCTGTGTGGCTCAAAGGACACATCGGTTGCATTTAAGCCCTACTGGTTTCTGTGTGAAGTGTGTTACAAGGATAAGTTACCTTTCTCTCTCATCAGGTCTTTAATAGCTTGCCATTTCATGTCATACGGGATGTTGCTAATAAAAACTCGATTGCGATTAACAGCCTTCTTGTCTCCAGAGCCTGCGTTCTTCTCCTTTGCATAGGGGTGGAATCTATTCTTGTTTCCAAGAGAAGGGATTGCCTTCGCTTTTGCAACAAATTTCTCTTTCACAGGTGCTTTCCCTTCTTTTGCTGTCTCATCATTATCCCTAAGTTAAAAAACAAAAATCAAAAAAACCCACTATTAGTCTTGTGTTGGATCATTAGACTATCCCACTACCTACCTATATAACTGAGTATTTCCTATGCTACTGGAACTCCCATGTTGTCAAAAGCTGCTTCTCAAACTAGGAAAAATAAATTCATGCTATTGGAGTAATTGCAAAATACACCGTTTTATGAAGAAAAAGAAAAAAGTTACAATATTAGGTAAAGAAAGTACATCTTGCTAATTCACTTGCGTCCCATTTCACAGAATCCTAGAATGGTTTGGGTAGGAAGGGACCTTAAAGATCACCTAATTCCAAGCCCCCCGCCATGGGCAGGGACACCTTTCACCAGATCACCTTACTCAGGGCTCCATGTAACTTTTAACACTTCCAGGGATGGGATATCCACAACTCTGGGCACCCTGTGCCAGCACATCCTGTCTGTCAAGACTCAGAAAGATGGAACTATGAAACTACTACAAAGCCCAAAACAGAAAGAGTGAAAAATCCGCTATAGTACCCATGCCTTGGTGCTCTGGTAATGTTCACACCTCACTTGAACAAGTTACAGGATATTCACCACAGAAGTGGGAGTAGAAACAGTCCAAGCTTGAGAGCTGAAACAGCTCATTCAGTGGAAAAATAATATAAAACCTATTGGAATTGATATAATTATGTGTTATCTCCCCCATAAGTAATTTTTATTTGCAATTTGTGCCAGACTACTGTTAGACAGAAATTAAAATTTAACTAAGAACAAAAAATATTTTTGAAGTTTCACTGCTTAACACAACTAAAATTTGAATACTTGCTAAATGCATAGGAAACAGCTGTATTAAGCCATGCTATGGAATCTGAAACTAATTAACTAAGTATTATTCACTGAAAACAAAACAGATGCCTGGCCCTCAGTCTTTCAAAACTTCACCAATAGCACCAAAATTCTCCTTTTAAAATATTTTTTACATGAAAATGTAAGAAAATTTGGTCTGCCTTCTCTTTTAAGACAGTCCAAATCTCAACTTCAGTAAGACCATGCACTTTTAACAGAATTAGAAGAAATATGTGTAACTCTTCAGCACTCCTGATATTGTTACTATCACAAGGTCATTTAGCATGCTAACAGAGGCTCAAGATGCCTGAATTGTTACTTTCAAAAAAAAGAACTGTTGAACTGAAAGAATCCACTGAATAAAGCCACACAAATGTGATCCACTAAACAGATGCTACTTAGCATCTTTAACTACACACCACTGTCTACTTAAAGAGAAACTTAAAAAGTACTTTTACAGAAATACGTATTTTTAAAAGCCAGAATTAGCATTTTGAGTTAGAACAATTAGAAGGTGATGTCCTACAGGACTGACAGAAGTGAATGAATGTGAACCCCCCTTCTTAAATTACATCACTATCTTTACTATATTTCCCACATTTTAGAAGGCTTAGTTTTTATCTCATTTCGACTTTGGAAGGTTTCAGGCATTTCAGTTTTACAACCACAACATATGGCAAAACCCGTGATTTTGATTAACAGACAAATTTTCAGCTCTCTGCACAGTCAACAAAACAGAAAGTGGCAGTCCTGTACTCAAAAGCACATGCAAGGAGATTTTCATGGAGCTAAATGTACTCAAACCTGGGCACTTTTCAGGGAGGAGTACATTCAAATACATCCATACTTCTCCCATTACTTTTTCCCCAATTTTGAAATACTCCTATAGTACTAATTTCACAGTCCTTGTGTTTACATGTGGATTAAGAGTGTATTAGCAACTGGGAAATGCCTGGATACTCCCCTGGGGCAAGTATTTGTAAAATTTAAAACATCTCAAGTCAACAACATGTTATCTGGTTCAAGCATCCCCCAACGTCCCTCTGCATCATCCCTCCTCCACACCATCCTGTGACAACATAATTCTTGTGTGGCTGTGTAATGGAGTGAAATGAAGGGAACAATGCAGGAACTGGAGGAATTCAGGGAGGAGGCAAAGAGCAGAGTATCAGGTCTCCCAGTCACATCAGTCCCTTCCAATCCAATCCCATTTGCAAATGCGAAACTCCTGCCCAACGAGACTCCTAGGAAAAATCTGAGTTCTTCTTTAAGTTTTAGGATTAGAGAAATGGATTCTCTTCAGCCTTTTAAGCTCTTTCCTGCTTAAAGGATTATGAAACAGCCCCTTGGTGCTCTATGTAGTGCACAGGATGAGACAGGTCTCCAAATAAGGAATCCAGAGGCTCTGCAAGACCTGGCTGTACAAGTCAGTAAAAAGCACAGAAGATGCAAGCCTGGCATAAGCTCCTAAATCTGGGAAACAAAGCGACACTGCACTTGGTCTGGGAATCACAGCCAGGCTACTGAAAATAGAAGATTAATTAAAGAAACAATCCTTCTTGAAAAACTCATCTGCCAAAACCAACAGAGGCCAGTGAACAGGCTAGAGGCAGAGATCCTTTTACAACTCTTACCCTCTTCCTTGAATATTAAAAATTATTTCAATCACATAATACATTCAAAGCAATGTCACATTAGTCACCTACAGACCACAGAAAAGACAGACTCCGAAATTATGAACTGACATTTTCATAGGGAAAAAACAATCGTAATTTCTAATCTTTACCTTTTGTATGAGCTACACATTTCATACATTAAATTAATATTTGCCTGTGAAATCACAAACCATCACCATTCCTAGGACTGGAAAAAAGATGTCTGCAATTAGTTCTTATTAAAAAAAAGTACATACACTCATTGATTTGAAAGAGCAATTATACCTTTTGGAAAAGAAAAAGCTTTTGAACTTTCCATGAAGTTTTGAAGACAAAAGACAAGCTTTCCACATGCAAAACTAGAAGCCTAAAAATCATAAGCACAAGATATATCAACATGAAAGCCCTAAAACTTGATTTTTTTAAACAAACTTATCTCCTTGCAAGTGTCCATAATAAGACAAGCAGGCAGGAATGGAAGAAGTTCACAACATGTGATCCCAAAGCACATGGATCACTTTAGCTCTGTTGTGCTGAACAGTTCCACTGCCCAATACAAAAAACTTCGGGAAGACCGCAAACTGAGCCAGGATTCCTCTCCAGTTTAAAGAATGCTAAGCAAACCAGGTTAATGAAATAATTTTTTGAAAATAATACATTTCACCTACAGACTGACAGCTTAATCCCTTGTACACCCCTTTGGGGAAAGATTAGAAACATATGTGAAAGATTAAGATTTGTATCTGCGTTACCAAGAGCCCCCACTACTTTCAAACTTCAAGTTGTGACTTCTACCATGTAGAATGTTTTCATTTGCTTGGGAGGTTTTGGAGGGAAAAGAAGATATTGTTGACAGGAGGGATACAGAGAAAACACCTCATTTCAACAGTAGCAGCCTCAAAAGGCAATAAAATTTATATGCCTAAAAGGGGCAAAACGGGTGACAATCATCCTGTGAAAATTCAATTCTAATCTGTGCAGTTTGGAAGCTGAGAGTCAGACTAGGGGGGGCGGGGGGGGAAACAAATCCACAAATTCTATTTTACAGTAAAGTGAATTTATAGTTTCTAAGCTAAACTGAATTTTATACAGAGTCAAGTAAAGGCATGAAGCACATCTTTATTCCTCCAGCTTTATATTGCAGATGATCCCACACGCATTTTTTTAAACACAACAGCATCAGAGCAGGGCTGCTCAGAACATGTCAAAACTTCACAGACACCAACAGCTTTGATGTACTGTAACAGTTAAGACTATTGTAAATGTATTTTCCCTCCAAGATCTCAATGAGATTGAAGACATATTGAAATTCCAGCGATCTGAGGCCAAAACCTAGTTCATGTAAAGAGTGACAACCCTCAAAGCCTGATATCAAGAACAACCACGCAAAGTTATTCATGGTATTGTTCCAGAGAGCTGGTAGTTCCAGCTTCTTTATACTAATTTCCTTTCAGACCTACTATACAAGGCACAATTTTACATACTCCGTGTATGGAAATGTTTCAGTTTCCAAGAAAACTTCGTGCATGCATGTGAGGAGTTTGTTTTCAGAAAGTAAATTACTACAGGGCTGCCTCACTATTCTCATGTAAACAAAGACTAGTTCAACGGCTTTACAAATAACATCGTTTCAGCAAGAAGTGAACGGCACCAGAAGCGATGCAGAACACTCCTGGAAGAGCATCCCGTGGGAACCGGAGGCCGGGGCTCGGAGCCCAGCCGTGCGGGGCGGCCCCGCAGCGCGCAGCCCTCACGGCCGCTGCCCAGAACCGCCACCTGCCCCGCGCCCGGCCCGCGGCCCCCCGAGCTCCGGGCCCGGCCGTGCCCCGACCCCGCGGAGGAGGAGCCATGGGGGCGGGGGGGTCCGGCCACCTCCTCCCGCCGCACCCCCGGCTCGCAGCCCCCGCCACCCTCCCGGCCCTGCCCTCACACACATTTTGACGCCGTTTGCGCTGCCCGCGCCGCTACCGGGTGCCGCGGCCGCCGCCGCCACCGCCTCCTCATCCTGCGGCGGCTGTTGCGGCGTCTGTTGTTGCGGTGCCGGCTGCTGCTGCTGTTGCTGCGGCGGCGGCTGTGGCGCCTGGCCGGCCGCCTCCTCGGCTCGGCGCGGCGCGGCCGCCTCCGCCCTGTCGCTCTCCGCCATCTCGTGCCGGGCCGCGGCCCAGCGACCGCCGGTTTGAAACGGGCCCCGACCGCCTCGGCCTCGCCGCGCCGCGCCGCGCCAAGTCTCGCGAGAGCGCCGCTCGCGGCCGGGGGAGGGCACGCGCGCCGAGGCTTTGTGCGTTGCCGTGGCGACTCGGGGACTGCCTGGCCGCCATGGCCGCCCTGTGCCTCCCGGCAGCCGCCTGCGCCGAGTTACTGAATCGCTGAGTCCCAGAAACAGCTCGGTTGAGAAAGGCCTCTGAGATGTTCAAGTCCACCCTTTAATATAGCACTGCTAAGTACACTACTACGCCAAGTCCCCAAGTGCCACATCTTAATATCTTTTAAATCCCTCCTGCAATGGTGACGCCACCCCCGTGCAGCCTGTGCCAGTGATGGACAACCCGCGAAGAAATTTCCCCTAACAGCCAACGTAAACCTCCTCTGGCGCAAGTTCAGGCCATTTCCTATCACTCTATCACTTGTTTCATGGGAGAAGAGACCGACTCCCACCTAACTACATCCTTCTTTCAGGCATTTATAGAAAGCAATAATGTCCCTCCTGAGCCTGCTTTTCTCCAGGCTGAACACTCCCTCAGATGCCCCTAACAAGACTTATGCTCCAGATCCTTGATCAGCTCCACTGCCCTTCTCTGGACACGCTTCTGCACCTCAGTGTCCTTCTTGCTGTGAAGGGCCCAAAACTGAAGACAGGATTCATTGTGCAACTTCACCAGTGTGAGTAGAGGGGGATGATCACTGCTCTAGTCCTGCTGGCCACACCATTTCTGATTTTAAAAATCTTGTATGGTTTTTTCCCAGGCATTTCAGTACCCCTCAACATTAAAAAGATCCCGACATTCATCGTGAACTGAAGGCTCCCAAATTCTGAAGGATTTGGACACAAACCAACCCTTAACCTGTGTTGAGACAGCTCAGATAAAATATAGAATATAGAATTTATATAGAATATGCTGAGTGGGAAGGGACTCATCAGGATCATCCAGTCCAACTCCTGGCCCTGCACAAAACACCCCAAGAACCACACCATGTGCCCAAGAGCGTGGTCCAAACACTTCTGGAACTCTCTCAGGCTTGGTGCTGTGACCACTTCACTGGAGAGGTTGTTCCAGTGCTCAGTCATCCTCTGGGTGAAAAACCTTCCCCTCTTCTAACCTAAACCTCTTTTGATTCAGCTTCATGTTGTTTCCCCAAGTCGTTTCACTGGTCACCAGAGAGAAGAGATCAGTAGCTGCGCTTCTGCTTCCCTTGTGACAATGCAGAAGATCCCAATGAGGTCTCTCCTCTATCTCCTCCAGGCTGACCAAGTGACCTCAGTCACTCCTTTTATGGCCTCCAGACACTCCACCATCTTTGTTGCCTCCTTTGGACACTCTCTAATAAGCAATATTTTTAAAAGAAGAAAAAATAATTTATCATTTGGACAAAGTTTAATAATTTTACTAACAACAAGTACAGAAGCATTTCTAAAGGGGTAACCAATTATTGTATAAATATCTATTATATAAGGAAAGCCATTCAGTCCTCTGCAATGAGTTAGATTAGTGGCTTCTGGTTGCTGACCCACTGACCTGTACTAATGTGGCTTTTGGAAGTAAACTTCTTACAAGCTGCTGGATTCTGTTTTGTCTGTCGTCACGACTGTCATAGCAAGTGTTGGTAACATGAAATTTCCAAGAAAGCACTCAAAGTTACTGCAAAACACCCCAATAGCCTCCATTCCAGATGAAGGTAGAAAAGCATGTCCGGAAGTCTGATAAGAGATGTAATTCTGTTCACACATTAACCATAATTAGATAACTATCTTGGTATTTGTGATAGTAATCACTGCTGAAATAGTTAATGTTTACTTGATATTGCTGCCATTACATTTTACAGCTCTCACTTCTGCAGGATGAAGGGATGTAATTCCCATATTCAGGTTACCTGACCCTCTGTTTGACTGTGCTTTGCACAGAGCATCTCAAGTGTTGG
Organism: Sialia sialis; assembly: GCA_009812075.1. Classification (NCBI taxonomy): domain Eukaryota; kingdom Metazoa; phylum Chordata; class Aves; order Passeriformes; family Turdidae; genus Sialia; species Sialia sialis. The sequence goes on along the minus strand of VRYO01000100.1, from coordinate 10,746,907 downwards.
AATTCTATACTCCCTAAATCAGTGTTATGGCACCAAGCAGCTGACACTGAATTCCTGTGCTGATAGGCCTGTGGATAGAACAGGGAGTTGCTGACTTTCTTACACACAGTTTGCCTACTTGTTTTGAATAATCTAGTGGCTGTTTCAATTGCTACCTCCCCAAGTTTGTTTGCCTTTTGGGCCTGTGGGCCAGTTTTCCCCACAGCAGCCCTCCGTGCTGTGCTCTGAACTGGTAGCTGGAAGAGTTGGTAACACATTGGTGTTTGCTGGGATAGCATCACAGCTGTATCTCCAACATTCCCCTCTCACCAGTGGGCTGAGAGTGGGCAAGATCTTGGGACAGGACACAGCCAGGACAGCTGATCCAAACTATCCAAAGGGATATTCCATACCATATGACATCTGCACAGCAACAAAGGCCAAGAAAAAGGAGAGGTGAGGGCAGGGAGGGAGGGCATTTGTTATGACATTTGTCTTCCAGAGCAACTGCTATGTGTACTGCTTCCCAGGAAGTGGCTGGACACTGCCTGCTGATGGGAAACAGAGAGTAAATCTGTTTTCCTTGGCTTCCATACACACTCTTTGCTTTATTCAACTGCATTTATGTTGATCAGTGAGTTTTTTCCACCTTATTTTCTCGCACCCCATCCTGTTGAAGAGTGCTAGAGCAACTTGGTGGCCAGCCAAGATCGACCCACCACAGCCCAGTGTACATGGTTTTGTATCAGTAAACTGCTGTGGCACAATGGCTTTTGCAATAAATACTCAGAACTGCACAATCCATACACATCCAAAGATGTGTGAAGAGCTGTTTTGGATTAAGGGTGCACTGGGGCATAGTCTGGTTAAAAGCCTGGAGGAGTTATGGTAGCTTTGCCCTCACACCACAACTCCAATTTAAAGCATTCTGTTTAGCTCAGTTGCCTGTGTCAGGATTTTTATGGGAGTCTTGCCTCCTTTTCTACAAGTCCCACACACAATCATTCAGCATTTCTGTCTTCAAAGAACAATAATTTCAAATGGGAGAGCAATGCCACAAAGAGCTGTTAGGGACCTGACAGAGGTGAACTGGAATTAAAAAGTAGAACTTCTTTTGGCTACAAAACTGTGTTGAAAAATGTTTTAAGTTTTTCCCTAGCAAGGCTCTTGGGTACAAAATTATTTTTTCTTTTTTAATCTGCTTCTCATAGTTAAGTGAAAAAAAGGAAACCATTGTCTTTCCATGCCATTTCCTGTGCTGAGAAAATCTCCTTTGTTACACACTCCTGGTCCCTCCAGGGAATATTTTAAAATTATCTTTTGATATATGGGCTTCCAACATCTCTTCTGCCTCTGTTCATATTCTTACAGGAGACAGACAAGATTTCTGAGGAATGTTCTTGTTAAAAGGGGAACCTTCATTTAGTACAACACTGTCACAAGTGTTCCTGATCTGCTGTCCTAACAAATTCTTCTTGTCATCCCCTAGCATAAATAGTGTTTCACAGTTATAGGTAGGGTGTATGGCATAATGGTTGTACATTCTTGGCAAGCACAGAGTTGACAGCACTAATTTACACACAGAGTTGAGGATAATGGAATATTATTAATGTTCTTGCATATATATGTAAATATAAATGTAAATGTAAGTATAAACAATGGTAAAGGAACTATTGAAAATGTCTTGTACAAGTAGTTACTCCAGTAAAATAATTATGTGTATTTTAAGTATCAGCATTCTTTTCAAAACAGTAACTCTCCATTAAATTCAAGTCTCAAGTCCTCAGTGACAAACAAGGCATAGCTCCCAATATGCTAATGAACAAATATGTATCCTCATCCTTTTAGAAAGGACCACATTAATTTGCCTTTTGTTTTTCTCAATATTTTAATTTTTTTTTTCTGGTTAAGTCATGATCAAAAGCAGTTCATCAATACTTTTATCAGGTGAGACTTGTGAAAAAAATCTACAGTAATTTCACAAATATAAGCCGCACGTTTTTCATTGAAGAATCCATCCTACCCCAGTAGTGCAGCTTATATTCAGGTGCGGCTTATATATGGATAAATCCCGTGGTCGTCCTGGCTACCCGGAAGTGCGGCTTATATTCAGGTGCGGCTTATAATCATGAAATTACTGTATGTTCAGTTTGTATGGAACTGCAGAAAATTGGAATTTTGAGCCTCATAGCTTTTAAATCCATTTGATTTTTTTTTTTCTGTAAATGGCTGTTTTCAGTTCTCACCTATATGATACCTACATGGTGGATATATCACACATAATTATTCTTCTTTTGTTTGCCATGGTACATAAATGTGCTTAACATTTTTCATACCCTCTCCATTCTCCAGGAAACCCCAAGAACAGCTGGAAAAGGGTTCCTTTAGCAATATATTTGCTTTGTAAATATTTTTACATTCATTATTTAAAGATTCCTTTTTGCACAGACGCAAGTATTTCCAGACCAGTCTACACTGCCTAAGGCTGCACCCAACCTACACTGCTTTACTTTGTGCTAAAAAAACAAAAATAACCTTACTCTGCAACTGGCACCCTCTTTTGCATACCTATAGTGGAGCTATAATAAAGCAAATACTATTTTCCCCAAAGACTCTCTTTGCATTTAAGCATTATCTTAAGATGTTTGAGAAAATGTGGAGACCTGCTCTTCTTGATCTGTCAAGACCTAACTTCTTTGTCCCCCATGGAAGGCTTACATCTCCCTAAGTCTCATTAATTTTTTTTTAGTGTTGTGCAACCCTTGACCACAGTTTGAGTCTCAATATTAATTCACCTATTTTTTACCCCTAAAAGGCTGCACAAGACCAGACTTCTGGTAGCACTTTTACTGTTCCTGTATGGAAACAATTCCCATTAGCCCTCTTCCCCCAGACATTACTCCAGCTGCTGAATTACAAAAGAAAAACTGAACAACCTGCTTTTTTGTTGGTCCTGCTTCCACTGTCAGGCTGAGTGTCCCTAACACACCCACCACCTGTGCCTTCCAAGTGAGGCAGCAAACACCTCCCTCCTGCAGGTCCAAGGGGAACTCATCATTCCCTTTGCCCTGTCCCTAGCTCAGGGGCTTGCCCCAGTGCAAGGTGGAGGAGCTGGGGCCATGTGCCTCTCATGAACAAATTCTCCCATCCCACCCACACAAGGTGGCACTGTTGGTTTTTACTGTATTCATGCACTCTTCCACCTTCCTCAACACTAGCACTGATTGGACTTATAGGGGGTGATTTTCAACCTTCTTCAGTTTCTGAATCCTTTCACTTTTCCTATTTGAAGAGTGGGGCTAGTCAGACATTTAACATGTTTTTCTGCCTTGTTCCCAGCAGTCACCAAAGCAGTGCCCTACAGACCCACAGAGCTGTAGACTCTATGTTGCAGGTGAAGTCAGCATCTAGTAAAAGCACAGCCTTTGAACAAGCAGAAATAGAGATCCAGATCTTTTAAGACCATGTAAAAAAACCATATATGTATAGTATATAGTATATATATTATATAGTATATAATAAAGTATAATAGAGATGTTTATTCTTATAAAAATGCTAAATACCTTGAATTAAATTACATAACATACTTCCAAGTTGCAACTGTGATCAATACATAACCTAATATATAACCCACCCACTTTTGCTGTGCATCTCTATTACCGCTTTTAATTCCCCTATATACTATTGCTTTCTGATTATGCATATTCTAAAAATCTTGCCTAAATTTACTTAGGAGGGGAGTTTCAATTTGATCTGTTTTTTCTGTGCACAGTATTCTTTGCTGACTCTGTCCACTTCAGCCCATTTAAAATTTCTAGCAATTAAAGGGATAAGTTTGTTTGCTTGCAAAAAACACTCAAAGAGCTGTTTAAGATAAACTGAAAAGCAAGTTACAAGGGAGTTGGTGATCCCTCAAAACAGTTACATTTTCTTGACACCTACACCACTCAAGTGATTCTTGAACATTTGAAGTATTGACCAGCTAATAGCTCCAAGACTTCCATACTGCCTTTCACTCACTGGCACCCACTTGGCTTTAAGTGTCTTGCCCAACCTTAAATTAGGCCAACTGAACTTGCCAACTCAATATAACGAATTACTAGATGATTATAAAATCTCTATTTCTGATCAAGGGCTCTCCTTTGAAAAAACACAGTACTCCCTAAATAATCATCAAATCAACAAGAAATATTATTGAAGTCAGATGAAAGTGATAGTAACAGTCAGTTGATACAAAAGATGGATCCTGATAAAGAAACTGAAAGCAGAGTAGTCCATATATCCAGAATGATTCATATACACTGCTCTCCCATTTGCCTTGCCAAAAAATCACTTTTCCCATGCAAAAGTAAAACTTGCGATTTTCAAGTGAAAAAGAAATTAAATGTAGGAAAAGATTCTTATTCCATCACTTTTCCATTTTAAAATACACCATCTTGAATAGAAAAACAGTGCAACTTGTCTGCTGACAACTGGAAGATGAAGATTCAGCATCCCCTACTGCTGGCTGCCAGTTTCTTTTCCAGTTTCAGTTCCAGAAAAGTGGATATTCAATACGTAAAATCAGAAGTCTTCAGAATAGAATATGAGTGTCAGAATCCTGGAAATAAACACGTGATTTCAGCAAGTTCTGCCATGCCAAAGTACAGGAGGGACAACTATTTCAGTGTTAAAAAAAAAAAATTATCTGAGTTCAATCTTATAAGAATAACAAAACAAAAGGAGTATCTATAAGGAGTAATACTCCACAAGTAAACCTTTTCCAGGAAAAGGGTAGGGAAAGGCCCAGCACCCATGCCTAAATTGTGGCAGAAGAGGCAAGATACATCCCCTCAGAATGTGTTTCTCTTGTCAGTGCGGTCCCTCACTCCCAGCCACAGCAGACAGAGTGATCCTGGCTACTCCCAAGTCATTTTTCCAAAAAGGTTCTCCAAGTACAGCCATGCTCAGCAATTACTAGAATCCCTGGATTTCTGCCACTCTACCTTATTATGCTAGGTTGAGGAAGCATTCTGAAATTGTGACCTTGCATTTGCTTCTCCCAAAATTTAAAACGACACCATTGCATCTAGTGAGAGACCTTCATGTAAAAGTTTCTCATTATTTACCCCAAGTAAATCAGGGACAGGGCTAAAAAAGCTCCTTAGGAACAGTAGGGGCTCTATATACATGTTCTGAAAGCACAATCTTACACTATTTGAAACGATCTATTTATAAAGTCTTCATGGATCTTTAAACATGAGAGGCACTTCAAAAATTAGCTTGACTTACAGACATTTTTTATAACATGACTACTGCTGCAAACCAATAATCATTATCAAGTACATAGTTAACCATCAGTTCAACCATTAGCTCTAACAGCAGGAGTAAACTGTATTTTGACTCTAGGCAGTGCTTAGAAGTTCACTGCAGTCACAGCAGAGGAATCTGGCATTAAAATGGCAGCAAGGCAAAACCCTTTTTTGCCCAGATCATTTCAGGGTAAGGTTTAGCCTATCATAGTGTTACATTGCATGTAGCAAGAAACATGAGGAGTTTTAAAATTATTTTCTACAGAACAAATTCTGTTAGTTTGTCTACAGCAGTCTCAGAAGTCTCATGATGCATGATAGTGTGATACAGTCCTGTTCTACTGACCCACGTGCATCCCTGCAGGGGATGATTTACAAATATGGAATCACTATCATTTGAAACAGATTTGCTATTTATTAATGTGTTATATACAGATCCAGCTTTGGGAAAATGAATCTTCTTTCCTAGTCCAACTTAAACACCTGCTGTTGTGGCAGATAGAAACCTCTCTAATATACAACCAACATCAACTAAACGCAGCTAATGAAAGGATATAAAGCGAGGTCTATGCTTTAATAGTTATTACGATAAGAGCTGCTGGGAGGACCCGAGGCCGCACTGTGGGCACAGCCGAAGAGGCTTTCGGCTCAGCACGCCCCGCTCGGCTCCGCGTGTGAAACCCGCCCGCTGCTTCCCGGCGAGCAGCGGCCCCGCCGCACCCAGCGCGGCTCCACAGGTCCTGCTCGGCGCCGGCGCGGCCGCTCCTCTTGGCGGTACCAGGCCCGGGAGGGAGGCAGCCCCTCCTGCGGGCACCCTGTCCTCCGTCACTGCAGAGACCACCCGGCCTTCGAGGCGCCGGCCTGGGCGGCGGGAGCGGAGCGGAGGAGGGAAGGCTGCTCCCGCCCCGCTCCGCTCCGCAGCGGCGCCGGCCCGGCCCTTACCGATGCACCGCACGTAGTGTTTTGCAGGAAGTTTCCACGCTCCTGGGTTTAATGCGTGCAAAGCGGGGCTGGAGAGGAGCGCGACTGAATAGCGATGGAAAGGGGCGGGCGGAGAGGTGGAGGAGGAGGCGGTAGCAGCAGCGGCCGTGTTTAATTTTTTAATTAGGGCGGTTTGAGCATCTCCCGGCGGAGCCGCATCACCGGGCGGCGAGGGGAGCCCGGGCGAGCTGCCCCCGCCGCCCGGGACCACCCCGAGCCGTCGGGATTCCAAGCTGCGCTTTCGACAGCCGGCAAGGCGGGCCGGAGGCGCGGAGAGCTGCGCACCCGCCACCATGGGCAGCGCGGGCGCGGAGCACACGGGTTCGTAGCGCGGCGGGACCGGCGGGCGGGGCGCGGGGCCGGGGCTGACCTTGCGGCGCCGCCCGGCCCGGCCCGGCGGGACAGGGAGGGACGGAGGGAAGCACCAGGGCGGCGGGGAGAGCAGGGCAGGGTAAGCGCCTAAATCTGCCTTCCCCGGAGTAACGGGGCCGCTGAACGCGAAGGCTGGGCGCGCCATCCTACAGCAACAATTGCTTTGCAGGTGCTCGGTCTCTCTAAGCCAGCATCCCCTGGGAAGCAGGCAGCACTTTTCCACATTCAAGTTAAGCATGATGCCAGTGAACGTTTTTATTTTCCTGCATCTCTGTATTATCCAAATCTAGACCACTTAACAAATCTTATTTTTGCAATTCATTCCTTGTTGCAAGGCTGGGAGTGTCACTGCACGGCTGCTGCTTCTTTGCAGGGGAATGATGTTTATGTGGAAAAGTGTTGCTTGTACCCTGAGTTACCCTGCTGCAAAAACAGTGTGGGGCTCTCTTTGCGGAGCTGTGAGTCATGCCTTCATTGGCTGAGCATCCATGCCCTGGCCTTCCTACCTTCACCTCCCTGAATGTCTTAGAACCCAAGAGACAATATTCTCCTCAGCAATTGAGAGAATGCATGCAGTGAGCATGTGAGTATGACAGGTCGGCTGTGTGGACACAGTGCTCCTTTTGCAGCATTTCTGGCCATATGTGGTTAACTCAGGTAGCTCAGACTCTTCAGACAATTCCATATTCATGCTGATATCTATTTCTATTTTATAGGACTTCTCCATTATTATTGATCTTGTCATCTTACCACCTTCTATGACCAATTTCTGTAATAGCATTTCTGGATTGCAGTTTTGTTTCCCTGAACAGATAGTTAAGGGCAAATAAGGTGCTTCCAAACCACCAGAGAATGCCTGTTTATATGTCCCTTTCCAACTTTGCTTTGCTGTTACTCAAGCACAAGCTCAGGACTGAAGCTTATTCAAAGTACTTTCAGAATGATCACATCCATGAACCAGCAGCTGGGCTGCAGACATCCAAGAAGAGAACAGATGGCCACTGATGTGGTCAATTTTGTTACATGTAGGAAGTGAGATTTTAGGAACCTGAGGCTTAGTCCTGCCAAGATGATGAAAGCTCCCAGTTTGAGATACAAATTTCCTGAGTACGGAGTCTTTTGAAGAAGATCCTGCCGGAGGTTCTCTGAGAGAAAGACCGAAACCCAGAACACCAGGAAGATTATCCTGGTTACTTTCTTGATGTTTTAAAGTCTCTCTGTAAACCTAAGAGTAAAGGCTAGGCCTGAAAAAAATAACAGCCTGTCACCCCAAACCATCAAATAGCTGGGGCTGGGATCTTCAATCCATACCAAACACTGGCGGAGTTGGGCTGGTGATTCTGCTAAAATAACAAATTTAAACATCTTCCTTCCAGCTGCCTCACAATACCTAATACCTGTAGTGTTTCCCTTCACCCCCCCAGAGGTGCAGCCAGCACCTCCAGTTCATACCTCTGTATTTTTTAGCTCAGTATTAAGTTGTTTTCCTCATTCCTATTTTCTTTAGGACTCTGATTGTTTCTTCTGGTCTCAGAAGGACTTCCAGTGGCTTTTTGTTTCACATCAGGATGTTAAGGAGTCTTAGTTTTTGCCAGTGTTCATACGGGTAACAAATCAAAGGAGGAGAAGAATCCTGACCTGTGAAAAAAGATCAAGTCCTGTCTGGGGCCAGCCCCCACAAAATGGCTCTGCAGATTATAAATTATACAATGCATGTCCCCATTATGCTGTCCTGAAGGCTATCTTTGAGGATTTTGGGATCCAGGCCAGTTAGTTAGCATTCACAGTCTTCTGACTCAGGACTTTGACAGATACACTGCAGTGAATGAAAAGTATCTTGACTAACTGGGAGAGGACCTGTGTGCAGCACTAAAATGTGAAAGGAATAAAAGGTACTCAAGGTACCGTGGGTTTGGGGATACGTAATTAGAACAAAATTTCCTGTGAACGCTAAGGCTTCAATTACAATTTCTGAAAATCAAGACAAGGAACAGAAGAACACAAAGGTGCACATTAGAGTTTCCCAGAACCAATCCCCCCCCGCCACCCGAGGCAAAATACACAGTTTTCTCATGCAGCTTTTTCATGCAAACTTCTGTTAAATAAGACTAAGATATCAATTTCTTCATGTCTCAGCATCAATCAGGCTTTGCACAGAGATTTGTCCCGTATTGTCTCCTGACAAGCACATAACGTACAAACAAATCCCATCTAATTCCAGTGTGTAAGCTGCAAAATTAGTAAGACTGGAAGTCATGTTCTTGGAAAATTACTCTCTGTGGTGAAGAAATGTTATGTCAAACACAAACATATTTGTCTGAACTCAGCTCAAATTCAGGGTTCTCCATGGCCAGCCCACCCCTAATATTCTTCTCAATGTCTTTCAAGAGAGCAACTGGGTTTTTTGGTTCTGGCTTTTCCAGGTAGTGACTATGTATAATTTTCCTGTATGAGTCTTGTTTTTGATTTTTATAACCCAGTACCCTATGACTTTTGGGAAGTATTTTTTTTCCCTTGACTGGATTTTGCTCAAATCAACTGACTTCTAACATTAGTTTGTGATATTGAACTTTCTGTAATTACTTTTCCTGCAGAAGGTCAAACTTAATAGAAAAACTGGAAGTATGCCCAATGAAAACCCATATTGCAGGTGGGCTTTACCTATGATGTATTTTCAGAAAATAAATATTGCTTGTTGTTGACATTATTTCTAATTCCTGTAGGCTATATCTGGATCTTTCTTCCAGCTTAACAGGAATTAAAACAGCATGACCCAAAGAGCAGAATATAATTCAAAACAAGGAAGGATCTCATACACAGGTCTATAGAATAAACAGAAATGTGTAAAAACTAACAGGAAATATTATTTAATATCTACTATACTGAGGTTTATTGCAAAAAAAAAAACCAAACAAAAATAACCCTGAGTTTTTCCCTTTTGATCTTTGTTCCAAAATTTTTGTTCATTAGGAGAATAGTAAAAAACCCCACAAATTCTGAAGTGAGAAAGGAGACACCAAACAAGATACAAGTTCTGTCCATTTCTCTCTGTTCAGGAATACCAAAAGTTATTTTTACTTTTTCTGTTGTTTTTACATGTAGGCTGACTCAGAGTATGGCTCCTCTCAGCCACGGCTACAGTACAGAGTAGAGATACTGGAACTCATTTTAACCTGGCTTGGCAGTGCAGGTACCTGAAGCAGTGTAGCCATGGCAGCACAGAGCTCTGAATGGCCTAATTACTCTGCCAAGAAATAAATGGATACTGGCAATTCCCTGGGGAAAAAGAGTTGAATTGTTAACAAAAAGAGTTTCCTCTGAGGCACGTTCATTAAATAGGTGTTAGCAAGAGCCAGAAAACCTCAGGTTCTAACCTTAGAATAAAAATGTCTTTGTCCTTTGGCACTTGTGATGTCCCAGCCTTCCAATTCTTCCACTGTCTACAGATACAAAAGAAAGCTGTAATTTCAATATCTGGTGGAAAACCTAATATAAAGCAAATGATCCCCACCCCCAACTAAAATCAATAGGTAAGATCTCCAATGATCCCCACCTCCAACTAAAATCAATAGGTAAGATCTCCTAAAGATAAATATAAGAAGTTTTTCCTTTCTGGAAACATGCAGAGCTCTACTGGTGGCAGCAGCGGGGTGGAGTTGCTTGAGCATCCTGCTTCCCTAGGACACACATCAGGGACAGTCCCCTGAGCAACGCCAGGAGCACGAGCACATCTCCTGTTTACTGTGCCTCTAAAAATGGCAGGGTACGTATGGGGAACACCAAGGAGAAGAAGCAAATGAGAGCAAGATTTAGGGGAAGGGAATTTAATTCTGTTACCTCTTCTCCCACCAATCTTTACTCATACACAAGAGTGGATATGTTTAGAGAAAGGTGAAGGGGTAATTTTAGCAATCTGCTCACTTTCTTACAAGCTCAAAATTCACACAGCATTTTTTTCTGAAACTGCTGCCCAAGACTCCATTACAATTGCACACACAGTCTTTTATTTTACAAGTTGGATCTATTTATGTAGACTCTGAGCTAAATCAAATGAGTAAAATCCACATTATTTAGCTGAAATTGCCTTTGAGGTCAATGCAAGTTTAACTAGTTTAAGCACAGAGATGTAAAGCCATTTCAGGAAACATACCAGGTTTCTGCATTGAAGACCTTAGAGAATATTGCCAAATCACAATCTCTAGATTTAGGCCCAGTCTGACAAAATGTTGTTTGTAACAACTGAAATTTCTGTTTTGAGGAGACAGAAAGCCAGAAAATTGTGAGTCTCCTTCTCAGAACAGAGGCCAGTAAGTGAATGGTGTGTAGAGGCTAATAGTTGTGATTTTATCACATTAATTTAAACATGAAAAAACAACAGCACACTTCTAAAATCCAAGCTGGCTTTCATTTTCAAATGTTCATATGCTACAGCTCAGATACAGAGCTAACCACACTGATTTGACGTTTCTATGCAGGCAAAGAAGCAATAGAGGTGAAAATCCCACAGAGCCACCAGGATGTGATACCCAATGATGAGCAGTAATTACTGCAGCAACACTTCAGCCAGCATGAGCGTCAACGAAATGTCTGCCTTCCCTCTGACTTTAGAACAAAAAACTGGCTTTGCCTTTGTGGGGATTTTGTGTGTTTTCTTGGGACTTCTAATTATCAGATGCTTCAAAATCTTGCTAGACCCCTACAGCAGTATGCCTTCTTCCACGTGGGAAGATGAAGTTGAGGGGTTGGACAAAGGGACATTTGAATATGCTCTTGCATGAAAACTCACAGAATATCCTGCCTTAAATTTGATGTTGATTTCATTCTGGAAACCAACTGTTGTTACATTTGTTATACATACCTGCATTTTGGAGATATGTTGGTGGCATCCATTTTGTTAAATAAATATTTGTCGCAAACTCAAAAGGTACTTCATGTTGCTTCTATTTCATTAACAGTGGAATGGTAGATGAGAAATGGCTAACAGCAAACAAATACACGAAAAAAATGAAACCTGGCTCTTTAGAAGAGGATCTCATGTCCACTGTGTCTCATGACAGGCTGAAGAAAAAGACAGGCTCATGAATGGCAAATGTTTAAGTGGTAGCCCTGTGCCCTCCTCATCCAACACAATTTTCTGAAACTCATTGCCTGTATTGTACACTGAGGATACAAAAGTGGAGGACAACAAATGGTTGTGGCTTAGAGGAGATGCCTGCAGGAGGTCTGTGTCCATGTTTTTACTCCACTTGGTTACAGAAGATGATTTACTTTAAAGTGGAACATAAACTGTCTGGTTACCAGCTCCCAGCAGTAATTATACCAGCATGGCAAGGCCAAAGCAGACACAATCATGCTGCTTACCCATTTTTACCCTCAAGGAGGGATGGGATTCAGAGCTCTGTACATTCCAGCTGGTTCTTCTGTTTGTGCTCCTGCAGTTGGACACAGTGTATGGTCTGGACTGTCACTGATGAGTTGGTGGTCCAACTGGGGAGATCTTATCAAAGCAGAAGTGAAAGAGTAAAAGCAGAGTCTCAAATCTGGGTGTTCAAGGTCACCCTCACACACACAGCTGTTTAGCAAGTGTGACAGTACTTGACAGAAATTCAATTCCATTTTTAAGAAGGCTGTCATTAGAATTTTAGGCGCTGTCACTTTTTCTAAACAGATCTGTTTGCAATGAGGAGCTAAGACAAGGAGATCAGTTACAGCAGTTGTTTTCTTTTTCACGTATTCCGGAAAATACATGTTATTCCTTTTGCTCTGTATACTAGGCAGAGGCAGATAGTGGAACAGCATACCTCAAGTGACATTTAGAACATAAAATACTCGATTGTATAGAGAAGGACATGAATCTCCTGCCTGAAAAATACAGGAGAGGTACAGCCAATATTAATCTACACTGGTTCACTTAAATTATACAACATAAACAATTGTCTGAATGTAAGAGCTTTCCACATTTCAGATTATACATAACAAAAATTCCAGACTCTCAGAGATTCAGTATATTTCATTTATCCTAGTTAATTTAGCCATAAAATCCAAGGTAGATATCAGTACAATGATTCATGTGATCTGTTATTGCTGGATAGGATCCACTGCAGAGACCTGACACTGCCATTCTTTTAATGTACATCTAATCAGCACAGCTGAGCTCTAGGCTGTCAGGTTAGAGTGCCGAAGGTACTTAAGTTATCTGGGTTAAATATAGTTCAGTTATCTCTAAACTACACAGAAAACACTGCAAACATATCCAAATAACTCCAACACTGTCTTATTATTTTTGTTCTTAAGCCAATCTATTGCTGGAAGCAATTATCTAATTCCCTTCTAATTACAAAGTTTCATTTCCTGCCTGCTCTTTTCTTCATCCCAAGAAGACCAGGAAGCCAGCCTTTTCAGAAACAATACAGAGAACATAATTTTTCAAAGGCTTCTTAAATACACAGAGTAAAACTTTAAATAGGTCAGAAGTAAATGGTTTAAAACTGCATGTAGGACAAGAGGACCCCCGAAAGAATGATCCCCACTGGTTTCACTAGATCTTCTGCAAAAAATGCACGGATCAGATCCTGTCCTGAACTTGTTATCTGCATGACTATATATGCAGAACTGAAAGATAGAGAGAATATGATCTGTGCAGAATCAGGCATAGCTAGGAGGGAAATGGAGATAACAAAAGTATTTTCAGCCCCCCCTTAGAAATTTTGCAATGCCATAAACCCAGTAATTGTAATGGATAGGTACATTTGCTGGTTAAAAGTTAACATGCTAGAATGCCTTTCTAAATCACCATCTAGAAATGTTTTGAAAGAGAGGGATTGGATGATCTATTCAGTATATTAAACAGGAGAAAAATCTGGCCAATAAGGCAGAGTCTGTAATGCCTCAAAGAGAGGGTGACACTATATGCATGAATAAAAGAGGCAGATTGTCCTTCCCTAAAAACACAGGATTGAATGGTAAGTTAAATTACCCTGAATAAGGTAAACTTGATTATTTATGCATAATGCTAGAAAACACAAAGTTAATGGCAAATAACAGTTCAGAGATCTCTGGAAATATATTGTGAAAATCAAAGTATTATTTTCAAGAGAAGCAGAAAGGTAAGAGACTTTACTTTTCCTAGCAAAACACTAATATGGAAATATTATTGAAATGACAGAATCATTTTATTTTTGGTAACAAAAGTTTTCATTGTCATCAAAGAATCAGGATTTCATTCAGTCTTGGAGATGGAAACAAACATAGTTTCATTGACCTCAATGACAGAAGATTTGTTTTTGCTCCTTCATACCTGAAGATGAAACACTTCCTGCAACTTTAAAAGGCTGAAGGAAGCAGAATACTGTGATCATAAATTTGTAATGATGATAATGATAATAATAATAATAATAAATAATGTAATAATAATAATAAAAATCCAGGAGAAGTAAAATAAACTAAATAAATGTAATATGTTGCTGTGAGGCTTATATAACATTAAGCAGGAAAGCTAACATAAATATGAGGGGTGACAAAGTGGTGTCTTAGCAGAGAGGTGACAGCAGAATATTACCTATAGCTGGTGAAAGAAATAAGAAAATATGCTTTAGCTGCATCTCATACTGAAGATGGAGGACATCTGATTATCAGCTCTTCATATTATAATTTGGATATGTGATTTTAGAGAAAATTTACGTTGCTGGGCTATAAATATTTTTGCCATATTTTATCTTCCAGTGCCAAAGGACCAAATGCATGACACAAAATCATTGAGAAATTTAAATTGAAAAAATCTTAGGAGTTCATCTAGTCTAACCTCTTGTGAAAATATGGAACTTTAAAAAAATGTCTGTAATGGGCTTATTTATCCAGATTTTTAGGCTATATATTTGTTTATGAGATGTATTTTGTTTCTAAAACTTTCTGCTTTTACAAATGCTTGCAGAGTTTCAGTATCTTAGCATGCTCTAGTTTAGTGCCTTTGAACAAATTGGGCTCCTACTGAATTATACAGGGTTATACAACCACACTCCCTAACCTCCTTAGAAATAAGTTTCAAGACATATGATTGCCATCATTTCAATAGCTCATTTCAGGGTTTTTTTAAGCCACATTTTAAATTTCTGCAAAGGTACTTAACCCACTAAAGGCCTTAAATATACATACCTCTTCTTCTCTTTGAGTTTTTGTTTGCTCATTTGTTTTCTTTGAGGAGATCTGTGTGGGATAGAGGAGGTGAGAAGCAGATCACACAGCTGTGTGTTCACCTCTCTATGGGCTGGGGGGCCCCTAGACAGGCCAGAGGAATGGGCCAGCAGGAATCTCATGACATTCAACAAGGGCAAATGCAAATCCTGTACCTCAAACAGATTTAACATCTGCACCACACAGGGAGCAATTCTCCTGAAGGGACTGGGGGAGAAGGCTACAGAGGAGTGAGCCCCATGCTATCCATGTGTTAACTGCATGATCATGTTCCATGCTTGTGTGCATGGATGCTCATGTCCCCCTGCTCTTTTGTAAGTTTTCATAAAACAGATTGAAACTAGAGGAGTTCTTGGCCATTTACAGCTCAGGCCTTTACCTCCTCTGGAGCTTGTACCAAAATACTGCTGGTTTGGTTAGAGGGTCAAGTGCATTCATCACAGATGGAATATCTCCACAAGCTCTGTCTTTGCTTCAACTATGTTTTTACTCAACAAGTCATAGGATGACAGTGTCATGGATACTTGGTGAGGCAGGGGAGAGGGGAGAGCTTGTGGTGGAAAACTTAACTAACCATGCAAGATAATAGAAATAGTTTATTTGTATCGTTTATAGCAGAAAACCGGCAGCCAACATCAGAAAGACTGCTTAGAGTTTCAAGAGAAAATTCTCAGCTCTTCATTATCTGAGAAGCAAAGATCTGATACGCAACAGCACTAAGCCCTTTGCTGTATCTGCAACTGAGCCACAGAAGAGTAAACTAATCAGTGACTGAAGTCTGTAGCATCCCTGAAGATGTCAATGAACAATGCACCAAATGTGTTCTTGGATCCAAATGCAAATCGGTTTCAAGTTAACATAATTAATGAAGACCATGACAACAATGAAACAGCCCAAGAGGATGTGGGCTCTGACCCACCAAATTATGAAGAAACATCTTTTACTGATGAAACACATAACAGACTAAGAATCAGTTACAGACCAGGAAAAAGAGAATTATATGACAATTTCCGTCAAAATGGGGAGAAAACAGAAGCTAGCTTACATCCCTATGATACTCACAGTAAAATGTATTATCTACAGACTTTTGGCCATAACACAATGGACCCAGTTCCCAAAATTGATTATTATAGAAACACTGGCAGCGTTAGTGGGAATAAGCTCAACAGACCAAGCTTATTAGAAATTCATGAACAACTGGCAAAGGTAAGTGAAAAGGAAAGATAAAATTTTTCTCTATTCCATTTCCAGACTGTTAATTCTGTTTATTAATAAGAGAAAATCCTTAAATTCATGGACCTTGCCCAAGAGGAGAAGTACAAGTAACTACTTACCATATTTCCTTTGGTACCCGCAGTTTATTCTCTACTCAAAGAAAAAAAATTCATTAAAAGGTAATTGGAATGCACTTGATAAGCAGAAAAACATAGCTTAATCGTGTCTAAAAGTATGGATCTACTAAATCTTTTCTGTTTCACATAAGGGTTAGGATGGCAGATGGTGAATGTCAATTCATAATTTAACCAAGCTGCACAATTCACACTCACTCTAAACTTGAATTTTACATCAATGCATAACTAATTTTGACAGATTCCTCTGTTGTACTCATTAACAAATACAAGTATTATAAAAAATATTATATGAAACAAATGCAATTTCAGTTAATCAGTTATCCAGAGCACTAGCTGTTTGTTGCTGTAACAAACACAAACAGCAAGAAGCAATCAAAAACAAGGCTGTTGAGGGATAGCAGACAACACTTTTCAGGTGCTGATTCAGTGAGCAAATTTGGGGTTAATTGTGCACCTGTCAGGGCAGGGCTGGAAAAAGAACTATCATTGCTATAGTTAAGCTGAGACTAAAAGTGTCAATATACAGCAAAAACTCCTGTTCTTTTTTCTGAGTTAGGCAATTGTGAAATGAGAAAACTTGAGATAAAACAAGCTCTCATCCCCATAGTGCTCAGTTTTTCATACTTTGGAGATCTGAATAATTTGGACAAGCTTCTGATTTTTGAATGCTGGTCCATGTCTTGTTCAGACTTCTGTTCTCTGGAGATTCCTCTTTCTATGGAGGGTTAATATAAAGTAATGAAACCAAGAAAAAATACACCCATTATATATAGCCTATTTAAATTAGTACCTGATTCTTTAGGGTCTAATTTTGGTCTGACTTACTCAAATTAAGCTCTCCATAGACCTGTGTAAAATGGCTTAAAAGGAGAAACACTTCCAAAGATGAAAACAAAGCAGATAGGAAAAGAGGAACATACTAATTTAGCATCCCTACTCATTTGCAGATGTGCAAACTACAACTCAAAGGACTAAACATATTTCCATGTCCAGAAGCAATTTCCTCTTATTGAAATAATTTACTGCAGTAGTGGCCAGATAGGAGTAAAACTGTATCTTGTCCTTGAATATAATGCTGAATGAACGTGTACTGAACATCAGCATATTAAAGGATTTTCAGTTTTGATGTTAACCAGAAAATTCTGGGTTTTTACTGTTGTTTCTCTCAATGGTTTGTATATTTTAAAGAAAATCAGATTTTTTTTCAAGTTTTTATTAAGGCTTTCACTTAAAGATGATTAAAAATAAGGCAGAGTACATCACAGAATAAAATGAAGAGAAAATTGTTTTACCTGTTGGGACTGTTAGAAAAAAAAAGTGAAAACAGCATAATCTAACTTGGAGATTTCCAAACTTTTTCCGTATCCAGTATCCATCTCAGAGAAAGATAATATTTTGCCTTTCAAAGTAGGGTGGTGAATGTCATAGGTAGTGGGATTTTTGTTATACTGGCAACCTGCAGTGCCCTTCCGTGGGTTGTGGCCCTGGTCTGAAGCCCAAGCACAGCTCTGGAACAAACGATGTCCCATTAGCATGGCTGGAGCCCATTCCTGGCTGTCCCATGATCTCACCTGGTGACCTTGGACAAATCACTTCGGTCTGCAGAGCTTTTGCTGAAGAATAAATAAACACAAGGTCACCAAATGGGAGCTTAGTAGGAAAGGGAATTGAGATGTCTGAAAAGGCAGAGCTCCCGTCAGGAGCAGGGGCTGTGCATGTGCTGGATGGGGCTGCAGCCCCCGGCAAGGAAGGAGGGGAGGAGATGCCACACTGAGCATGGACAGGAGTTACAGTCATAGCCCAAGGTGCACTTCTGAAGCAGATGCTTTATTCCTTTTTTACTTAACCATTAAAATCTGGGTTTACCACACCATACTCCAAGGCAATCCCACCCCCTCACCCCAATTTGAAACTCAAGTTTTTGAAGACAACTGCTCTGTCAGAGCCATTGCAAGATTCTGATAAGAAGTGGCATATGTTTGACTTCAGATTGCTAAACATCACATCAGCATTCCCATTGTGCTTTGATGCTGGGCTTAACATCAGAAGATAAATATTAATATTTAAGACTTTTTTTAATATGTAATTTTTCAAATGTCAGAATGTAACACAGGCTGAAAGGAACTTCAAATATCTAGTTTCCACACTGCTGGAGTCAAATGTGTGTCATCTTTTAGCAAGATGTGTCAGTTTTTGCACACATTAGGCCAATTAAATCCCTAAAAAGTAGTCTAAGTGCTATTTCACAGCTGATGGCTGGTGATAATTACTTGGGCTTAATATTTACCCTACATTAGAAATAATCTAACCTTTCTTCCTCTTGGCTATTCTCCACATTTGTTATGGAGATTTGATGAGCTCATCATCTGCAGCCCCAAGAGAGATGAAAACTAAACCATTCTGAAACAGGGAAAGGAAAATGTTTGAGTTAGTTTTTGTTTTGTTTTTTTTTTAAGCAGTTAACTTTTTATTTTAATAGCTTTTCATAATGTTCTGTCACTTTTATTCCACATTCTTAATGCATGAGTAGCACAGGTACAGCTGCTTGGTAAACAACCAATCATTCACTAAAGCACACCAATTTAAAATGCATTTATGGAAGGTTTAAGGCCATAATTTATGATAATGGCATAGACAGCACAAATTAATTCAAAGTACAGAGGAAACAACTTATTTCTAGTACAAAGACCATACCCTTTTAATGTTTTTGTCTTTGAAATTCTAACCACTGTAGCAAAAGCCCGTCACATTATTCTGCTGATCTTCCTTCATTGACTTCAATCATTTCCTGTATTTTGAGCAAACACAGACATTATTATTTCAGGGTAAGAATTGTCAAAATTATCTAAGTATCTCAAAGGAGCTCAAAGTCACAGGCTTTCAGCAGATCTTGTATTCCTACTTTTCTTTGGGCCAACTGGGCAATAGGCACCAAGTTTAGCTCATGACAAAACACATTATCTGGTCTCTTATTTTTAATTTGTGAGCATAGTCTGGGATTTACTGTGTCAAAGGCATTCCAAAACCTCACATCATTTTGGCTAGAGCCCTCATCCTCGAGGGGCAAGTCCAAACATTAATATAAGAGGCATATCCATGTGGTCTTTATGTACGTTTTGGGTTTGTGTGTTGGCTGATTTTAAATTTATGGACAAAATACAGAAACAACCTTAAAGTTAACCAAGATTTAAAATCTCATGTTTCACAGAATCACAGATGTCTTTCCTACTTGACCTGCTTAGTTAATCTGGAAATATCTTCATCATCCTCCAAAGCCTAAAAGCATCTTGATTCCTCTCCAGGAACCCACTCCTGACTCTTTACCAGACTGTGGCAACATGCAGGGTCCTTCCTGAAGGCCTTTGAGGATGACCCAGAAAAATCAGGCAATTGCTAACCTATAATGCCAATTCCTCACAAAAACAGTGAGAGCTCTGAATTAAACAAACAAACAAACAAACAAACAATTAAATTTAAAAAACAATTACAAGGAGTATAAATCTCAGCACAATAACTAATTCCTATTCAAGCCACAAGAAACATATCATGGGGCTAAATTGCCTCAAAGATTCCGGGGCAAGAGAGCTGAAGAGAAAAAATACACATTTATGTCTGTAAGTGAAGTGAACAATCTAAAATTCTGGGCTACTTACTCTGGTTACCCCATAAATACGGCAATTCCTAACCTATCTACTCTGGTAACACCAGTGGTGGCTAAGCTACAGAAAAGATTATTAAATTTCTACATTTCACTGGTATTTGTCTAATTGCTTTCAGGAATATGTTACCCATCTGCTGCTGCAATTCTGTTTGTACTTCATTCAATAGGAAACACTAGATTTCATCACAGGACAGCCATACAGCACTCAGTTAAATCTCTTTTCACTGTTTGCAATTATCCCTGTTTCTACACTTAGTGTTACTCATAGATTGTTGCAAGAGCATGCAGAGGCCAACCACAAAACCCTCATTATGTTAGATGCTCTACTAACATGTCAACACAACATATATGTGGAATAGCTTACAATAAAAACAGGTCAGTATCAGATCAGGTAATGATGTATTTACTCTGCTTAAGTGGTTCTTTCATCTCCTCCCCTTGTTAGCAAGCCCACCTGCTGATGCCTGGTGTGAGCAGGATATTGCTCTCTACTCCAGTGACTGTAAAACCTGATCTTTGGAATTCTTTTCTGTCTCCCTTAATGCAGCCAGGTATCCTCTGCCTGGCACAAAAAATGTGTTTGTTTTCTGTGTGATCCTCCAGAACATTGCTGTGAGCACGGGCTCAGTCGAGAGAGTGGCAAATGGAGAAAGCACTGCTGGAGATGAGACAGCAGCCAGCAAGGAAGAAGAAAACAAAACAGGATTTGTCAAGTTTGGATGGGTGAAGGGTGTGCTGGTGAGAAACTTACATGCATTTCTAAAAAAATAATTAAAAGAAAATAAAATCAGTTCTATTACACTTAAGTCTTCGAAGAATTAAGAGAGGGAAGCAGACTGAAGGGATATTTTGGATGAAATACACTTTATCACCCTTCTGGTTTTAAACATTGCTTTCAACATTGAACTAATGCAGTAACTTTTCTTTAAAACCTAGGTAAGATGCATGCTTAATATTTGGGGTGTGATGCTCTTTATTCGACTTTCCTGGATTGTAGGTCAAGCAGGAATTGGTATGTATCTTATTTAATATAATTTTCAACAGTGAAAGGGATAAAGAGGATAAACTATACATGATCATGATTAATATATAATCTGAGATGTGCATTTGCATGTTGAACTAAATAATGGTTTCAAATGCTTGCCAGGGTAAAAGACATTAATTCTCCAAACTATTGGAATTTTCCAGACTCACAGCCAAATTACTGCTTAGAGGCATAGATCTGTTAACTATGCATATGATCATCACATTTGAATATTTCTGAGCTTTAGTGAAATTTGTATTTAGATCCTGTAACAGATGTAAACTTTATGACTCGGGCCAATTTCTAATATGTGCATACAGAGTTAACCTTTAAGAGTTCACACTTTGCTTATCTGTGAAACCCAAACCTTGTCATCTACATATTATAAACAACACTTCTTCACACTTCTCTGCCAAGATGAAAACAGAACTGGAAGGAGGTCTCATCTCATCAAGATTTTGTTATTTTTAACTACAGAACAGTACTTGATACTAGTGTACTATGAAAGACTAAATTTTTAAAACTTTGCTACAGCTTTCAAAAAATGAAATAAGTACATTCCATTGTGTGCTGTATCTTTGCTTCTTTCTTGTGCAATTTAATTAATCCAAATTCCAGATCCCTGGGAGACTGGGCCCCAGGCCTCCATCCAGTATATTACAGAGCGTTCAGTCAAACAGCAAGAGTGGGAAGTGCTCCCAACACTGCAAATCTCCAGCACAGCAAGAGCAGCTCAGCAAGGTGCAGTGTCCCACAACTGGGTGCTACAACTCTCTTTTTAGAGAAGGGAAGCACAGAAACCTGAGCTGCCATGGCACTGTCCCTCTGTGATCCATGATCATACAATTAGAGCAATGGGACCCTGATCTTTGATTGGTACCCAGATGTTATAAAAAACGGCAAAAGCAGGATGGCAAGTAGTTCAGTTTGGATGATCACAGAATGGGAATGTTCAGTGCCAGCTCTGCTGGGCTTGGGTAAAAGTGCTCAAAATCAGATTGAACATAACTATCATTCACATCCTTGTCAATGGAAGTGAAATGAAACATCTCCTAAATTTGCATGGTTGAAGTCCCATTTCTAATCAAAAGCAGTAACTTCATAGAAGTTTCACTTGAGAAAGACTGAGCTTTTAATAAAAAAAATAAAATTAAATACTTATTATGAGAAAATCATAAACTTAAAGAGACACAAATAGAAAAAGAAAAGCCAACCCAACAATAAAAGATGCAGAACTAAGCGGAAGAACTTTACTACTTCTGCAGTGCTCCATGCATGGCTCCAGCACTGTGCCTGACAAAAGGGTGCTTTTTGATTTTATGATGCATACCAAATGAGCACATACAGCCCAGGGCACTCATAACTATATGCCTTGCCATGAAAATTCTGCATCTTAATATTGCCAAGACTTTGCTCTGGGGCTTCATGCAAAATTAGTTTTTAAGGGCAGTTTAGTAACTTATTGAGATCATCAAGAAGTATTACTTTGTTTTGAGGTGTGAGAATAGCCATGGGCAAGAGTAATTCATTTTGGAACAACTTACTTAGGAGCCATATGCCTGGTTTTCAATCTAAACTTTAATAAGATTTTAACATTAATTTTCACCAACATCAGTTACAACCTTTCTGCTTTCATTTTTAATTTTACCATTTTAACTCATTGATAAGCAGGCTCTTCTTTCTAATGGTTTATTGCTCTGCTCTTGCTTTTTTAAATTGCATATGTTATTCAAGGGGGTTACTTTTACTTTTGAAAATGAGATGTCAAATTCCATTTGAATAATTTCTCAATGCATTTTTGGAATGCCTTATAAGCAATAAGCTTTAAGTCCCCTGCCAAGCTGCTTAAGGAGAACAGTGATGGAAACTCATCATCACCAAGGCTCAGGGATTTCACAGGGTACTGCTACTAACATGGAAATTAAATGAGACAGTTAAACCACCATCTGGGCACCATTTACATCCCCATCATTAGAGGGCCAAAGAGACACAACCCAATTATTTCTGTACCCTGATAGGCTGTCTTGGGCAAAAGCTCTTACAGGGGAAAAATAGGATTCCACAAGGTTCTCTGGCTATCATCGGCTAGGAAAAAAGGGACAGTATGGTTCTGACAAGATTCCAGGTCCAAAACTAGTCTGTTATTTCCACCTAACATCTGGGGACTCTCTGAAAATCTGTATTTGTACTTGTACATGGAATGGTTAGACTAAGGCAGGGAAAAACACCAAGTTTATGCTACCTGCAAATCTGGCTCCGAATATTAAAATTATGTTATAGTACATTATATTACAATGATGTTTTGGTTGAGTCACTTCAGTTATGCACTTTTCTTCTTTTTTTAAAACTTATCATTAAAGCCTTACCATGAAGATGTTACCATCAGATTAGCAAAATATCTGACCCTATATATCACATACATGTTAACAATATGAATTGTGAAATGCAATAGAACATCCTTGAAAAGTATCCACTTAGCAAATAATTTTAAAACTGCTTTGAGAATTATGTGTCTAACTTACTCAGTTAAAGAGTTAACAGCTCTTAAAGTCATATCCAGCCACTTCTCAGACTCAAAATTTGCATGGTTGAACAATATCCTTCTATGTAATGGTAGCTGACCAAAAGGAGTGACCATTTGGGTTTGTTATTTTTATACAGACCTGCACATAAAACACTTGAATGACTAGTTACAGTAAGAGTTCAGAAATCACTAAGATAAACATGATTTATTAGAAGCACAAATCACTTCAAATTCACTACACTATGTTATATATCATTTATGGCTCACATGTCACATTGCTTTATCTTAAAGAATTGTGGTAAGATGGATATAATTTAGGCAGCAAAGAACATTAGTTCAGAGACTGGATGTCTATAACCATCCAATATGAACTGAACTCAGGAATCTGATCTGTAAGTCAGATGGTAGAAATAAAGCAGATAAATCAATAAGTTTGTAGTACTTCTAGCTCAATGTCAATTGTAGGATCTAAGTTTCAATTTAGATGAGCTCTGATCAATAAATACAGCTACAAGCAATGTATATTCTCCAGTTCCACACTGAATGCCTATGTACCCTATGGAAACAAGACAGATATTGCATAAGCCTTACCAAGTTCAGATAAATCAAAGAACTGATTCCAGGCTTGGCACCAAACTGTAATTCTTTTTTTTTTTTTTCTCTGGTTTTCTCCCTCCCTTTTTATAGATAGAAATGAAGTTGAGAGAAAAACATTATATTATTTTTTTACAAAAAGGAGATCTGGAACTACAGAGAGAAGGTCCTCTAAGTAGTGCCAGAAATGTAACAGCAGTGGCTGCAATAGAACCTTGGGAGGTGCAGTTCATACATGAACAAAAGCTTTTTAATTGGGCAGGTGGTCCAGCCCTAGAATATGTAATCCAAAGAGGTGTAGGATCTTTATGTCACTTCAAACCAATGCTTCTATGATTCTAAATCATACAAAGCACATCCTGCTCATAGAGTTTCTACCAGTTTCACAAACTTAACAGAAACTCAGCTATATAGTCAAAGGCCGGAAACATTCTCAGATTTCAGTTTTACACTGAAACCCAGTTACCTATCACTAATCATCTATCACTGATATTCTGATGTTTATCATTATATCAGCCCAAAAAAAAAAAAAATATTCTAAGTTCTCTATGACTACACATTACAGGTCACCTGTTAAAGTAAATGGCATTTAAAAAGCAGTATTTCCATTTTCTAGTGTTTGTTTTGTGTTAGAATAAAACTACTTTTTGCAGGGAAAGAGGCAGATGAGAGTTGGAAAGCCCAGGATTCGATAGCCTAGCAAGTGAGGGTGTAGAAGGCTCCCACTCAGGTCTTGTCCCTCTTCCTGACAGAATCTTTGTCCTCATGCACTATGAATCTATACAGTCAGTCTTCCTCTGATTCAACATTTAATTAACTGGTGAAAGACAGCAGCATTGTTACAAGAGCTCTGGTTAATGTGTTTATCTCTTCACTTAAACAGCCAGGGTGTGTGTTAACGGCAGATATAAGCATCCATATCAAGGGACACCTGTTTATTTCCTCCATCCTGCGGAAATCATAAGAATTCCTGGACAGGGTACTCCTATCCCAAAGAATCACTGCTTGAAGACTGATGGGAATAATTTACTGTCATGACACGAACTTCATAAAAATGTTCTGCAAACTGCAAGTGGTCAACAAACCATCTTTCCACTTTATTGCTCTGATTCTGGCCAAAATTCAATTTAAAGAAAGAATGATTTGTAGGAAACATGGAATATGAGTAAAATATTTTATCTTCTTATTACTGACAGGTCTTGGAGTAATCATAATTCTTCTCGCCACGATGGTAACCTCAATTACTGGGTTGTCAACTTCTGCAATAGCAACTAATGGGTTTGTCCGTGGAGGTAAAAATCTTAGGGTTACTAAAGCTTTCAAGCCCCAGAAGGTATTTATGTATTATTTTTGTATGAGACAAACCAGAGGGACCATAAACCAAAGGGCACATCTAATGGAACTGGAAGGTAACCATTCTAGTCACATTCTCATCACATTTTAAGGCGCTTTTGAGCTGTCACTTCTAATAAACCATGGATTTCAGTTCAGTCTGTGAAGCACATTTCAGATGTTCCTGCCAACTGCTGAGCAAGGCATGGTTCTGGCTTTTCATGGAGTTCTTTCACCTTTCAGCCTATTCAGAGCATTCCAGGTTGGACATTCTTCAACAAACTTAGCATGAGACATCGCTTCCTGTCCTTTTGAAGAGTGATGCAGACCAGTGGACACCTCCAGTTTAATGCCTTCTTTATAACACTCCTTACATTTTAGCCCCTCCTTGGAAGATGGATAAATAATTTGGCTGTAAAAATCCGTGTCAGGTATTTTGTGAAAAAAAGTTTTGGTGCATTTCAGAGCCTTTAAGTTGTAACTGGTCTAAGCCCTGTGGAAAATGGGAAGTTCTTACTACATCACTAAAGCACAACAGGTACTGGAATACACTTGCATGTACTTTCTTTTTCGGATCTTTCAGGTCTTGGAATCATAGTTATTGCTCTGAGTGTAGTAGTAACAACATTGACAGGTATCTCCATGTCTGCCATTTGCACTAATGGAGTAGTAAGAGGAGGTAAGTGAATATGATCTCATGAAAAATACAAAAAATCTGCAGATTTGTATTTTAAAAAATTAATGGAATTGAGATTACTGTGTTATAAGCAAAGAAATAATGTCTATATTTGCAGTGATTTCTCCCAGTGGATCAATAGCAAATTGAAATGTGTATAGATCTAAATGCAAAAAACATTAAAGATTCACTGCATCACCATGATGCAGGACTTAAACAATGTACCACTGAATGTGACCTTTCATGTTAACATTGGGATAGATCCATGTAAGTTAGACCGTTTTTGGAAGTGATGTTCTCTCTCCTTTGTGTTACTACATCATACATAATGAAAAATTATAACAAGGTCCACTTCTGCATGCTAATATGCACTAAAAAGATTTCTGGAATAGAAAGGCATAATGAAAAGTCCGAAGGCAGAGCCAGTATAAAGCACATTGCTTTTGCAGTAGCGTCCCCTGTTAATGTAGAGCAAAGATTGATTATATTTGTGAGATTAAAAGAACAGATTTCTCCAGTAACAGTTATGTGGAGGGGAAAAAAAAGCAAAAGCTGAGTGTTTAGTTGTGCTGAAATAACTATCATTTCTGTCTGCAGGTGGAGCATACTATCTTATCTCAAGAAGTCTGGGCCCAGAGTTTGGTGGATCTATAGGACTGATCTTTGCCTTTGCAAATGCAGTGGCAGTTGCCATGTATGTAGTTGGATTTGCTGAAACAGTTGTAGAACTTCTTAAGGTAAATAGAGATGTTTCGTGTACATGATCAAATTGGGTCAGTTTTGTTTTGTGAGGCTTTTCTTTTTTTTGAGGCGGTGGTGGTGATTTTTGTTTTATATCCCATATTTGCATACGGAGTAATATGTTTTAGTTAAGGCTTGAGGGGCATCTAGCTGGGAAGAAGCTGGTCTGTCTAAACATGCCACAGATACTTCATAATTTCTACCTTTTGAATATATTGCATACATTTGTTGATAAGAATCCCAAAATCAGGATAGGAACAGACATCCAAACAGACAGCCAAATAACCCAAACTGCAAAAAGCCAGGTGGAACATGACATACAAACACTTGGTCTCACAAATCTCTGAAACTTTGACAGCTCACTGCTTGCTCATTTTACCTTGTTACTTGATCCCACCATTTGGGCAGAGAAGGACTGGTTCTCATAACATTTCTGACCATTTTCAGGAGAGCGATACATTGATGGTAGATGATATCAATGACATCAGAATCATAGGGACCATCACTGTGGTATGTCTTCTTGGCATCTCTGTTGCTGGCATGGAATGGGAAGCAAAGGTAAACTTTTTTAAAGAATATAAAAGCAAGCAGTATATTAACCTGCTGTACAGCATTGGTGTGTGAGGAATGCTATTCAACAGATGGAATTTTCAAAAGCACTCAGTTTCAATTTATGCATAATCTTTCTAAAAGCAATAGCAGTTTAATCATTACATTCAATGAAAGTACAACTACTCTAAGCTCTTCCTTGAACAGATATTTAAAAGCAAAGAGGAAGTTTGGGTTTTGCAGACGATTTTGTTATATCCATTTCTATAATTCATGGCATCATTTAGAGCCTTGGCTATGTGCCCCCTTTGCCCTTATTTTTGATGCAGCTTGATAGAATAAACAGTAGCAAAAATAATATATGGTTTTATCACTGTACTCTCTCAAGCCCTACTCAGCAGAAGAGCTCTATTGGTTACCCGTTCCTTAATCTCTAACAATTTCTGCTATTCTTTCACCTGTACAAAAGGTCAGAATGCAAATTCAAATGGAAATACTTTAGAGAGTGGAATACAGCCATCAATATCAGTTCCAGAAATCACCTTCAACAGCACACTTGTTTTTGCTGTGATGGAGACTAGGACAACTTGTAAACAAGATCAGAAAACAATTTTTTATTATAATCTTTGAAGTGACAACCCCCTGCAAGTAAAAAAATTTATAACAATAGAAAAATGTCTTATACTTGATACTAATGCATTAGCTGTTCCATTTTGCCTTTTCTTGTAAGGAAGCTGACCTAAAATTAAATTATAACTCTACATTTCACTACCCCCTTTATAAAAAGCATCTGCTGTTGTCATTAGCTGATTCAGCTATCTTGAGTCCTGGTATTTTCAAAACTGTAGAAATTAATAACCTGTTATAGGCAACAGATACAGATAACTTACTATATAGCCATCTCCTCACCAACAAAGTTAAAAACAACAGAAGGTGTTTTGGTTTTTTTTTGTATTAATAGGCTCAAGTTATTCTTCTAATTGTTCTCCTTGTTGCCATTGCAAACTTCTTTATTGGGACAGTCATTCCTACCAACACTGAAAAGAAGGCAAGAGGCTTTTTTAATTACCAAGGTAAGCAAACTTGCTATCTATTATTAAATTATGTTTGCATTCTTTTGGCTTAATAGTAAGCAAAGGATTCCACTGGAAAAGGTCACAAGATCAGAATCTTCTACCCGAGTTTAAGTGAGGTTACAAATAAAGGGAATGGATTTCATCTCTAATTTTGAGTCTGTCTCTGATGCTGCAGCTGGCAACACAGTAAGATGCAGCTTGAATCATTTGTACATCAGACAAACTTTAACACAGAGCTAAGAGCAAGTGCTGCAGTGACACTTGTGTTGCTTCAACCTGGATCTGTAGCTCTGAGATGCAGAAAAGCACATCCTTCTGGGGAGCAAACTAAGGAAATCAAATTCACTTTGCTTATGATGTGAGACAGATTCAAACCCAGTTGTTCAGATGTGAAAGACTGGCTTATTCACCTCCTTCATTAAGTAACTTTAGAATAAAACCCTGTTGTTATATTTCATTCTCACCTGTATTTGCAGCATCAATATTTGCAGAAAACTTTGGACCAGATTTCAGAAGTGGAGAAGGATTTTTTTCGGTGTTTGCCATTTTTTTCCCAGCTGCTACTGGCATTCTTGCAGGAGCCAATATCTCAGGAGATCTGAAAGTATGTATTTCATGAACTTCATAATACTAACCCTAAGTTGAAAAAATAACAAGAAAACCAATCATGAATCAACACTGTATTCAGTTTTAAATCATGTCTTAATTTGGCAAGCAAAGCTCTTTCTTTTAAGTACCTGCTTTATTATTTAGAAACATCAACTCACAAATTCTCTCATAATGCATTATGGGTATTTACAGAAATTACTGCAGCTAGATTTGGGTTGCTATATAATTTAAAAACGTGTTTCAATAAACTGTAACTATATATCATTAACAGCCCATTAGCAGCACATGCTATAAGAGAAATTGTATGTGTGTCTCTTGGAGTCATCTTTTGTAAACATCAATCCAAGCATCATCCCAAAACACATACCTGGAAAGCTCATGTTTTTACACATGAGAATCAGTAGAGACCAGTTTTTGTATTCAGGGTCATAGCAAGGGCAGAGCAAACAGAGCATTTAATGGAAGCAAGTATGTCCCAATCCCATGTCAGTATTGCTGCTCCAAGGAAAAGCTGCAAGCTTGCAGCTCTGACAAAAAAAAAAAAAGAGTCTGAAGATAAAGGGAAAAAACATTCAAGGGTGCCGTTGTCCTGCTGTGGTGTTCTGTCAGTTCCCCATTCTCCTCTTGCAGTTTAGCACCTATAGGAGATGGAATTTCCAGAATCTAAACATACAGGTAAATTAGAGACAGGAATTTAGTTTTGAGTGCCCTCTAGTTTTCATGACAAAAACACTCAAAAAACCACCAAAATAAGTAGAGTAAAGAAAGTCACCAACAAGACATGGCTCACAGCTTGGCACATGAAGTTATTTGGCCTTATCCTATAAATCCATTGCCTTGCAGACCTTAGAGGATTCAACCAAAGGTCTGCTATTTCTGTACTGGCACAGCAGTCACAAGTTCACCAGATCCTACCACCCCTGAGAGCAAATTCTCTTTCCCTGCCTCACCCTGAGCTGCATGCCTCAGCTCCTTTGTTTTCCGAGGACTGCTTTTCAAGCTAAGCACAGAGAAAATACGTGGAAACTGAGCCACTGATAGCGTCAATGAGATTCCATTTTTAATTAAAAAAACCAAAATGCATTGTACTTCTGCCCAGTGAGACTGCACCAGCCTCACACAATCTCCATCCTTTTATCAAACAAAAATAATTCCTTTGCCATATATGGTGCTCTGTCTGTATAGCAGACTCCCAAAGCAGCAGCACTTCCTTCATCAGCTGTTTGAAACAATCTGAGCAGACCTAGGGAAGCAGATCTCCCGTTGGATCTCTGCAGTCGTTTCAGTCTCACAATAAGTGGACTTCTGTACCCAAGTCCTCCAGGCAGCCAATTCCCCACTGAGCATGTTTAGATGCATTAGACAAGTCTAATTAAATTAACCAGCCTCTCCAGAATCTAAAAGACAAGCTAAGGAGTGTTTAAAAAGTGTAAAATTTACCAGTAGAACTTTCTTTAGAATTTGTTGCAAACGCCTCCGTGTTCCTGCAGGCATTACACACTCAAGTTGTGTCCTACTCCAGAGTCTATTTACAGGGACAGCTTCCTGGTGACTTCCTACTGACTTCAGTGGGGTTTAGCCCCTAAAGTGCTAACAGTAAATATGGTTTTAAATATTAAAAACATAATACACAAAAGTTGTTAAGTTGTAAGAAGCTTTAACCCTAAGATGTAATGTTACAGAGTTAAAAAGACCCACAAACTATGTGGTTCCCCGAAAACAATGGCCTAAAACATGCACATCAGAACTGCATAAAGTTACCATGGTCTGAGTGCAAAGGTTCTTATGCAGCAGAAGTGACCTCACAGTTATTTTCCAGCTCAATAAATCCTGACCTCATTTAAAAATTATATTAACTACTAATCCAGCTAGGCAATTCATGCAAGCTGCACAATAAACTCCAGATTTGTATTTTGTTTTTTTACCCTGCAACAAGCATAGTTATAAAGAGTCTGTGACTTTAAATGCATTCAACAAATATTTAGATTTAAAAAACCATGCTAAACCAATTTAAGAAGAAAATTCATAAAAAATGCTTCCTAGCATAAACAAACATACCCTAAATTGTAAGGTAATCTAGAATTGTAAGGTTAATCTAGAATTTAAAATCCCTTTAAAATGTACAGTGCAGATCTTTGGACTCTTACTTACAGTTGCATTATCAAAACTGATACTGTTGTGAGCCAGTCTGTAAGCACTGTAACCCAGCCTCATTAAATTATCTAAATTAAGTCAACACAGTGAACGCAACTAGCTGTTTTGAAGACCTAACTAACAATTACTGGTTGCAGAAGTACTGCTTTCTGTACAGGGTGACTACATCTATCTTTCCAATTAACCAAAAATGGTCCCATCTTGTCATCCACAAGAGTCTGATGGTTCAGTAACATGTACCCACTACATCATTAAACATTAAAATAAAGCCAAATGCAATGTAAAGAGAGTTTGGAGTTCAAGAAATGCAGACCTCAGGACCATTCTGTTACTATAAATGTGAGTTCTGCTCCTGCAGAATATCCTTCACTATGTGCAGGGTAGGAGTGCTGCACCACAGGAGCATGCTGTGTCTGCATGCTGGGACCAGAAATGTTGGCACAGATCAGAGTGATAAAAATCTGCTCTCTAGGGTATCTTCATACCACAGTGTGGCAAAAGTCCCAACATGCAAATGCAATCAGGCTGCAGCACACAAACTCACAGTGTTTCTCATGTCACTGCTTTGTTTAAGGACCCACAAAGTGCCATACCCCAGGGAACAATGCTGGCCATTGTGATCACCACAATTGCTTACATTGCTGTTGCAATTTGTGCAGGTAAGTACAGAACCTCTGCTGTATGTCCTCACTTGTACAGTTAAGTCTGAAAGCTTGGCATGCAAATGAATGATTGGCCTCACTGCTTTTTCAGGCCATGGATGTATTATGTACAGAGACAGTAGTTTGTCAAAACAGTGGTTTAAAAAAACGAGCAATCAGTAGAAACAAAAGTCCCTGTTTGGCAGCTGGACCTTCAGGTAACTTGTATGGCTATTTTTGCATAAGATTCAGTGACAAAGACCACCAGCATATAGTATCCATGAGCATAACAAGGTTCCTTTGATCCTCTGATCAATCTGCTGATCTTTTGTTCCTGGTTCACATTGAAATTTTGCATGGCTTCTGCTTGTTTTCTTATTGAATACTCATGAGAATGACAGGAACAGGGTAACACACACATTTTGTACATTATATGTCAAAGATAGAAACCAGTTCCTTGTCTCAAAATAACTACACAAGTACATGTTCTGTAGTAGTGGAATGTGAGGTAACAAAATAGTCATGAATGAAAAGGAGGCCTGTACTGAAGCCATGAAATGTGTTGGAGGATTATGCAGTTAAATTCTCATTACAAGCACACAATAAATAGTTTTCTGTTTGTATTTAATAGTATTGTAAGAAAGAGGGTTGTAAGCAACTACCTCAATAGCACAAGAAAGCCCTGCAGAGAACTCCCTTTTCTGGGAGATGATTCTCAAGTCTTCTTATGTGGTTCTTGGACTTCATGCATAAGGCAGAATACTTGGCTCAAGCCTCAGCTCAGGTCATTGCATTATTTGGATCGTATTTCGCCCTGCAATTAAAATAGAAGTAGTAATTCTTCAATTTTTTTTATAAATTCCCTTTATATTATAAATTGTTGTTGTTTATTTGAGAACACTGTTCTGCTCTCACAAGCAATAGCTGTATTTCAGCTACACAGCTGTGCATTTTTTGGTGTAATATTTCCTTTTTGGATTTTTTTCCCCCCATGTTTGCATGTTAGCTTCCTAAATAGCCAGTAGGTATTTTGGGACTCTTAACGTTTCTGAAAAATTTGAAGATCTCATATAAACTTACATTTTGGCCACTTAAGACATTGAGATCAACGCTCCGTAAGTTTCTTCTCACTTCTGGTGGGTGGCCTGGTGGTGTCCTGGTTTAAGGCAAATATGGGAGGAAACTTCAAAGGGGTCTCTCTAGAAAGCAGATTTAAGTGGCCTCTCTCTCAACTGGTTCAGGAAAAGATTTCTTTGGAGAGAAGTGGAAAAAAACTGCTTATTTATCAAGTAAAGTATTCACAAGCATGAAAAATTCACAATATTGAACAAAAAAACCTCTTGCTGTTCTGAACAAATGACAAATTGAGAAAGTCCTTGTCGTGGGCTGCTGTAGTTCAGTTGGTCTCCATCAGTCCCTCCTGCTGGAAAATGCCACATTCCAGCCCTGGTGGGCCACAGGTGTGAGCTCCAGGTGTTTTCTGGGTTTTTAGTCTAGAGCAGGGCTGATCAGTTCCAACAAAAAGAAAAGGCACAGTCAGGGAACTTCTCTGCCTCAACTAGCTAAAAAAAACTAACTAAAAAGCTCTTGGAACCAGTCTTAAAGGTGCAGAACTTAATATCCAGCATAAACAGAACAGAAACTGGGGATACAAGCATCATAAAGTCACCCTGGGACATAAGCAAAAAAAAAAAAAAAAAAAAAAAAAAAAAAAAAAAAAAAAAAAGACAACATAAATATCAATAAACAGAAATAAAATATAGGTAATTTCTCCTGTTCAAAGTTTTTCTCATCATATTGGTATTAATAGGGCTATGACAAATCTGAACAGCTGAGGATCTGGGTCTCTAAAGTAATTTTGTGCCCTTGTTACACAGAAAAAAGGGTATGCCTAGATCTAGAAGCCTCTCTGAGCTGTTTGCTGTGAATACTGACACTTTCAAAAGTGGTAACAGGAAGACAAAAGACTTCTAAGTTAGTCAATTTATTGTTGATCTCTGGCTGGGTCTCTTATCTCAGAAATACGCTAATCCTTATTAGTTAAGTGGCTGATTATTTTAAAAGTAACGGAAGTAAATACTTGCTGAGAAACACCATGAGAAACTCAGTCACAGTACAAGGAAGTAATCCCTGCCCAACACAAAATGTTGCTCTTTGGGATGAGTCTAAGGCAGCAGCTGTACAAAAAGTGTGCAGTTTAGGAGTCAAAGCGTGGCAAGAACATTCTTTCAATGTCTCAAGGAAGCAAAATAAAAATACATCATTGTTTCCACAGCCTCCTGTGTTGTACGAGATGCTACTGGGAACGTCAATGATACAATTGTACCTGGAATGAGCTGCAATGGATCATCTGCCTGTGGCCTAGGCTATGATTTTTCCAGATGTGCAAGTCAGCCATGTGATTATGGGCTGATGAATAATTTTCAGGTTTTAATGAGATAATATATATTAGCATATAAGCATATATTAGCATAATAAGCAATACATGAATACAGAAGTACAAACATGCAAAACCATTATTTGCAGACAATTACAACAGGAAAACCACTTTTATCTAAAAAAGTAAACTACAGGAGTGATGAAAGGGAAAAATCCGCTGCATGGCATGTTTACCTTCCTACTGCCCATCACTAGCCTTCCTAACACTCTGGTAAGGCCTTTATCTTCCCTTTTAACAAGCAGTGTATACTGTAACATCTTCAAACTGAAAGCCCAGACTTAACAGAGACCTCAGGAACTCCTGTTAGATGAGGAAGTCACCTCACTGCTCTTGACACATGGATGTGATTTTACCCCAGGGGTGCTGTGGTCACAGTTAAAGGGTTGTGTCACAGTACAAAAACCAGAGTTCTGACTTCTTTTTAAAAAAGTATCCAAAAATAGTAGAGCAAAAAATCAAGCGAGAAGTAATACAGTCTTTCTCCTAGGCCAGAGAGAGACTGTCTGCCATTTTTATTCTTCAAAATAAAGCTTAGGCTAAGCATCAAAGTAAAGCAGCCCTGCAGCCTGACAACCACAGGTCCCAGAACTCTATTCAGCCCCTGTGCTTCATGGCCAGCAAGAGGAATTCACCACCTACCTGCACATGCTTTTCAACCAGTCATTTGTAGCTGGCTTTTTTCCCAGCTGGCTCTGCTAAATGACAGGGCTGGGTAACCACCTTGAAAGGGATATGCTGTCCCTTTCATAAACTACTTTCCCTTCCTTCCTTGATGATTTACCACCCTTACTCCCACCTCAGTTCAGCTGCCCACACTCAGGGCACCCCTTAAAACCAGTGACCTCCCTACAGCCAGAACTTTCACTTCTTGCATTTACCCTGCCAGACTAGAGCCAGAAAATCAGTATGACTGCATCTGACAAATCTTCAGGATTCTCTGGTTTCTTTCCTGAAGTACTGCCCACACACCACCAATCACATCCACCCATCTTTTAATTTCCTTGTCTGGTGCGTCTCAAGAACCCTTTCACTTCAGTAGTCAGAGAGGCCATTCCAGTGCTGCTGGAGGGCTGAGGGAATCCTGACAGTGACCATCATTACTGTTTGCAGCACTGCACTTATGTCAGCACCATCAGGCAGTTTCTCTCATTTTCAGCCATATTAAATAAACAAGGGGAAAAAAACCACAAACAAAATAATGTGCCTCCAACCATATTTCATACATTGGTGCTTTTTCCTGCCATTTCCGTTTTCTTGTCTGCTACAAGCTATTTACTCATCAAGTAGAGGCTGTTACTAATAGCAATTTGTTAGTAAAAGCAGGAGGAAATCTCACAGAGTACTCATCTGCCCCAGCAGACAGCTGCATATTTGAATAAAAATCTGGCTTTGCCTCTGCTTTTAATTAAACCAGAAATAATAGTACAGTTTGTAGATTAAATTTAGAACCATGAAAAGCAGAGACACATAGAACACTTAAATGCGTTTGTAATGAAAAAGTGCATCCAAATGCCTATTATTTTTACCTTCGTTTTTTTTCCCAAAGGTGATGAGCATGGTGTCTGGCTTTGGTCCTCTCATCACAGCTGGCATCTTCTCAGCTACTCTGTCATCAGCTCTAGCATCTCTTGTCAGCGCACCCAAAGTTTTCCAGGTAAAATTAAACTATACATTTTCTTATACTTGGTTTAACTTCAGAGACAGTTTTGTGTGCCAAATGTAATGTATATTTAAGCAACACTGACACATGTGGCAGGAAGAGGCAGGGAAAAACAATACGTAGAATGTTTTTCAGCAGAAAAAGACAGGTCTTATCATCATACAAGGACAATAATGTTCCTTTGGTCAGAGCTCAGCTTTGCTGCAGGAGCAGGGGATACTCACATGCCTGTCATAAATAGCTTCAAGGGTACTTCCAAGACCACTTCTATCTTCTTACAAAAAGCCACCCTGCAAGCACAGGAGCAGCAGGAGCCCTCAGGTCCATAAGATTCAGGTGCTGCCAAATGTGTTCTTAATAGGCTGTCCAGAAGCTGTCTGGGCAGCAGCAATGTGGTCAGACTGCGAGCAGATGGCATGGAAGAGATAAGCTCTACAAATTACATCAAGCCACTGATTCATGCTTCAACTTCTCTCAATTTAGACTCTATTTAGCTATTTAATTACCTCTTTCTCTTAAAGCACTAAATAAGTATTAAATGCCTGTGATTCTATTTCCCACAATATAATAACATAGTAGTACATTGTCTCATCATCTTATTTAAATGTTCACATGCCACAACAGTTGATGTACTTGAAGCACTAAGATTTAACTTTTGTTTAGCAAAAGCCTAGCAAGCTGCCACTCACAGACAGTGACTTCTGGTGCAAGAAAGCGCTGCTTAATAGAATTATGTGCTGATTTTCTTACCAGGCTCTTTGCAAGGACAACGTCTACAAAGGGCTAGAATTCTTTGCCAAAGGATATGGAAAAAACAACGAGCCTATCAGGGGATATGTCCTCACTTTCGTCATCGCCATGGCATTCATTTTGATTGGTTTGTATACACAGCTGCTATAGTGTCATGTTCTGAAATTATGCAAAATGACACTGTAATATAATTAGTAGCTGTGGTTTGAAAAATTTCCAGTTGGGTAAGTTCTGACATAAGCACATTCCAAGTTCTGGTTGCAAAAAAAAAAACCAACAGCAGGTATTCCAGTTACTTACCACCACAGCCTCATTTCCCAAGATGTGGAGTAGCTGCAATTCCTGTTTACTCGGCTGGAAGAGTGCTTAGAACTCTATCAGATAAGGCAAAGTCACAATTTTTGAAAATGGTTTTCCAGTTTATATTGCATATATCTCTGAGGCAATTTTGACAGAATTAGGAAGCTCATTCTGCCCAAGCCTTTCTCACAGTCAGCTCCAAACCAAATCCCAGTTAACCAGCACTGGCGAAAGAAAATCCCAGGTAGCACATTTAAGGATGCAGGGATTGTTAAATCAGTTTTTCCAAGATTTGAAATTCATACTGTCTTATACTAAGTAAATAGGATTCTAGTAGAGAATTCAGATTCCCACTAAGTTGTAACCAAGTATTTTTTAAATTGTACCCATCCTGTCAATTATGTATTTAAAATTCTAAACTTTACACCAGATCTACATCATTAAGAGACAGTATGCCGAATCACAGTATCAAGTTTAACACTGCATAGCACATAATGTTATTAAAATCAGGATTAGCAGACATAATTCATATGAATGAAGGTAGATGAAGATGGCCTTAAATTAGTAAGACAGGAAAATACCCAAGCTCTCCCTGGATGATAAATGCAGACAATGTTCAGATTAAATGCATCATTAGGATACAGCCAGCCACCAGTCCAGGAAACTGGTACCTCTGTCTGACTTGTGTATGTGTCTTGCAGCTGAACTGAATATCATTGCTCCCATCATCTCCAATTTCTTCCTGGCTTCGTATGCTTTGATTAATTTCTCCTGCTTTCATGCCTCATATGCAAAATCTCCAGGTGAGTCTGCATTCAGCAGTGATTTAAATATGGGCTTTTTAGTCTGATCTCTGGAAGCTTTAGACTGTATGTCAGACATAACTGCAGTATGTGTAAAGTGTCTAAGTTATATAATCTGATGTCTTCTTGAATATGATGGCATTTTATTTATCTCAAAAAGATAAAAATAATGGCTCTAGTCCTTACAATGCCTACAGCTGTACAGGATGAGAAAGGCTTTGGTGCATGCCACAGGGGAAAAACTAATTCTCCTCAGGGTGGTACTTTTTTCCCTATTAGAAAGCATGTGTGGGTAAAAGCTTGTGCCAATTCTGGCCAATGAAGCAAGCAAGGTATAGTGGGGAGTCATCACTCACTTCTCAAAATCCACAGCAAAATGTACAGGGAGATTCCTAAGCACAGTAACAAAGCTACAAGTGATGCTGCCTGGAGGGAACATGTAGAGCAAGAGCAGGTCCATCAAACAGCACAGCACAGCTCTGCAGTGCCTAGAAGCACAATTGCAAAGCACAATTGTGGAGCACAACGAGGTCCTGTTCAGGGGCAACTTCAGATCCTCCCTCTACAATGGCAGCAAAGGAACATTCTGGCTGTCAGACTTGTGCACTGCCACAGCAGAATAATTCCCACCATCTCATGAATGAAGGGGTGACACCTTCAGGAACAAAGTCAATCAGCTGAGGAACACTGGTTTGGCACACAGGAAAGACAATTTCCTGCTTCTATGAATTAATTATTCAACTCAAGGAGCGAGGAATACATTTTTGATTTCCAGTGCAAAGAAACTGCAGTAGTGACATAAATGCCTGCATCAACTTCCTTCCTACGGATCTGCACAGTGCCATTTGTTTAGAGAGCAGAAAAGATGAGCACTTCTGCTAATTACCTGCACAGCTGAGCAGATGCAGATCTGCTCCATACGGCCTTGGAGCTGAGTGACAATTACCTCTACAGATTTCATCTGCGTACATCTGACTCTACTCTGCCACTACTTAACATTTCACACAGAACTGCAGCCATTTTTCTTCTCTCATTTCCTCCCGTTAATTTCTGCCAATTCACAATGATAGATTATAATAATTGCAAGGCTGCAGGACAGAAAATTTCTTCCCAGCAGGTCCTTCCCATTCCCTCATTACAAAGATGATCCAAGATAGGGTTGCTCAGCCTCTTGTATCTTCTGTTTTTCCCCCGTCTCCTAAGTCTGCTCTGTAGAACACCTGGCAGAGACCTGCAAACCATGAAGGCTCAGTGCTTGCCTCATCATTTTAATTGGTAGCAGGGGATGGAATCAGTACTGCAGCTGAAGAGCAGCAGGAATAATATCTTTTTAAAGTCAATTGCAGATGATTTCATTTTTCTGCCACCAGGCCAGGCAATTTCCAAGTTTAAGACAGGTGCACTTACAGTATTGGGATAAACACTCCTCTCAGCAAGTGTTTTACTACCAATAATAAGTTCTGTGTACATGCATCAAAAGTACACAGTTGTCAGTGTTTTCAGGTAATTTCAGGAGATTAATCAGGAGATAACCAGGAGTTACAGGTAATCCTCTGATATTCTGAAATATTCTGATCCAGTAAACTTTAATTTTGCAAAAATATATATGAACAGAATAGCTACTCAAAGCCAGGCTGAACAAAGCAGTAAGAAAGAGTAGGAGAAGGCCTGTAAGACCCGCTGTTCTGTAAACTGAAACCTACATCAGCCAATACCTGAAAATATCTGTACATGCAATGCCTAAGAATTTACAGATACCTCTCCCACCCCCTCTGACAGAGCCTGAAACAAACTGTACATGAGATTTTATGCACAAAAATGATGGATCACCATTTTATCAATATATCTTATGCTCTTCCAATTTCCTCAATTCTCTTTAAACAGGTTGGAGACCTGCATTCAGATATTACAACATGTGGGTGTCACTTTTTGGAGCCCTGCTGTGCTGTGGGGTGATGTTTGTCATCAACTGGTGGGCAGCTCTCATCACTTATGCCATTGAGCTCTTCCTATATATTTATGTAACATATAAGAAGCCAGGTAAGACCAAACCCCACTATTATTACATGTATACATTGCGCTGCTAACTGGATTTTAAAGGAATTGATTCTGCTAACAGAATTACAAATTATTTTTCTGTGCTTTTATTTAAAGGGAAGTCTGAAGCATCCCATTAAACTGCACTTTGTATAATACAGATTAAGCTGATAGTCTGGTGACTGCCTGTTTAACAAGCAGTTCAAATGTGAATCAGAGTTTTCTGTAAACAATCCAGCAGATTGGTTTATTCCCACCACATCATTATGACATTTGGGCTTTTATTTGAGTATCACTCATAATTGTTTTCCACTCATGCACAAGACCTTACCTGAATTTTGCAGCACTCTTAGCTGACTCATGCAGGGTCCTCACTCAAAATGGAAACTTGCTGCCCATTATAAAAGAAAAATGCAAGCTGAATTACTTATGAACTGATCATCCTCCAGCACCTCCCTACAATTCCCCTGTAAATCAAGACAGATGGGCCCACTTCACTGCTGGAAAAAAAAACACTAAGTAGCTCAGCAAATCACAGGAGCTGTCCTCAAAAACCTGTGTGCTGTACAAGACTAGCCAGTCTGGATATTCATATCCAGTACAAAACTAACCCAGGTGCAGATTTCAGTGCTAACCACCTTAATTACTTTGCAGCAAATAAAAGAGGCATGGTTCCCAGCAATAGATGTACTTTTATTGGAGTTAGCTTGGCACAGCAACACCTGGTCTGAGACTGTAATTGTTTCTGTTGCTGTTGTCTGTCCTCCCTATCTGTGCTCTCTCACACCCACTGGGATAGTCTGTACCTCTCTCCCTGTAAATATTATCATCAGCTGCAGGAAAGTACACCGACCTCAAGCCAGTTGTCAAAAACATTTCAGGATTTTTACCCTTTCCTTGGATATTGCTAGTGTCCCTGATACAAAGCAGCACCTTAAAGCTTGGTTAAATTCACTGCAGCCACTGTACAAAAAGGTCGGTGTCTCCTGCTAAGAGAGTGACTTTTGTTCAGCAGTAATTTGCCAGCAAATGAAGGGTTCAGAAAAAACTAATATTCCTGAGAAAAGGCAACTTTATACAAACCTTAGTTTCACTTAATACTGGCTTTGTACCTTGGCATAAAAGACTTGGTCTGCATTCATGTAGATCTCAAAGTGTAGAACATTTCTTATATGTCTCCACTGACCAAACAGCTGCACAATAATGAGAAAAGATATAAAATGGGGTTTGGAGAAAAATTTTTGAGCTATACAGTGGAACAGAGCAAACTGGCACCAGCAATGTTCCTTCCTACTGGTTTCATTTGCACTTCCTGAAAATTCCACACCACATACATGACTCAGGGCTGTCCATTTTCTAAATGGGAGAAGGACACAAAGTTAATGAATCAATAAGAAAATAGTTTTTAAGCAGGGGAAGAACATTCCCTACAATATTTAAGTAATGAATGAAACTATCTACTTGCATGGGGTTTTCTGCATCACACAAGCAAAACCAATTCATTCCATTATGAAGCACGAAGAACAATAGGTCTGTATCTTATAAAGTACTCTGCTTTTTACAGTGAACACCGTTGCTGATTTTTGCAACAGAATGTAGGGAAGAGCCTGTGGTTTAATATGCATTATTTCTCTTTATTATATGCAGAAGTAAACTGGGGCTCCTCTACACAGGCTCTGTACTTTGTTAATGCCTTAGACAGCGCTCTGGCATTAACGACAGTGGAAGACCATGTGAAAAACTTCAGGTAAGATTTCCAATGAACAACAGAATGGCTTGTCCTGAATCTGTACATCAGCCAATTATATACAACCTCTTTTTCCTCCACCAGACCTCAGTGCCTAGCATTAACAGGAGCCCCTATGGTCAGACCTGCTCTGCTAGACATCACTCACACCTTCACGAAGAACAACGGGCTGTGTATCTGCTGTGAAGTGTACACGGTAAGGGAACTCACCCAAATCTCACTCAAATCTGCACACCCAGCACCTATCTGCAGGTCCCTGTTACACATTCCACTCTCATTCAGTACACTGCGCTCCCACTGCTGCTGACTGGCAGTTGTGCACACCACCAAGGAGATTTGCACTGAAAATTAATTTTGTTATAATTCTTGACACGAAAGCTATCAGCTGATATAAAGCCTGCTGGCAAATGCCTCACTGAGATGCATTTCAAAGTTCATAGCAGGTGAACCAAAAAATGGTTTGGAGGAAAGAAAAAAAAAACTTACATGGAAAAATTTTAGGCTTAGAAAACAGAACACCCCCAAACTACACAAAATGCAAAATTTGAAGGGTTATTATGTGAGAGTCAAATTAACCAGGTTCTAGTTTCAACTTTGTCTCTGATTTGCAGAGTTGGGGTTTGGCAAGTAATTCAGCTCTCTTTGCAGTGGTTCCTGCAAAATTGTTACAATGCCAACTTTGAGGATAAACATGCTCTTCTGAGATCTAAGGAGGGGAGCAAAGTGTATTTCTAGATATAAATACACAGCAAATTATGTATCTTAGAGGATGAAAATCTAGTCTCACATTAGGACAGAAAAAAAATATATAGGCTTGTAGTGTAGGGAGAAAATTTATTTTAAATATTACAGTGCCGTTTTAATTTCAAGAGAAAAAACAGAACAAAACAGATCACGGCACTAAATGGGGCTGCAGAATCTAGATAATAGAGATAATGTATTCCTCTACAGCAGGATAGGAATAATTCATTTGATGCTGCCACATTACAGAAACAGAGTATGGAAGATCCACGTATGATTCTTCCCAAATCAAATAAATCTATAATGAATAGTCCTAATTCTTCCCTACTATTATTGTCAGATTTTCCACTGCATTCAGGTAAGGACAGAACCAATCCCAACAAGATCCTGAGACTATGCAGCTTCCTAAAGCTGTGTTTCAGCAAGGTTTCTGAATTCTTAGGCATGTTTCTCTAATATTAGTGCTTTCTATGGAGAACTCAGATCAAGACTATTTTGTTAGTATAAGCTTTGTAATTTTTAAGGAGACTTTCTAATTATTTCTTCAGCAACTTAAGTGAAGTTTAATTTCCCTGGTAATAAAAGTGTGACAAAATGAACCTCTATGAATTGCAAAATTGTGGTAAAAAGCAGATTATAAAATCCTAGCAATCACATAGAAGAGCAGCCTGAAATATATATCACAACAAATACAGCAAGACTATTCAGCCAAAAATGCAACACCTAGCACATTCTGCCTCAAAAGCTGACATGCACAAGGTTTTGAAACACCATGTCAGAGAGAATATCTTCCATTCTACTCTTCCAAAAGGCAGCAAGGAACATGGTAATACATAGCTCAGAAATAGACGAAATAAAGATCACAACAGAACATGAAGATGATTGCAAGTTTACTTGTCTCTGAGATTATGGCTGGAACAGTCTGAGTTTCTAGTAAAAGGGACTGTTTCTGCTTTTACTCCCTGCCTGCATGCAAAATATTTTTTCAGGGTTAGTCCTCAGTCTGCAAATTCCCTGGACTCCGTGTACAATTGCACAAACATTCCACAGGTGCAAAGGAGGAGCAGGGGAGGACACAGACAGGCTGGCACCTGGGACAGGGGTGGGTCTGGTTCCTCGGCCAGCAGAAACTTATTGTGCAAGCCAGTAGCAAGAACAGCTTCAGGTGCTTTCCTCTGAGAGACAGGGAAGAAGGGCAAATCTTGTTTTGTTTGCTTGTTTCCTCTTCTTACTCACAATGAAACTTGAAGCTTATCATTCAAGTTATCATTCCCAGCTTTTCAAACATCCAAGATGAAATTCTTCGTAAGTTACATGGATGTCTTGTGACTTGGATATGCACATGCATTTTTTCCCATTAAATTACCAGATGACCACTGAAGGAAACCGGGCAACAAAGGCATTTACATCTTTAATTGCATTGCATCAACTCTTTTCTCTTATGTCAGTAGTCAGGAACTTAACCATGTATATTTAGATCTGCTGAGACTCTTTCACACAGTTAAGTCATGGAGGGACTTTATTCACTCTGAGATGCTTTATCATACCTTATATGTTTTTTTAAGATGTTACAATCCATAGTAGTCCTTCTTTCTGCCAGAATCACTGCATTTAAGTAGCATTAACAGCCTCAGCCCTCTCAAACAGAATGTGAATTATGTTTGCAGCAGTTATTTTCAAAGGGCTGAATCTCTGTGGACCCTTTTTGGAAAGGTATTTTTCTGACTCTCCATTTGCTCCCACAGCAGATTGGTAAATCCTTCAAAATCACCGTGTGATATACAATACAAAGCCTTCATAATAATATTTTACTGTATCATGCAGGGACCACGCAAGCTGTGTGTTAAGGAGATGAACAGTGGCATGGAAAAAAAGCAGGCCTGGCTTACAAAGAACAAAAGAAAAGCTTTTTATGCAGCAGTGGCTGCTGACAGCTTCAGAGATGGAGTCAAAAGTCTACTTCAAGTAAGCTTTTTGTTTACAGAACACATAAGAGAGTGTACATCAAAGCATCCCTTTATGTGAGACATTACTATTAGCTTGTGAAGAAGCTCTACATATATGGGTAATGCTATAGATGGAAAGAGCATTCTGGGGGTACATGTATATTATATTACAGATTACTTCACAAAGATCTAATTCTGGGCTATGGTATTATAAGACACGGCAGATTGATTCTCTCCTAAATGAACAAGACACTATTCTGAAAAAAGAGAA
This sequence comes from Sialia sialis, assembly GCA_009812075.1. Taxonomy (NCBI): domain Eukaryota; kingdom Metazoa; phylum Chordata; class Aves; order Passeriformes; family Turdidae; genus Sialia; species Sialia sialis. The sequence goes on along the minus strand of VRYO01000100.1, from coordinate 10,702,466 downwards.
GCATCTACAGGGCAACATATGAATGTCTATGCAGCTGACACTTGATACACTTCAAATCAATTCTATTGTTTGGTATTACACAGCATATTAAGTATCTGAGAATGTTTTGGCAATAAACAAAAACTGAAAATGTGTAATATATATTTTCTGTAAATACTGAGCAGGTCATTTAAGTAAAAGTCTGCAACATTTTTCTATTACTCTAGAAATGCAGGAGATAATTTCCAACAGTCCATTTAAAATGGCCATAATGAAGACACACTGTTTTCATTTTTCCCATCTCCTTTCCTCCCTCACATATATGAATATTTAAACATATAAGTACTGAGGCAAAATGTAGAGAAAATTCATATCCTTTGTACAAAATACACTGCTGAAAAGATATCAGTGCCAACTGAGACAGTAGGGAACCAGCTAAAATACTCTGGGTAGGTCACCTACTGGTGTCCTACCAGGGCTCTTTGTACACTTGCTGAATGGACAGTACAATTGAGCAAGATGAAATGCTATTAATAAAGATCCCTTTGTTCTGTAAAAGCCTCACAAAGACTTCATCTTGGGCTTATACATTGTCTCAGCAGGACATCTTTCTGATGTTTTTGAGAACTGCTATGGTCTGATGATCTCTCCCTTTCCATTACTACTTAAGAACTATTGCCAAAGTCAGCCACTGGACCCCAAATAATTCTCTGCAAACAGAAGGATAACCATATCATCATTATTGCAACCTAAAGACATTGGCAACAATTACTGATTTCAACATAAACAGTGCTACTCTAAAAACCCACCAACATTCCAACAGTTTTTTACCTATTTTCTGTTTGCTAGTAGTAAAAAGTTGGCAAGCCTAACAACTTTACAAGATGGTGTTTTGTGTGCCTCCCCCTAAAGATTCCCAATACATAGTATATTTAGATTTCTATAAACACTAGGTTGGCTGAATATAAATCTTACTTCCCTTACACGTCCAGATTTTAGCATCCAGAACCAGTTTTGAAGGCAAACTAATACCTTGACTAACCATTTCTTTTTCCAGATTATAAACCATAATTTCATCTACAAAGTATGCTGAGCTGATTTTGGATAATCTTTAGAAAAGAACACAGTAAATGAAACAGCAACAGTTTCCAAATTCAAAGCAAAAAAAAACCCCAAAAAACAACATTCTTAGGAGCCTATGCCTTCTCTGTGTATCTGAGATGTTTTAAGAGACTTCAGACCCACTTCATCTACTGAGTATTCCAAAGCTGATAAAAGCCTTTATGCCATTATGTTAGAATAAGCATACAAACAGTTCTTGAACTCCCTCTTGATTCCAAGTTATTGAACCATTTTAATGAGAGCATGTCAGAAGAAATGCAAATGAATGCTAATTTAGCAAAGCTACACTTCTGTCATCTAAAACCATTTATAGTTGGAATGATTTAAAGCTAATCTTTCTGCTTTCTGCATGGGTATGAGCATGAAGGACATTTATGAAATGCAATCTAGTTGTAAGTGTCTCCAGAACATTACTTCAGTTATCTTTTGCCATTAGTTTTCGTTTACAGTAAAAGCATGTATGCATACCTCTCTCACGCAGTGTTTTAATATTGGCAGGCCTCAGGCTTGGGTAGAATGAAACCAAATACCCTGGTGATGGGATTTAAGAAGGACTGGAGAAGTGCACCTGCCACTCAAGTTGAGAACTACGTGGGCATTATACAGTAAGTCATCTCAGCACCTCCTTTTTCACTCCTCTTAGACTAGATTAATGTAGCATTTCCATACAGAATTTGATGTGTAGAAACAATGCAAGCACTTATGTACAAACCTGGGCTCACACATCCTAGCTCTGTGGCTGAAGTTACTGCCCATCAAAAAAGGTTCATTGACTTACCACACCTCGTAGGATCTGCTTAGCAAACATCTGGCACCATCAGAGCTGATGTGGTTTGACAATGCTAAAGAAGCTGCACTGCTGCCAGCAGTGCTTTTGCAGAACTGTATTTTCCCATTTTTAGTGGGAAGGAGCTCAGAGAAAAACAACCCTAATGTACGTACTAAGGGAATAAGACAACATTATGGAATTCTTCTTTTAAGCCTAGGAGACTGAGAAAGAGCTTTCCTTAAAATCTCATGTGTGCCTAAGGCTCAGCAGCCCTGTGGGCTGGGATTTAGCTAGGAAGCAGTCATTTTAGAACAGGATTCTCATAGATGCTTGCTCAAAATTCCCTTGTAAAGCTGAAGTGAGTTACAGAGCAACAAACACCCCCTCAATTTTGTTATTTCCTCAGAGAAGAGAGAAAAAAATTACCCTATGGCAACCTAGTTTCTAAAGCAGTGCTGTCTGAAAGACCCATTTCAGGAATAGCTGATTTGTTCCCATGCCCAATCAAACCTTTTTTTTTAAATGAGGGAAGATAAGTTAAGTATTACAAATTAATCTGAGGCAATATCTTCTGCAATTTTACCTAGCCTGTCCTCCCTGTGAACACTTTCTCTGATCTTTTCAAAACAGCTTTTCTCATCAACAAGCACTATGTAAAATCACGTTGACTCTTCTTTTTCTTTCTTTCTTTCCAGTGATGCCTTTGATTTTGAGCTCGGTGTGATTATTGTCAGAATTAGCCAAGGATTTGATATATCTCAGGTTCTTCAGGTTCAAGGTATGTGGTGACTCTGCTGGTTAGATGCACAGCATAAGGACTCTGACACTCATAAGTCACCATCTGCTTTCTAGAATAGTTCCTACACTCACAACTTCCAGTTCGTCCTTGCTTGTGCAGTTTAAATCCTGCCTGAAGTCCTTGCTGATCACTGGCAGTGACAGGAGTCCAAGCCTCCCACATTAAGGGGCTCTGCACACCAGAGAACTCAACTCCCAAAGCAGTTCCAGCACAACCACAGACTAATGCAATAAAATCCTCTTTGTGCCACAGCAACCAGTTACTCTGCTGCACATTTCCTTCTTGGTCTTGGCACACGTTTCTCTATCTGGAAAGCTGCAGTCTGGTACCATCGCTGTGGAACTCTGAGTTGCACAGAGCCCCACTCACACAGAAACCTGAAAGCCACAGCAAACACCAGTTCCCTCTCTGCCCTTTTTGTTTATTCTTCCTTAGGTTAGCAGTGCATATTTCAGGGGGAAAGGGAAAACCTTCTGCCATACCACAACCATTTTGGGAGACGCGCCATCTGGGTGGCCGAGGGGAAACAATTCCCTGTATTTCCAGCAGGCCGGTTCTCCCGGCTGGCCCCGGGGCAGCCAGCCCGGGCCCGCGGCTCTCTGCTGCCGCCTGCTGCCCGCCCGCCGGCACAGCCCCGTTAGCCGCGCCCGCAGCCTCCGGTAACGCAGGTAACCCCCAGACAAATCGCCCCGCAGAATTAAAAGGCACCAGAGACTCCTTACAGGAACAAGGGCAGATGAACACTCACTCACGACTGGCAGTTTGATGTGCTTGGAGACCCATGGGGCAAAACTACAGGGATTCAGAAAAGATTCCAAAATAATCAAGTTTTTCTTCTCTCCCTGGCGATTTCTGAGAGATATCTGCCTATCTCTGCTTGATGCGAGTCAGCAACTGAGTGCTCAAAATAAGCAGTCACTGGAACACCTGTAAAAATAGAGTGAAAAACAACTCTGCAATCTTACAAACAAGCAAATGTTCTCCAAGTGTTGACACAAGGAGTCAGAAAGAATTAAGGGTGGGGAGCCTCAAATACAAAGAAATATTTTGAAGCAGATACAGAGTCATTGTAGTGAAAAACAATGATCATTGTGTTCTCTTGTACTTGGTACAGCATTCTGTTCAATAGAAAAGCTGGAATTTTAGTTTTGAGTAACCATTAAGTTCGTGGGTATTACCATGTTTAATAATCAGTAGTATGTGACTATCATTGATTAAAAAGTAAAAGAAAGTATAATCTTTCTGTTGGTAACTGAGAATGCTAACAGAGCTAATAATATCTAGCTATTGAGAGTTTATTCTAGTTTTTCAACACAAAGTCTTAAATGAACTTGCCTCATATTTCATTAATGTATTACTCAAATAGAAGATTTCCTAATGAAAAAAGTTTTCTGCAGGCAGATGCCTGGATCATATTAATTAATGACTCACCACAATATATTCCACAATAACACACTGTTTTCTCAGCAAAAGTCTAATATTGCTAAGATTAAATTGTTCTTCTGTATTACTAAGTTTACAGAATCGATTAGCTAAATCTTACATCTTTGCAGCTAATGCTAAAAAAATTAAAACATGAAAAATATTTCTGCGTGGAGAATGGTTGTATATTCAGGATCCTTACGTATTTCTGAGAATCTCAAAGTACAAACCATGAGGATGTGTTCTAAGAAAAGAGACCCACAGGCCAAAACTGAATACCTCAGCTTCCTTACTGTAGGAAAACAGCTTTCCTAATACTTTTCAAATTCTTGGCTAAAGAAACCAACTAAACATCCAAAACATAACTCAATAAATAATATCTCATGTAACTATAGAATGTTATAATACTGAATTTGATTGGGAAGAGACAACCTGAGAGTAGCTGGCACACCACAGTGCTGTATGCACAGGCACCCCATGCTAGGGCTTCCAGAGGTGAATTCAGCTTCCTTCTCCCTACTGGTTTGCAAAGAAAAAGCATTATAAAAGAAATTTTCATTTACATTGTCTACACAGTACCACAACATCATCACCATTAGTTCAGTAAGGGATTTAATTTAAAAGACAGCAATGTGTTACCAGGTTTTTTTACTTTTTCTAATATACAGAGGAATTAGAGAAGCTGGAGCAGGAGAGATTGGCACTGGAAGCCACCATTAAAGAAAATGATTTTGAAGAAGGAAAAAGGGGCATCTGTGGATTCTTCAAAAAAGCCAGCACACTGAATATCTCAAAACACGAAACAAAGAAGGGTAAGTTCCAAAATGACAACTTATCCTCAACACTTCAATGCATCACACTTTCACCAATATGCAAACTGGACATTACTCCAAGCCAAAAACTCCTGAGCCACAGAGAAACCCCTGGAACAGAACTTGTGCAAATCATGGTGCAACCCTGTAATGCAGCACAGTGACATCCTTGGCTCATAGGACACACTGTCTACAGCACATTTCCCCTCATTTGCTAGATCAACTTCTAAATTCAGCTTCTACTTGTCAAAAGTAGAACACAGTTCTTAAAGTTTGAGGAATACAGAACAAGTTAGTTAGGAGGTTTTGGGGTTGTTTTTTTAATTTTTAATAGGGTGTTTTACGCTTTTAAACAAAGGCCTTTTTTCCTCCTCTCTAAAGAAAATTGGAACATATGCACAATATGCAGGGAACAAGCAATCTTACTTTACTTAACATGCACACACACAAACTCAGTACACAGCTGAAAAACAGGTAAAAATAGCACAACTGTTCTAGATTCTAAGGATAATTTCATAAAAATGCACAAGTGTAGGTGATAAAAGTACTGAAAGTACATATTCAGCATGCAGTCAAATAACTAATTAACACATAACTTAAACGTGTATGTGATGAAGTCAATATTACCTTTCAGATGTAGTAAAATGATACAGACCCAATTTAAGGGCTCATTTCCCAACTGCTAGGCTGCATTGATAATGACCCACCTGAAGCCATGCTTGTACACAGACATGTATTTTGAGAGTTGTCACCTGCAGAGACTATTACATCTGGCTGTGCATGCAACTCCCACCAGGTGCCAGGAAGATCTAGAGACCGGGAACACAAAATGCCACTATTCTTCAGCTGGCAGGTTTCAGTTGGTTTTGTTTCAGTAGAACATATTTTTATGACAATTCCACCAAGAGTGTGTACCCCTGTTTCAACTTCCCTTTTTGATTTAGTTGAGAAATGCATAAAGTAGATAAATACTATACATTTTGGCTCTCTGTGTAAGATAATGTTAATAAACAGCCCCACCTCTCTGTTTTGCTTTCATGTTCATACTCCCCAGAGTTGTTCCATCTTCCAGCAGAGATGCTAGAACTGCAGAGGAAAGTCAATAACTGCTTAGGAACTATCCTGTACACAATCCAGAAATACAAGAAAACCACAGAAAGCATTTTCAGAACCTAGCAGATCAGAGTAAAACCTCTAAAGAAATCTGTTTGTTCTACTTAGAATACTGCTCTGACACCATCTCTTTGAAATCATTGAAAGAGAAGCAGTAATAAAGCCACAGGCCTCAAAAGGTGGAATGAGAGAAGGTATTGTTAGTACAGAGTCAAGACTGTATCTTATAAAGCCAGCCAAGCAAACAGCAAGAACCAAAATTTATTTCCAATTAGCAGTGACCATGTTAGCATAGGGAAATAGCTCTATGTACTTGTGTTTTCTAATTTCCAGTTTCACCTATGCTATCCCTCCACCCCATCAGCTCATATCATCCACTATGACTCTGCCTTTCGGAGAGGTCTGTATTTTACAAGACAGCTGAGCTTGTAAATGATCCAAAATGACACATTTGTGTCTAAAATCTATCAGATACTCCCCAGCTGCCTTTTAAGGCCTCGGTGAATTTTACATTAACTAAAAAGAGAACAAATAATCAGGTAACCTTTTCCAAATGTTATAATCTTGGGACAATATGTTACACAAGCTTTGGTTTCTGTGTGTACAAGAAAATTAAAACTCCAAAGCCCCTACTCTGTATCTTTTTTTTCAGATTTAAAGGACAGAAATTATGTCAGAAACAGTTCATTTTCCTGAAGCTTTCCCTCCCTAAAGCTACTTATTGCCTCACTTATCAGACATCCTTCCACATTTTTTTCTTTCTCATTACAGAGAGCACCATTAACACCATGCAGTCAATGCATGTGGGTGAATTCAATCAGAGGCTGCTAGAAGCCAGCACTCAATTTAAAAAGAAGCAAGGAAAAGGCACAATTGACATTTGGTGGCTGTTCGATGATGGAGGTAAGGAATTCGTGCAAGAATCACAGAGAGATTTCTCTGTTGCCAAATATAAAACCAACTTAGGAAGTTGCATAAAACGGGATTTTATTAGGCTTACATAATCAATTTTATGTCAGGCTTAAATGTTTTAAAATTAACTGGCATCCAACACTGCTAAAGTGAAAGATGGAATTGTTATGATCCAATGCACTAATTTGATATTCCTCCAATTTTTTATGTTCTTCCAGGTCTAACAATCCTAATTCCTTACATTCTAACTATTAGGAAGAAGTGGAAGAATTGTAAATTAAGGATCTTCACTGGAGGAAAAGTCAATAGGATTGAAGAAGAAAAACTAGTGTAAATATATATTTATTTGTCTCACTTGTTTAAAGAGTTTGAATTGATGCTGAATATAATGCATATACAGCAGGAAGGTGGGAATTTTTCTGCACAACTGGTTTGTTGTACTGTGGGCAGTGTGAAAAAACCATACTTGATTGAAAGGTGTAAAGCTTCTGGCATAGCCCTTAAGGCTCTGCAAATGATGATTACTAAAGAAAACTCACATTCAGCACTTTTCCCCATTAATAGCTCATATTCCCTTCTCTGAGAAGAGCAGTTTGCACTCTGTAATGAGAATATAATTACTTTTATGGGATTTACATGAGACTGTCCAGGTAACAGGAAATGAAATTGCACATGAAGCTCTGACATGCAAATAGCATAGAAAGATAGCTCATATAATGTGATTAATTGTGGTAAAATATAAAGAAGTTAAAGAGCAAGTTAACCAACTTTAAGGCCAAGATGATTTTAGTCAGTGTTTTTAAGAAAGTCTATCCTTCATAATCGTCATTGGCCTGTGAGCAAATGAAAGGTACTAATACAAACTTTTTTTTAATCACCACTACATGTAGGACATTCCTTCCTCAGCACTTTACACATTACAGGCAGCATTTCACCACCAGTGGAAGCAGCTCAATTTGGGATGAAAGTCAGCGACTGCTTAACAAAGAGCAGAAGCACCATGTAGAGAGTTAAAAACATCTCCAGCCAAAACTCCAGTGGCAAACAAGTGAGAGGGGTGCAAGGACGGAGTTAGAATCACCTGCTTCACTAGGATTATAACATAGTGCCTTGGAAACACAGCTGCCACAGGATGGTCCCATAAAGCAAAAGGGAACACGTAGAGCAAACTTTACTTTACTGTGGTTCCATCAGATACTGTTTAAGTACCTTAGAATTATTATACTTCTGCAGAAGAGATTCACAAGTGTTTGTACTTGTGAAACTATCCTTATATCTGGGTAAAAAAAGCCCTAGAGCTGATCAGGGACCTTCTGGGAAGTGTTGTCTGCTCCCTGTCCAGAGTCTGCCCAGTCTTGGCTGTTCAGGACTGCAAACAGGCTCCTGAACCTCGACCCTCCAGTCACCTGATTTTGCTGGAAGTAGGAAGTTTTGACACCAAATGGGATTTGTCAAAAAATGACAGATTCCACAGAGGCAGTTCTGACACCTGCACACCCTGCTTGTCCCACAAAGGCCACGGTGAACAGCATGATCAGGACAGCTGCCAGACCCTGTTTGTCCCTGAGAAAACAGCGTGTGTCTGTATTGCTATCTAAACACCAGTGTTCCTCAAAACATGACCTACCTGCCACATGCAAAAGCCTTCAGAGAGATAAATCTGGGCTGGGTGATTCCTCCATTCCCTAGGTAGATCTAATACAAAATCACCCAAGTACAATTTCAGCCATGTATTTTGAATTCAGAAGTCAAATTTAACTGGACTTTTACCAGCATGTAATTCCCCAGATATTAGAACTTCCACAGAAGTTGAGATTTTGCTCTTTGTCTTGTTCAAAACAGGGATTGCCCCAAGGGATATCAAGATTTATACAAGCAGTATGTTCTTTTTATATAAATAGATTACAAAAAAAGTAAACTCACAGGTCATAAACAAATATGTAATTCTATCATGGTTTGCTCCTAGGAACTCTCTGACCTTTGCAAAATCCAAAGCTTACATACCAGAAATAGAAACAAAAAAGGAGGTGGGAGAAGGAGGTGTGGGGAAAAACCACAAGATCCCAACAAGGGTTCAAACAAATGCAAAACTGATTTAATTAAACCTCTCTATCCTCAGCACAAACACATAAAAAACTATAAACTATTCCTTCTGCCAACTGGGGCAGAAAAGCAAAGTATTTTCTTTTATGAACATGTGAATAAATAAATATAAATTCATAAATGAAAAATATTAAGAAGATTATTTTAAGTACTGCCCATCAACCTTCTGGACCGAATTTTCACCAACGCATGCACTACCAGTACTGTGAAACTCCATCCAAATAGTTCTGACAGTAACAGAGTAATAGAAGCCTTCTGTATTGGGGGAATTCTGACCTACTGTATATTGAATATTCTTCATTTCTAACTCAAGCCTTTGGGAACACTTCAAGTACCATTGTTTTCCCAAAATGTAAACACCCTGCCCTCTGTCTGCTATTAATTCCTTTTAATTTTGTGATTTTCATCAATCATCAGTTAAATGAATTTTGCTACAGCAATCACATTAATCCTGTTCTGTAATTGGATATTGAACCACTAAAGCACTTAAAGTAATTTGTCATATAGTTAAAGATAAGATATAAAATGCAGTTGTCTAACTCATTTACAAGTGTTGTTTGATATAAGGTACTCAGAAGTACAGTGGTAAAACATTCTCTCTTTTGTTTTCAGGATGGCTTCACTCCTAAGCAAATTCAGAATAAAATTTGCTGATATTAATATCATTTGTGATATCAATATAAAGCCCAACAAAGAGAGGTAAGAAGTATTACCAAAATCCACTATTTAGCATCCAGCCTTTATCTAGAACTTATTTCTTTTATGCAAAATACCCACAACCTCCCCTCCCAACACAGAAAATAACATTGTCACTTCCTTGTAATAATTTTATTAGCACCAAGAGCAGGAAAAAGAAAATAACCTTTTAACAATCAGAGCTTAAAGGGTCAAACCCATGTGTTATCTTTTTCTTTATGTTGTAGAGACTAATTAGACACCATACTTATGAGCCACTAAATTTAAAAGACATTTTTTGATGACTTCTCGTATATATTTAGGTTGCAATAGACTCCAGTCAGTCACAGTTCTCCTGTAAACTTGCCATTGCTGTCAAATGAGCCTTCTGGGTTTTACATAAATTTGTAACATTTTTCTGATCAAACACAAGCATACTTCCTCTGTCCCATGAGGACAATACTATAATGCTCCTCTATCACTCAGACATAATGAAGGCTTATAGTTTTTTAAATTAACTTTTCTAAAGAATTAATGCTCTTAAGTAGAGGTTAGGAAGTTCGTAAAACAGCGCTCAAAAAGCTCCACCTCCAACTGTGTTAGCTAAATTAAAAAAACATACCAAAACTTAGAGTCCTTGCTTTCTAAAACATATCTCAATAGAATTCATCTATTTGTTCTGCCTTATGTAGACAAAAGTATATAGCAGGCTGTTCAGGGAGTGAGTAAATCCTAAATTCCTCCTCTGAAAATGTGCCAACCTTGCTATAGTCTCTTCCATCCCATCCCTTAATCCAACCAAAGCCTTTCCTCTGGGTTCAAGTGCAATCCCAGGTTAGGCTCTTAATCATTCTGTGTCCTGTTTCGACACACACAGAATTTTGCAAAAACAATACAGGATTCACCAGGGTTTCTATGTACCATTGGAGATTTTGACTGAAAAATGCAACTAAAGAATATAAAGATTTTATAACCAGGTACCTAAAGTCCCCTTTTGGTGTCCTCTTGATCTCTCAAGTAATATTTTTAATCATATAAAGAACTGTGCAATACATATCCTGTTTTTCCTCCACTACAATGCAGTGATTTTACATAAATAAAAGCTATCAAAAAGAATTAATATCTGGCATTAATGTAAAAAACACATACATTTACTGCATCAGCACTATATGAACTCAACAAGTGAGTTATATGCCAGACACACCACTGTATCTCTCTGTCAGCTGGCATCTCATCTATTTCATTAACAAAAAGAGGATTATCTCTATTTTACATATTGAAACAGACAGCAAGGATGTTGACAAACTCTGACAGCTTAACAAGAGCAAAACTAAATGCTGCATATCACAGCCTTTAACCCATCTCTTGGCTTCCTGGCCATACAGCCAAGGCCAGCCTGTGCCCAGTCTCCCACTTCACTTCACAGCAAGACCTGTCAGCACCAAATGCTCAGAGAAATTCACTCACATCCATACAAAAGAAACTCCCTGGGGTCTCTGTGGGATACTAGAAATTTTCAACAATGGGCAAGCAAGGAAGTAGAGAAGGACAATAAGGTTCTCCAGATGAAAACATTCAAAAGTTCATGAAACAACTTGAAATTTAGAGATAAAATCTGAACACAATTCTGAGTCCACATATAGCAAAAAAAACCTGTGTTTCCTTCAGTCCCCTTTCACAGGCAATTTGTATCACCTGTTTATCCATTGCATTAAAACCATCAGTAAAACCATATCAGTGCTGAAACAGTAATAAAATGTTCAGTATTTATGAGGAGACCCATCTTCATTGTTAATATTAGTAACCAATATACTGCAGTCTGGAGTTACTGTAAAACTCATTTCAGTATTTTTGCTAGAACCAGGGCAATACAGAAAATTCTCTGCTTAATGCAGTGTTTAATTATCCTCAAATAACCTTTTAATTATCCTCAAATAACCCAAACATGCAGAAGTGGCACAGATATAACTGGGGGCACAATGTAGCAAAGAATAGTTAAAGATTTTGCATGTTTTTCACTTATAATTGTTAGCAGGGAGGCCCATCATACACAGTGACTGTGAAATAAGTTAGTGAGTTCATACCCTGCAGCAAGGCCTCCTTTGTAATTCCTGTTTCAGCTGGAAATTCTTTGAAGAGATGATTGAACCATATCGCCTCCATGAAAGCTGCAAAGATATAACAACTGCTGAGAAATTAAAGCGAGAGACTCCATGGAAAATTACAGATGCAGAGCTGGAAGCATTCAAGGAGAAGGTAAAGCCTCACCTACCTTTTTACATATGTACCTTTTCTAACCCACCAGATGTTTGAAGTGATTAGTCAGAAAAAGTGAAATACCAGATATGGCATTTGAAATGTGACATGTACAAACCTGTATTTGATATTTAGATAGGATTTATATTGTAAATGCTGCAGAGGTGTGTTTTGATTGCATTATTGAGCTCTCTCAGACCTTGGCATGTTTACACAGTATTTTCCAGGCTGATGAGAAGCTCTGACCACATCAAAGCCAGCCAGATGAAAACCACCCCTGAACCAGAAGCCACACAGTTACTGCACTGAGCCTCAGCTAATTAGGTCTGCTGAGGTTTATTAAATGGCTCCTCTGTTTTGGAGCTTGAATCTCTTAAAGGGTGCAGTTCCAAACATTCAACACTTCGGGCAGTTTAGAACTGAATCTAGACATTTCAACGAAGGCTAGAAATTTCTCCAAAGGCAGGGTTGAATACTTACCTCAATAGCAGAGAGAAGACTAAACCAGTTTACCATGCAGAAGCTCTGCTGCAGTTCAGAGGAACTTCAAGGCTGATGCTGGCTGACCCACTTGGTGAATTACAGCTCAGTCTGCTCTTTAAATTTGTTGGAAAAATACCTTTTTACCAATGAACCACCAGGCTTCATCAGGCCAATGATAAAAGGATGCAAACTCTTTCACCCTTAAGAGGCAAGTTCTATAACTCACAGAGAATTAATCTAGCAATTTTAGTTATGGTTCCTGTGGAATTAACCTGAGTATATTGGGAGTTTAGTTATCTCCCCTTTATGGCGCTGATAACTTCCTCAGCAGAGCAAGGATTGTGACTCAGAGCTCTGAGCTGCCAGAAGTCTCAGCCTGACATATCAACATAAGCAGAAATCAATGATGATTTAAGATAACACACTATAATACTGACTGCAGCAGCTGGGAAGCAGACTGACTGCTCACTGTATTACCCTCTTCATGCAGCTGATAAACCAGCACAAGCTTTAGTAGTCAGCTATGGGCAGAAAACCTTAGAATTATTCTCCCCTTAATTTATCAAAAATGGAGAGTCAGATCCCTTAAAACACCTCAGTATAAAAGACAACAGGAATATGGTCACAGACACTTGTGCACAGAACCAGTGAGGATACAACAGAAAAAAAACAAAACGTGATTAAGCTTAGTCTTGTCTAGGTCACTAATTAGGGAACCAGAAAAATTCCTCAAAAGCTGAAAAGAGTCAGCAATATGAAAAATGCCAAATTACTCCATAAAACAGAACAGCAACAAAAAGTTGAGCTTACATATCTGGAAAGACATGCCCTTTTATCTTCACAAGTAGGGCAGTTCTGGGGATTTTACAGAGGACATTAGAACACATTTACAATGCAAGAGAGAAAAACCTGGCAGCACAGATAAAGGGTGATGTTATAGCACAGTTCTCATGAGGTAACAGCTGGCTAAGTTATGAAGGTTCTCACCTATATAACATATACAAGAACACTGAAATTTCTGTAGAGAAGGAAAATTTAAGGTCTGAATGGAGAAAAACCTGCTTTTTACTTTCTTCAGAGAAAGAGAAAATAATTTACAAAATCAGTTAAGATACATCTGTGTTACACAAACCTGCCCTGGTCCCTTGTTCTCTGTGACTTGTCGTTAAGTTATAAAAATTTTGAGGGCTTGAGCTTGACCATAAAGTAAGTTCGGTACAAAAATAATCACTATCCCCAGGAAGCCTTACACAGGGTGAACCATTAGAGGGGCCCTAATGTAAATACACAAATCAAAAGTGTGGCTTAGCCTCATATTTTGCCATTGCTGAGACTCTGGACCCCAGAGCAGACCTGGCTTCCAGTGCTGCCAAAGCAACAGCAGAAAATCTTGCAGGCAAGGGGGAGTGTAGAAGTCTGTAAGACACCAGAACTGAGGATCACTGACCTGATTATCTTCTTTTCCCTGTTGTGTTTTAATCAGAGTTACCGCCAAGTCCGTCTGAATGAACTCTTACAAGAGCATTCAAGAGCAGCCAACCTCATTGTCCTGTGAGTTGCAAGTTTTGATTCTAAGAATAATGTGTAATGGGATTCTGAACAAAAAATGAAACAGAAACCCTTGTGTTAATTCACTGAGCACAAAAGTAATCTTTCAAGTACCTTCTGGAGGACTTGCATCTGGACTGATGGGTCTCTGGTACTGCACTGAATATGAATCTCTCCTGGTGATGAAGCAATTGCATTAAGAAAAACAGGCTACCAATAAAATTACCAAAAAAGGCCCTTTCTAGAATAGATTTTTATTTACAGAGACATTTTTTACACACAGCTTCAATAAATTAGCTTGCACTTGTGATGCACAGATAAACTTTTACAGTTCTATTAATTCAGTCTCAAAAAAAAAGGGGTGGCCATGTAATGCCTACTATAAATTGACCCATATTTTAGAACTCCCATCTCACAGTAACTGCAGATCAGAAAACAGACTGGTGGACTGTAAAACTGTGCATGTGTTGCATTTTTATCCTTTTTTAAAAAATCATATTATGTGTGAGTTTTAGGACTCCAAAAATATTCTTTACCAGTTTAAGGCTACAATCACAAGCAGTTCATGTCCAGTACAATGAGGTGAGCAAAGGTTTGCAAATTGAGGCCTTAGGATATTAAAACAATCTTGAAGTCTAATTATATCAGAGTTGTATATGAACAGTGATGTTTTCTGCTTGGTATTTAATGAGAAGCCTAGGCTACCTCTGCCTTCATAATGATAATTTTATTTTTCCCTCTGCCCAAACAGGAGCCTCCCTGTGGCAAGAAAAGGAGCAGTGTCTGATTACCTGTACATGGCTTGGCTAGAAATTCTCTCCAAGAACCTTCCTCCAATCTTAATGGTCAGAGGCAACCACAAAAATGTACTGACTTTCTATTCTTAGAAAAACACCAATGCCTGGAATATGCCTCGCTTGATTGCAACAGCTACGTTTTTAATGGCAGTGGTTCATCAAAGATATACTCATTTAATACAAATCTAAAACTTTAATAATTGACAAACATTTTTTCAAAAATGCAAAGCAACACAGCAAGTACTAGACAAAAATACAATTGGTCCCTGCTGGTGTTACACTCCAGTACAGGCGAAAGAAGGAAAATCTATCTATATGTATATGAGACAGCAAATATTTTGGGCACACAAAGAAGTAATTCTTCTGATTTTATAAGTATTGAAAAAGTTTGTTATATTTATCCTAGAAAGCGAAAATTAACTGTGATAATACAAAAAGCATTAAATCTCTAAATAATTATTTCAAATTGCACTACCATAGTTGCTAATGAGCACACAGTAGGATTAAAATGCAATGCACCAACTTGTGAGACAAAAACCTGTATGACATCCATCAGGTGTAAGTCATGAACTGATAGAATGCAATGCTTTTTGACTGTAATATTGCCAAATTAAGACCTATGCCAACAGCTGATGCTTTTACCTAAAATATTCTGCACATTTAAATTAATTAAAACATTTCTAATTTAATTACAAACAAAAAAAATTAGATATATAAAAATATGGACTCTATTACAAGACTTGATAATGCATTTTCAAGCTCTGACATGCAATGGAATGTGTGATTGAAATATTTAAATGTGGTAAGTAAATTTCACAAAAAAATTAGTAAAACAATAAATATTCTGACAATTTTTGCTATGAATGTTAGGGTTAATACAATATGACATTATACATTTGGATAATATGTACATTGATTTATGTGATTAGAAAACAAAAACTCATTAGCTGAGTTGAATGCCTTATTTTTGATTTATAGAAAAGATTTCTCTCTTTTTTGACTTTCTAAATAATATTAATTATACACTAACTTAAAATAAAGGCAATTCATTAAGTTGTGCAATTTTTCTGTTTTATACTCTGCAATGTTATGGTACTTTATAATTTCAGCTGTCAAAAAAAGCAGCTTCTCTTTTTAATGGGTAAAGCTATATCCTATGTGTAAGCACTATTTAATTAAAGACCACCAAGGAACATGGCTAATTTATTTTCCGTAGTCCTGCAACTCCTTTGCAGAGATCAACCAACATCTAAGCCTCATGATAGCCAAGGAACCCTGAATTCCACTAAATATATATTTTAAAGCAGGCCTCAGCTTCCATCTTGCTTGAATTATTGGAATTTAACTTGTAGTGTGTTTAGCACTCCATCTCCAAAAACGACAAATATTTAACATTCATATTTTTTCTGAGTTCAACAGCAGCAATTCAGCAGAACATGGTAATGAAGCCCAGTAATCCATGCTTTATTTTCTTCATCTATTAAAGGCAGGATATTAAATATTGATATTTCCTCATAATGTTCTTCCTTTCCTTCTTACACATTTACAGTCAGGCTGAAGGATCATTTTACAATCTAACTGCATTACACAGAACTTTCCTCCATACACCAGACTTCCTGCACAATTCTGAGCAAACCAAAGCTCACATTCTGCACCTGCAAAACAAGATGATTCTCATTTTTCACACTGATGCCAGCAGTGATACTGGAGCTGGTTACATGCTGCCAGATCCTTGCAGCTCCTTGCAGAATTGTAATGGTCACCCTCCTCTCCAGCTCTCACACCACACATACAATCTGAATGGCACCCAGCCAAAGCTAAGCTTTTGGGGAGGCTCCACTTAGGCTTTGCGTGTTTCTTATCACAATCTACACAAAGACTTGGAGGAATTATAGACCTCTATTAAACCCTTTAATTATGTACATGGCTGGGGATTGTTTCCTAAATATTCCCAAGTACTGTAATTCTCAATCTATAGGGAACATTGACCCAAACTTAGGTTTTGGGGGGACACAAGCAGATCCAAAAAGAAAAGGAGCACAAAATGAACCATCAATGGCACTTTCAATACTATTCACACTTCTCTCTCACAAACACACTGCTGAAAGAGATACCTTTCGAAAGAAACAGATATCAAAAACTAAGTACTGACATGCACACTTCTATAAAATTTCTTGCTTTCAAAACAATGATTAATTAGAAGATGTATCCACACAACAGTGTAATGGGATAAACTCACGATGCAACAGTACTTAACTACTTGAAGGTGTAATTTCCACAAATTTATAAGTAGTTTAAACAAAGTATTTTCCTAGCAGCTTCTACTTCCTGGTCTTCACCATGATTTCTGAATGTGTGTGGACCAATTTGGGAGAGCATACTAATTATAGACTATCTTAAATTGCAACTTAGATTGCAAAATTTTGTTAGTCCACCCACCTCATTTCCAGATCTGTAAGAGACACTTCTTTATATAAGTTATGCATAAAACAAGTGCTGAATTTTAAAAATCAAGTTAGCAACTAAACTCTAATTACATGTTTACATCTCTAGGAAAAAATACAGCTCTAATGCAGCACATTTTTAGCTTATATCACACTACCAATTCCACAAGTTTATATAATTTAGGCTGGATTTCGTCAGCCACTACAAAAACAAGCATAGGTAAAGTGACCAGGGACATTTAAGTGTGCAAATACCATTGCTATGAAGCAAGGACAAAGAATATTACGAATTTTGTTCAAAAGCCTAGGCATCCTGCACAGCTAAGCTTGTGCCTAAGGGCCTGTTAAAATAATCCACTATGGTTCCTCTCATCAGTGAATCTTACCTTTTCCTCCTAAGGTTAGTGGAGCTCCAACAGGTATCACAGAAGGCATTTCATCATAGTTCAGAGATTACACATTCCTTAAATCTTTTTAAAACCACTGGGAAGTTGCCCATCTTGATCACATACCCTTAAAGCAGAGTCTAGATTATGCTGTCCAGAACAGCATTCTTCCAATGGGCCTTTCACTAGATTTTTCAGTCCCCAACAGAGATTCTTTCTGAGGGGATTATTTCTTTATTTTATTTTTAAATCAGCTACCCAACAGTGCAAATAGAAAAGCTACCTAACCAAAAAGGCACTCCACTGTGAGGATAAACAACTACAACTACACCCGAAAAAGCATGTTATCCTACTTCACACTCAAAGGACTTTCCACTCAATTTTCATCATCACGAAGTATGAAGCTCCAGCCACCAGCATAGGAAACTTCATCATCTTAAGCCTCTGCAATTTTCCTTATATCTTTGAAAAGTCCTACCAGAAGCTTTTCTAACTAAGCAATGCTAATCCTCAGAAAACCTAGAGATTTTTTTCTCTTTTTCTCTAATTCTATGTGGGATTTCATGATCTTTTTGGCAAAAGCAGTTTCAACAACTGATCTTTACAAGCAAGACATCAACAGGTACCAGGAATCAGCACTGCAGTTGTGTGTATGGGGCAAACAGCTACAATCAGTCCTAGCTACTACTGACTCATTTAACCTTAGCTGTTTGCCACCTCCCCTGAGGCAGAGCTCCCTGACCCATCAGCAAAGCTGGGGGAACAGAATGTGTGTCATCCTCAATGTTTTCACCTTGAATTTCAGGGGTCTCCCTCAAACTTCTTGCTCTGGTGGTTTGGCTGTCATCAGACTTTCATTAAGTGTGGATCACTCCAAGATCCTGCTCTCTCTCCCTTCTTACCTCTCCAACTCTTGGCAGCAGAGCAAAAACCTTCAGTGCTGCAGCTCTTCGCTAAATGAGTGACTCATCCCTCAAGTTACAGATGAGGAAAGTCAAGGTTTATAAAGTGTTGTGCTTCAGCAAAGGTCAGGCCACTTCTAACATCTGATCATGCTGGTACCTAGAGCACAGCCCCTTGGCAGCTGTGTAGGCCATGGAGACACTGTGACCAGCATTGCTCAGAGAACACCTCACACTGCCTCTGCAAGGAAAAATGGAAACAAACAAACAGAGGGAGTGGCAGCTCACATTCTCCACAAACAAGTGCAATAACCCACGGTCAAGCCATTGATGAATTTCATCAGAGGAAATTAAGTTTCAAACAAAATCAAATACAAAAAAGTTGTCTGGAACCAAGTAAAAAGCAATGGCAAAATTCCACAACCCCCACACTGTACTGCAAACATGCAATCAAAAATAGTCTCATTATAAACAGACAACATCAGAACAGCCTTTTAAAACTAGAAACCTTAATCATTGTGAAAGAGACAGCTGTGCTAAGCAAGAACGGAATGAGAAGTTACTCTTATAAAGCCATGGTTTTCTTCTAAGAAAAATCCCCATTTTAACACTAAAACTTCAGTGGGGATAATTTTGCGGCTATTACCCCTGAAAGACGTTCTGTTTCTTTCTGTGTACAACAATGCAGCCTCCACTCCTGCTGTCAGCCCAAGCAAAAAGACAGATGACATCAGTTTATCTCAGCATTGTTTTTCGAAGTCAGGAGGAAATGCCCGATGCAGAGCAGGGCTAATCAGCGATCAGGAATGCAGGAAGGTTTAGTGACTATCCACAGAGCAAGCAGCACATTCCCAGAACCCAGGTAAACTTGGTTTTAGACTTTCAGCATAAGGTTGGGAGGGGGAGGTTTCCCCTTGTAAAGAGCTGGGAAAAAAGCAAGTGTCACTCAGTTGAGTCCTTTCTCCTTAATAATATCTCTGGATGAGTTCTCCTCTATTAATAATGGAGTTAAAGGCTACTTCAAGCACAGTTTAGAACCCAGCCTGCCTCACCAAGCCTGGGCATTCATAAAATTGGTCCTTTTCTACACTATAATGAAGGATGCAGTCATAAACTCTATTAAGTTCTGCTTATATAAATAAACATTTACAATTAGGTATTAGTTTGATACAGCTTCAATTCCTATAAACTTCTATTTTTGGATAGCTTACATATGGCTTACAAAGCCATAAAATACTTTAAGTGTTTTTTTTTCACATGGATCTGTGTTGCATACATATTCTCTTTCAAACACTGCATACTCTTTAGTCTGAAAATACTGAACAGGAATAAAAGAAAGCCCAAATTGGGACATTCTTAAAAACACCTTTCACAACTGAACTGTAATGTGTAGCAAAGGTTTCACTGCCATCTGGCTGCATTTAGAAAACCTAACATAGCAAGGAGACAATCACATACACTTAAAGAGTTGGAAACAAAAATTACAAAGACTAGTTGAATGACAAAACAAGAAGCAAAAAGAATCCTAGAATCTGCAGCAATTTTGCTGCAAATACCTCCTTTAGCCTTACCAGGGACTGTTTTGAAACTATTTTTTAAGCCCAGAGCAGAGCCATATGGGAAATTCAGGAAATTTCCTATTCGTAGGGATATAGGTATGTCCTGCAGAATATATCTATATAGCTATATATGGATAGATATGTAGACAGAAGTACGTATCGATATAGGAAAAATAGGAAGGAAATTACATCAAAAATGGAATGGCAAGAGGGCAGAGAGCATTAATGATACTGAAATAAGAAGTCTTCTGCTCCAAGACAGAAGAACAGGACAGGCCGAGCATCCATCGTATCGTCAAGAAGTGTTCTCCTTTCCTAAAGCAAACGCTTCTGTCATGGCCTGATCATTTCTGAAGCAATCTCTTTCTGCCCCTACTCTGTGCAACGTGCTCTAAGATCTACTTTAACAGCAGGACTAAACTGGATGTTCTGCAGAGTGCCTCCCAGCCCCAAGCTCCCCGTGACTGTGGGAGGACAGCGGCTGTTCGCAGCCTGGGGCAGCAGCCCGCTGTGCTCAGCCAGTGCGATGCGGCCCCACAGCTCTTCTGAGGGCGCCCTGTGCCAGCCCCGGCTGTGAGATGCAGGAACGAGGACGGGCCCCACGCCTCCCCTGAGAGCGCCGCGACCTCCCGCGCCCGCCTCCCGTGCAGCCAAAATCGCGTCCCCCGGGCAACGCTGCACGGCCCGCGGGGTCCGTCCGCCAGCCCGGAGCGCCGCAGGCCGGGCTGCTGGCCGAGAGGCTGCCCCGGCAGGTAGAGCCCGGGCACGGGGAGAACGGGACATCGGTGTCTCCGCCAGCGCCCCCATGAGCCGTGCGGACCGCGGCGGGCAGCGCCGGGTGAGCGGCCCATGGCGCGCCTCCCACACGGCGGCGGCACTATGCTGACCCGGTGCCTCCGGTGGCTCCGGTACCCCTGCGGGCGCTGTAAGGAGGGGTGGGGGAGTTGCGGGGAGCACACTCTGCCCAACAGGCAGCCCTCGGGGGCTTTGGGGGGAATAGGCGCTCCCCAGCCGCCCCACGGGCCCACTCTGCACCCCCCGGGGGCCGCCCGACTGCAAGGCAGCGGCTGCGATTTGGGGCGATGGGCGAGCCCGGCCTGACGTGTGTGGGGCGCCCAAGAGGATCTGGACGAGGCCATTCTCACCGAGGGGGGAATGGGATTGCTCCGCACACGGAGAGGCCGGGACGGGCCTGTGTTTCCCCCTGCTCCTGCCCTATGGGTCGCGCCGGGTTTCGGCGGGGTTTTCGGCGGTTGGCCGTCCCCCACAGCCTCTCTTCTGTTCCTCAGCCATGCCCGCCTCTGATGCCGTGCCGCAGCCGTCCCCCAGCAAGAGGCAGAAGGGCTCGGGGCCTGGGGAGGCCTGCGCGCGCCTCCGTTTCACCAAGCTGTCCGAGAACGCCTTCGCCCCCTCCAGGGGCTCCGCGCGCTCTGCGGGCTACGATCTGTACAGGTGAGGGACGGTGAGGCTGTGGCACCGGGGCGGGAGCCCGCCCTCGATTATTGCCCCTCTGGGGGCGGGCCCTGGGCACGGGGCTCCGAGGGCCCTTGTGGCCTCTTGCCCAGCTGAGCCCCCAAGAGTCTCACTGGCCATGCAGGACAGAAGGCCAGAGCTGACCTAGTTGTAGCTCCCGTGTTTCCTACATCCGTGACTATTTTTGGGTATCTGTGGCCCAGCCATGTCGCAGCATTGATGTCGTCAGGCACAGATGCAGACGCTGGCTAAAAGTCAGGCTTGACAGAACATCCAGCTGTTGGTGCTCACATTGGTCAGGTTTCGTTCCTGTTGAAAGGAAGGCAGCTCTTGTGCTTCTCTGCTTTCCTCTTGGCTCCAGGGTTGCTGCCCGCCAAGGGGCGTTGGAGCAGTTAGATAGCGCTCCGAGCTGGAAACCACCTGGGTTGACTTAGGTTTTGCTTTGAATTAATAATGGCGCTTATTCAATGGGTTTCACTATGTTCATTCTGTGTACAGAATACCTGTAGCTGGACTTGTGGTTGTTTGCTTAGTACTTCTGTGAGCAAGACACTAGTTTTGAATGAGTGAACTTTGCTGCCACCACTTCTAACTTACCTTTTGTAGTATTATGTAGATTAACCTGTCTTTTTCTTCATCTCTCTGACTTCTTTCCTGAAGATTTACTGCACCACACTTTACCCTTTTTTCTTTTTATCCCTTTCACCTTACCAGGTTTGTTTTTCCCAGTGTTGCACTATAGACCTGGAAAAAGTCCATTTTGTAGAAAACCTTTAAGTGCTTCCCAGTATTTTAAAAGCAGTTCTTCATCAAGGTCAAGATATGACAAGTATTGTCACCACTTCTTTTCGTTAGGCCTCCAGCTGAGTAGCTTCAGCAAGTTCTCAAAATCACTGTAGTTCAGAGTTCCCAGGAGAATCATGTGAATCGTGACCTGTCAGACTGCTCAGCAAAAAAAACCAGTGTTGCCTAAAAGTTAACTTAATAGATTATTAACTCTGATTACAACTAGTTCATCTGCTGTAGAAAGCATAATCAGACTGTATTATCCATAAAGTTTCTGCTTTTGCACAAAAAAATGTACAACCTTCTTCACCTAATGGTTACTTTAAAATTAAACTTGTGGTTTTTGAATATCTTATCAATTTAAAAAGCATTTCTAACTGGCAAGTGCCAGGAGTATGATGTTCAAGTGACACTTCTGGAATCTTAAACTAGCACCATCCGAATGACAACATCTTGTGTTTTAGGATCTGCATTAAATTTTGCAAATCTGTAAATATTTGTTTAAATGTCATGGTATAAATTCCCAAACAGATTAATTCTGGGTAATTTTGTGCCTTAAGTTGCAGCAAAGAAACTTTAAAAATATTCTCTATAAATTGATGTTTCTTTCTTTTATGTTAGTGCCTATGACTGCGTGATACCACCCATGGAAAAGGCTGTGGTAAAAACAGACATTCAAATAGCACTTCCTTCTGGGTGCTATGGCCGAGTAGGTAAGTACATAGCTGTCAAAAAGCTGCAGAACAGGTTTGACACCATCTTCACATTTAGATTCCACCTCAAGCTTTCAGAATGAATCTACACAAAAAAGGGATGCCATGTGACTGTGGGATTTAGTAAATCTTGTAATAGAGATTTTCCTGTTACATGTTGTCAGATACATTTGAGGTTTTGGTGTATGTCAAGTGACAAAAGGATGATCAGCAAAACTGCCTGTATTCTTTATAGGCTCCATAGTATTCTCATTATTCCTCTGCAGTTTCAGAATTCAAATCACAAAGACTAATAGGTAATGGACATACAGAAAATGCATCCCTGCATGTTTAAAAATTAACCCCAGAGTACCAGTGTAGTAGAATTTGATTACATATTGTGACAGAATAGTTGAGAGAACCTGTACGAGATAATCTGTTTATTTTGTGCCTTCTTTATCTGAATTATGTATAAGTTCTTGAAGTAAAAAAGTAATAGCCACTCCAGTGGAAGAACATGATCAGAGTTAGTGATGTACTTTAATGTAAAAGAACACATGCATTTCTCTTACCCCAAAGAAAATTTCGAAGATCATATCATTTTTAGCTCCTCATCACAGTATGCTAAGGTAAGTGAGAACCTAAATCCCCACACATAATTTGTGTGTGTATAATACTGCTTAGGAAATTGCTTGCCAAATATTGCTTTCCTTCATAACTCAACTGACCTGATATTCTTCTGAGATGATGCTGAACCAGTCTTAGTCACTGAAAATAAAGATAAGACAATCTTTGTTGGCTCCAGTTGCCTTCCTTGGAAAAACATACTCTGCAATTGCAGGTCAAAATAAAGATGCATTTCATCACTTGAAGACTGCAATTCTATTGTAGCCTGTTTAATATATATGTAAACTCTTAGAGTAATTGCTGTAGTATGTTTATTTTTAAAAGACTGGAAACAATTGTCAATGCCAAGACTGTGCAAGCATACTATATAACCTATAAATACTGTCTTTTTAAAGAAAAAAATAATAGTACTTTAAAAAAATTCTTTTATAGCACCACGTTCTGGTTTAGCTGCAAAGCACTTCATAGATGTTGGAGGTAAGCTTTTTGTTCTTTTTATTAAGACTTGGTAAATATTGATCACAGAAGTGCCTTAGTTTTGCACTGTAATGTGCAAATAAATGATGGTTTCTTGGGTAGTCTAGCAAAAGGAGATACCTGGGTAACACCTGAGAGAGACAGGTCATCATAATTATGTTAAAACTTGCTGAATTATAAAAAAGATTACTGATTTTTTAAAATAACTGTATTCTTCTGTAGGCAGTGCCTGCCATAGAAGATATTTTTTGGCTTAGGCATTAAAGATGACTTGCTGGTTTCTCCATTTTTTAACTAGCAAGTTAACTTGAGAATTGCATGCTTTTCTAAATTTTCAAAACTCAGAGGATACCCTCACTGTTACTAGCACCTTCATTAGGCAGCTGTTCAGAAATGCCATTGGATTAACCCAAAACATTATATAAAAGAGCTGTGTAAATACCTTTTCCACACTGGAACTACTGCAGATTTCATGGTACCTGTGGATCATATGCTACAATGATTTCTTCAAAAGCTGAAGGAACTTCTTTTAAAAAGGTTTTTATTATTAAATGTGCGTTTTGTGGTTCAACATTGAAAGTTCAAGGTACACTCATACAACAGTTTTCTCTAGTGTCAGTAATCTCTAATGGTAGTACTTTGTATAAGCTAGGGAATGTCTTGGAATGGCATTTAATTTTAGTATTTAAATTATTTCTGCAAGTCGATTTCAAAATACTTGGGACCACAGGGAGGCCCAAACTCATGTTTTCTACTGGAAAAACTCTAGAGAAGCAGAATATAATTATATTAATGTGCGCTGGTAGCTAATCTTGTGAACTATGTCATTAATACAGTCATACAGAATCCAAGAGTAAGCTAGTTTTATAGTCTTGGTACTTGAATATAGCTGTATGAGAATCGTTTCCTTACAGCTCTGATTCTGCTACCTTGCCAGAGGTACAGGATTTGAATCTGTGTAAATCCATAGCTGTCAAATGTGATGTTAGAGTTAAGAACAGATTTCTGCTTGACACTGAAAGAGCTGAAGTTAGCAGAACAAATGGAGCCTGAATTTGTTTTCAGATAGAGTATTACTACTAAAATTAGTAGTACAGTGGTAAAGCACTTCTTGACATATGATGGTGTTTTTCAGTTCCTTTTGCATTGATTTGCATTTTTAGATGTCTCAGTATTTGCATATATAGTTGTGCATCAGAAGTATAAAGGATATCATTATTAAATACTGTAATCATTTATTAATCTGAACTTTATCTAATCTAGTTATCTCATACACTGACATTTACTAACTGGTTATGTCTCAAAATTCTTTCTCATGACAGCTGGTGTTATTGATGAGGATTACAGGGGAAATGTTGGTGTGGTACTGTTCAACTTTGGCAAAGAAACATTTGAAGGTAACTGTTAAACCCGGCAGAGCCTATTTCCAGCCATCTGACTGGGAGTGAGAAACTGATTTTTTCTTTAAAAGTTTGTCCTCGGAACATTTTTCTTCTCTCAGTTAACAAAAAGATAGATACTTTATAGTGTCCTGTCAAGGGAATATGAAAAGATGCTACTCATAGCAAATCAGGCAGCATCCAAAAAACTACCCCCAAAATCACCACACCATCACAAAAGCAAACCAAAACATCCCTACTGCAACTTTGTGTTCATTTGTATTATTACTTTTCATCTGTTTCGCTAGGTTTCAAATAAATGTTTTCACTTTTACTATATTCTGATAGTCTTGAAAAGAGATT
This sequence comes from Sialia sialis, assembly GCA_009812075.1. Taxonomy (NCBI): domain Eukaryota; kingdom Metazoa; phylum Chordata; class Aves; order Passeriformes; family Turdidae; genus Sialia; species Sialia sialis. The sequence goes on along the minus strand of VRYO01000100.1, from coordinate 10,676,588 downwards.
GTTTAAAGTCTGTAATCATTGTTCACTTCTTTGAAGAAAATAATAGTATTTTAACTTCTCTGCAGTTAAAAAAGGGGATAGAATTGCCCAGCTCATCTGTGAACGCATTTATTATCCTGAGCTAGAAGAAGTTGAAGTAAGTTATCAAAAGAAAATATTTCTGCTTTTTTCAATGATTATTAAAGATACTTATATATAAGATGAAATTTATTATATAGATAAAAACTTGATTAAAATTACTTTCAGTGGCAAAACTGTGTAGCAGCAGTGCTACCTGGATGAAAGTCTTGATTCTTTCAACATACTCACTTGGATTTTTTTTCTTTTTTGGTAAGTTTCCAGAGTTTTTGAGAAACAGTTCGGTGTATACTAGAAATGGTTGTCTCACAAGCATTTGTTGAAGCTTGTACAAGAGACATTCTAAAGTGCCTCATTTTTAGTTTCTTAATTATACCTCTTGTTACAAGTAAATGATAGACAATATATCTTATATAGAAACAGAGGGCAAGCTAAGGCACTAAACCAGCTTATCATAATTGATGTCTTTCAGGCTCTGGATGATACAGAACGTGGCGAAGGTGGCTTTGGCTCTACTGGAAAGAACTGAAAATTATTTGAATACACTTCCTCTATTTTTTTTGTTGTACTGTTTCTAAATTTCCATCTGAGTTAGGAGTTTAGGAGTACATAAAAATATTTCAAGTTCTATTGAGACTTCTCTATATCTGTCCTCCAGTGACATTTTTCTGCATAATGAGGAAATGTGCATGACTGGCTTGACTTACTAGTTGATGTATTATTTTTTCTTTCCAGATGTTTGGTCCTTAGCAATAAGAATGCATTGTTTATGTGGCAATTATACTGTAATAAATGAAAAAAAAATTAATTCTTTATTTTATTTTACTCACCTAAACTGCAACAGCCAATTGTTCCCTTGCCAGTTTTTGTTATCTGAAAGCTATCTTCCACATGGCTCAGGATTTCATACTGAGCCTATTTCATACAGCATCAGTGACAGTATCAATAGGACTTCCCACTCTGACCCCTAAATCAGAATTAGACAAAGATATTTAATATTGCATCCTCTACAGCCTGTCCAAATACTTGTGTTTCTGTTCAAAGCTAAAGTTCTGACCTTGATCCATAGGTGATCTTCAAGTGGCCATTTTTTCAGCTCTCTTATATTAAAAGGAAAAGCAACACAGTGTTTGAGTTAAATAACACAACTCATCTGGAAATAACTTCTATGTAGTAAATAAGAGCTATGAAATATGCTGTTGAAGTATTTATTGCAAAATTATTAATACGTAACTGTATGGAAGAAAAATTCTGAATTATTGAAGCAGTGCAAAATTTGTTTTTTTAAGTTCACTTTTGTCCAGTTAACAGAGAATTCTTTTGGAATCTAAACTTGCCCTAAACCTGACTCAGTAAGTGTGCAGAATTTTTTTAATGATTCTCTAACTTTTAGATGAAAGAACCTGAAGAGAGAAGAGACAAAAAAGGAAAAAAAGTGACTATTTTTCTACTTCACATGAAAGAATTAGAAAAGGCTCTGAAGTTCTCAAGCACATTTTTCCTGCAGCTGTCTGTACTTCAGGATTTCCTTATCTGGAAGATCACATGTAGGAAATACTGTGCTTTAAGTTTCAGCAATGGAAGGTGTGCCCTTAGTAGGTTGATGTTCTTACTGCTCTTCTGCTTGGTACTAGTCTCATGTTCTTGTCTAGGACTATTTTTAGAGAACACTACATTTTACCCATTTTATCCTGCAAGGAATTGGAAGATGAGGAGCAGTGTGACAGCATTCAGATCCCTTTAGCCATGGGATAGGCATTACACTGGCTTGGCAGTGCTGAAACAAGTAGATTAGATTCATCTTTGTCTAAGGTAGAAGCCTTTTCCTCTAAATGTATGATATGCTAATCAGTCATTTTGCTGTTGGTTCTTACTCCTCATCACAGCGCTGCTTGCATCTGTACACCCAGATAGACCACCAGGAGCAGGCACACCCTGCAAAAGGCCATTGTAAGCAAGGATCACGTCATACCAATGCAGTCTGTGAGTGGGGAAGCTGAGCTGACACTAAGTTTCTTCAGTTCTGTTACCTGCCAAAAAAGAATGTAAAGGCTATTTAAAGGTGTTAAAATCTATAATCCTTTTGTGAAACTGATCTGATTTCCATTTTTGAAAAGAATGCTAATACTACAGATTCTGAGGTAAGTATTTGCTAGAATAAGCATAATCTCGGGGCTATCTCAGACCTGTGAGGAAAAAACAAATTGACACATGCATGCCTGCTGTAATTTGACAACATGAAAACAGTTATCTGTCATTACCAGAAAAGGCTCATTTATTTTGAAAATCAGTGTGGTGGATTTCCTTTCCATTGTTTCTTAGTACTTCTCTAGAGAAGCGCGTCATGAGTTTAGCATTGCTACAAGGGCCTTCCCAGTAGGACCTTGGGAATGTTTGTCTGAAAGGAGAAATGCTTTCAAGCTCACCGCTACACTGAGCTCCTCCCTGTGCACCAAGCCATTGCACATGGGTAGGGAATTACCAGAATTCCTGTAGTGTTGGGGTTTGCTTTGCTTCAATAAAAGTAGCAATTGAAAGACAAATACTACTATACTACCCAGGCAACGAGTTACCAGTGTACTGAGTTCTTAAGTTGATACTGCTGCTGCAGATCAAGGCCTGCATTTGAAACTTGGTACTGGGACTGAGTAAAGGCTTCCTAAAACAGCATTTACTAGTCTATGGTTCAAACCAAACTATCTGCATGTTTTTTATTTATAGTCCCACAATTTCATTTTCCTGTAATATCTACATTACAGAAGTATATTATCTTGGTATCTGGCAAGAGAGAGGGGACTGGGAAACAGTCTTTTTCATTACTTTATCTGAGACCTGTCTACCTAGGGTACCTAGTTGTAAATTAGTTTTGTAATTCAGTGATAAACTACCTAAGTGTCATAGAGTGCACATGCTTCAGCTCAAGAAAGTAACCTCAGAAGTTATTCAGCTGTGTTCACAGGGCTCACTTCTGTGTAGACAGATTCATGTCTCCAGAGCCTGCTACTGGGGTGTGATCCCCAGGGCTCACTGCAGGTAGGAAACGAGATGTAAAGCTATTTCCAGAGTAACAAAATGAAAATCCCTCTTAGTAAAAATTACATTGTGCTGTTCTCCACTGTCACTGACCAGGTGCAGGCAAAGCTCTCTTTACTTCAACTGCTCTCATCTGCAAGAGGAATTACTTAAAGCTTAAAGAACAATATTGTGGAACATCCTTTGTGTAAATGAAACATGAAGCTTTTATAAATGAAAAGTAATTTGTTGGGAATTCTTATCTACAACAGAAAAGAGCATTTTTCTGTGAAGTAAGGAAAAATACATTACTGATTAACAATCTGCTTCCCTTATTTTTTAGAAATGGCTTTGACTTGTTACAGGGATAGAGAAAATCTGGCATTGCACCCCAGGTGAATTTGGAAGAAAGTTGACATACTTGGTCCCAGAGTCACCTCCATGGTTTGAGTTCTATTTTGAGATCTGAGAGGGTTCTGGTTTTTTATTTTCTCTGCAATATTTGTGATAACCTCTGTGACTTTAGAAAGGCAGAGGATCATAAGTTCATGAGGGTTTTGAAGAAACATGGGATTGCTGTACAATTTCTACCACTCTAACTCTCCACTTCCGGACAAAAATTTTAAAAATTATGGCAGTATTACCACTGCTACCATTCATCTTTAGTTCTTTCTTTCCCACAGAGTGTTAACCTCATGTTTAGTAGTTGAGAATTTAGGCAGAGCTTCCTCAGCTCAGCTACTGTTATATTACTCTATGGCTTGTCAGGAATTTTTTTGATCTATTTAATGTTTTCTAGTTCAGCCACTAGATGGCACTTAAAGTTTGCTTTCTTTTCCACTTCTTTTTCAGAGGTATTTTTCAAAGCTCTGTTCATCTATAATTAAGAGTTGATGACTCCCACTGGGACTATGTTGGTGGAAAGCAAGATGCAGCAATATTTGAGTGAAAGCAGGCAAAAGTATAACCATTAAAGGAGGAACAATGACTGTAATTTAAATAAGATTTGGGTGGTTGCAGTGTTTGCATAATCCCTCCTGGCATGCGAGAGCAGTAGAGAAGCCTGTGGCTTTTCTCTCCTGCTGCGTTTCAACAAAAATGGAAAATTGTAATGAACAGCAACATTTTTCCTATCTTTCGTATTCACTGTGCTCTTACTCTTTCTTCCTCCATTCCTTTAAGTGGAATGCAGTCTACTTAAGGATTGCATTGTAATGAAAGTAATGTATGGCCTGGTAAACTCTGCATTGGACTTACCAAATCAGATGCTTCTGGCTGCAAGTTCAGGATATAAATTAAAACTTATTTAATACATGTTAACTCAGTAAGGGTGGGTGATATATAGTAACCTGAATTATGTTTGTTAGGGTTCCCTAGTTTCTGTACTGGTTGCTACTCCTGTAATTAAGTTTGGAGCTCTTGCATTTGTCTTCCTCCTCACCTTAATTTTTTTATTTTAAATTTGTTTATTTGTTTTTTGTTACGTTTTGTGTTTTGGGGGTTTTTTGTTGTTTTGTTGTTGTTGTTGTTTGTTTTTTTTTTAAACTAACTATCATTCTATTTTGGCTTAAAGATGGTTAAGTAAGTTTTGGTATTAAGTAAACTTCTATGACCCTGCCTATTTCCTGTCCTGTCAAACCTTTCGTTGTAAGAATAACAGTGTCCTTTTATTTGGTGGAGTGTAGCATGATGTTTTTGGCAGGCCCAACATTTTTGACTTGCATAAATTTGTGACCTCAAGTGCAAGAAAAGTGAATGCTTACTTCAGTACCTCATGGTTTCTGCCTAAAAAGAAAAGTGTCCACATCACTAACCATTACAATTTCTGAAGGAAAATTATCAGCACACTTATTCCACCTGATTGCACATGACTGCACTTCCAAAGAAAAGAACCAGAAATAAAATTAGTATTTTGCACCTAATTATGTAAGTTACCAAAAGCCTGAAAATATAGGGCAGACTGTACTGCCTTACTGGTTTCTAGAATTGGCACACATGGCACTTCCCTCACTAGCAGCTATTTGGCAGTCTCTACCTCAGTAAGGATGTGATTCTGCAAAGTGTAAATTCAGGTCTGCTGCTGGGCAAAGAATGTCATTGCATGGCTAAAGGTTGCAGATGAAGTGAATTCATGTAATTATTTTCCTAAACATTCCCTGCATTAACTGTGTGGTTACTTAGCTCTTTACCACTGAAGTGATGCTTTTCCCCTACTCAGAACACAGCAAGAAAGCTTTTTACCCTGCCAAGTCTGAAAAACTGACAGATTAATTTTACAATTTGAGAGCTCTTATGCAGAATGTAGCTACTGTATTTTAACATGTAAAATATGTTTAAACAAACACATGTGAGCTGTGTGTGCCTACTTACTTGTTTTCCCTTACATTGATGAGTTTTTTCATTGTCACAAAAATTTTATCTTAACCTCCAGCATTTTAGAGAATATTTATATTGTATAGATTGTAACAAATAAGAGTTTTGTTTCAATCAACACTGCTCATAGCCTTGGACTGAAGAAAGTTATCCTTTGTCTACTATTGATTGTAGCAAAGGAATTTGCTTGCTTTCATTTCGTAAAAGGAAAAAGGAAAAACAAACAGACATGAATGTAGCATCTTTGGCCAGATTCTTTTAACATGAGTATTTTTGTGGTTTATGGATTCCTACTCTGAAAGGTTGTCTCCAAGTGTCTAAGACAAAATAACTGTGTGTCCTAGTTGGAAGGAAACATCTTTCCTTTGCAGCTGAACTAATTGTGCCATGTCTGGCAAGCGTAGTTATCCAGTGCTATCTTGCTAACATGCCTCAGCCCAGATGACAACCTTCCCACCTGCTTAGCTTACACTCTGCTCACTGCCAAATTCCAGGGACCCTTCCTTAGGGTGCAGGACAGCATCAAGGAATCCCACTTGTCAGGTTTTCACAGCAGTAAACACAAAAACACCAGTCTTACTATCCTATGCACAGGAGTTGCTGCTGACAGCAAGCCAAGCTGATCAGCATTACAGGTGATTCAAGCCATTGAAATTCTGCAAGAGTATTTTTCTTCATCCTATCTATGATGCTGTATCTTAGCAACATATATAGGCTAGAGCAGTCAGAGAAAAGGAGGTCTTTTGTTAGGGGAGAAAGTGTGATATTTCAGTCCTGTTCATACCTTTCTTCTCAACTTGCATTTAAGTCATTAGTAACGTGAGAAAACTGAAAAAGAAGCTGTGACAATGACAGGAAATCATGGATTCAGCCACAGAGAACTCATTGCTCTCCCTGGACATAAAGAAGAGGTCACTTAAGAGCTCCACTTATCTTGGTGAGGGTTATTTGGTTTGGGATAGGACTTTTTGTTTAGTTAGTTGGGCTCTAGTACTAATCATGTCAATTAAGCCACTAAATGTTCTCCAGGAAAAACTGGATAAAACTCACTGCCTGGAAGGCTGTTACCAGATGTAAAGCCAAAGTGCTGCACCAGGAAGGCAACAAGGTACTGGGTTTTTTTGGTCAAAAATCATTCCTTATTGTAAAATTTGTTATCAGTTTCTAGCCAAGGAAAGCTTTAAGAGCGGCTTTAAAGAGGCCCTCATATTTCTGGAAGCCTGGCAGATGTTGTGTCCCACCCTAGGTCGCCTGCAAAGAGCCCCCAGACTGCTGTTCATAACTTTCCCAAATGGCAGCTGAGTAAGACTGACTAATAGTCAAAACAGGCAAGCTTTCACTATTGTATCTTGAGCAGGCTGGAGGTCTGCTGAGTGGGAGAAAGAAGCCTCTGTTTGCATTTACTTTTTACTTGGATAACCTTTGAGATGCTTAGCATTTATGGGACAGCCTGGACTAAACAGAAAAACACAGCTTAGGCACTTCCAGGTAGTTTGAATCCTAAAACAGGATTTTAAATTTTTCAATTCTGTCTGTTCCTGGCCACCTGCTTGCCAACAAAACCTGCCTATTTATTTTTACATCATTATTTTTTGCTAATAAAGTTGATTTTAAAACTTTGAGAACCTAAACTAATAACAATAATAACAAATTGGATTCTACTTCTATCCCCCTCCTCCTGAAGTTTGCTATTCAAATGTGCAGAGCTAATGTCCAAGGCATGGCTGGATATTTATTACAGCATGCAAATGATCATTGATTCCAGGGCTGCATACAAGCTAAATGAAAAATTATTACTCATTTGCAATTATTCCAGGAAATCTTGAGTAGCTGCCAAAATAATAGAACAGCTGGATGAGAAGGGGGATAGGATCAGTTTAAGTTGGCACTTAGGCTAAAGAAACTCATGCAAAGTCACAGCCATGGGTGTCTGGAAGACTCAGCTTTATCCCACTGTGGAGCTGGTGCACAACGTCGTGCATTGTCACGTGCTAACAACATCTGCCCAGAAAATTAATTTCTCCTGCAGTCTCCATTGGAGAACACCAAGTGCCTCTAGAGCCACAAATCAGCAGAGACACCACCACATCAAAATCAGAATCACGATAGGCTTGTTAATCAAAACACTGTTGTTGACACTGACCCAGTTTAGAAATTATGTAAGTGGAGTTTATTACAAATACTGCACAAATGGAGTAGATGTGGAGAAAGCTAAGGCTTAAGTCATATCTTATGATGCCTTAGGATCTCCCTGGATAAATCCTTTTCTCTTCGTGCCTTTGCTCATTGATCTCTACCTTCTGGAAACACCAAACTTTGATCTCCAGGTGTGCTATCAGCTAGCAGGTAATGCTAGGAGGGATTAAATAGCAGATTGAAAAGCTCACGTGAAGCTTGCTCACTTCTAAAGAAAAATAGAGAAATACTTTGAGCTGTATTTAACTGGTACTAAGGAAAATTGCTTATAAGTTAGGCATTAGAATCAAAATTACATCTAAGATCAAAGCTCCTGGCTTAGCACTATAAAGCACATGCCAGCAGTCCAGGGAAGACTCTTTTCTTAAACTCCATCATAGGTCTATTAAGTTGCCTCTTCTGCTCATAAAAGTGCATTCTATGGTCTCACTGGTCTGTGCATATTCCCAGAGTGTAGGGCTGTTGCTGGCAAAGCTTTATTATATAGAGCACTGTGCAAATGCTAAACAAAAGAAAATAACATTGAATTGCTAACAAAGACATGTTTGGTATTCAGATTTCCCCCCTTTCCCATAGCCAAAGTGGCAGTCACACAAAGGCTTCCTCTGAATCCTTGCTCATTGTGTGAAGCACAATTCAAACAATCACCAAGTGGTATTAATCATGGCCTTCCATAGCTCTATTACTAATATCTTTAAAGTTATCTTGCATGCTAAATATGATTTTCAGCAGCTGAGAACTGTGAAACCAATACAGCCCTCGTCAGAATGCTAAGAGTATTGGCATTGCTTTAAAACTATCTCCATCCTCAACTAAGCAGTTTCTATGCACAGACGTCTTCAAGAAGAGTGAGAGGATTGCATGTTTTAGTAGCTATGGAAGTATTTTATTCCCTCTGAAAAAAATATTTGGGTTCATGTTTATTAAAGCCCAATACTCAAATCAAAAAGAAAATTCATATATTTGGTCAGAATCATTGCTTTGCAAGAGATCAAGATGCCAGAATGTTATACTTAATCAACAGTAGGTGCCCAAGGGATTTGAATGAAAACATTTGGAAGTGTTAAATCAATAGCTGTCAAGATTCCTCTATCTATAAATGCAGTTTCTTTTAGTAAACATGTGTTGAGTGGTTTTAAGTCACCTAAGGAAAATATGTTGGAATTATGGGGTTTTTATGTGTTTCTGGGACATGAGCTCAAAAATTGCCAAAGAACTTTGGCACAATTAAAAGGAATGAGAGTCAGACAGACACTTGAAACACTAGTCAGGGTAAATTTTGAATGTTTGCCAAGTGAAATGCAATTGATCAGGGTCTCTGCACTATTTACTACTAAGAGATGACAAAAGTCTGTCTAAGGAATAATTACCAAAGGAGACAGCTGTAGGGTAGGACACAGCATTGGCCTCACATAATCTGCATACAAGAAATCATTAATATAGAATTACATCTGAGATACAGTATAGTCATAGAGACCTTCTCTCAGAGCTCCTTTTCTCCATCAAAATGAAACATAGAATGCTTCTGTTATTCTGGAGGCTCAAAGTTACACCTAAGGGCAATGACCTACGTCATACTCTCCCCAGGGATGCTGTGGAAACTCCACTGGCTTGATGCAGACAAAGAAAGGAAAAAGCACAGCACAGACAACAGCCCAGCACTGGCTGGTAGGTTGAGTACATGACCTGACAAGTCTTTTCTGTTTATAATTTTCTTCTGTGGCTTTGATACTGAAGGCCCGATGGACATCCACAGTGCTCTTACTTTCCTGGAAACCTCAATAAAGGTCTGGTTTGGAACTCAGAAATACTACTAATACTACTGAGCAAATTATTCTAGGGATGAGAGGCAACAAGAATGGCAGTGGGAACATGCCCCATCATGCTAGTTCGGTTTATTCTGGCCTTTAACGCCAGGATACCCTGAAACACTTGCATCAATACATTCTAATTGCAGTGGTTATCAGCATGCTGCTTACTTCAATGCAGAAAAACCCTGTTATAACCCTGCATAGCCAGTTATTGTACTGTTTACCCAATATAGTGTTTGGCTTTATAAGCTCCCATGTTTGGCCTGGTCCCAAGACTTGGGTTCATTAGGAGATACAGAAACTAATCTAGATTATCCTCACTCAGCAAGAAACATGTCAGTATTTCTTCCCTACTCTTCACCTAGTGTGTGCCTACCAGAAGCCTCTCCTCTATAGCACATCCACTTGCAGTATTGGTACAAGTTCACAAAAGCCTGTCAGGTTTATTCATTAATCCAAAACCAGAATTTCTACTTTACCCTGTTGCCATTGGACTTACTTAAGGGGCAAACACAGTTTCAGTTTCTACCTCAAAGTACAGCAGGAATATTCACAATCTCTCTTGTCACCCAAAACTTGGTAACTTGTTCTGCACAGCAGATACACCATAAGCCCCTAAGGCAGAACCAGTTTGTGAGCAGTTTCTGTTGGTCCTTGGAGCTGAGTTCCTCAGCCAGCAGTCAGATTTCCAACAGTTCACAAAGCCAAAAGATATTTTGCCAATACATTAACTGGATGAAATATGGGAGCATGTAGCCTACAGCAACCCAGATCTGAATCTAGAAATCTGGCCTTTAGAGGACTGGTGGTACCATAGGAATATTCTGACTCAGCTGGAGCAACTTCTCAGATCAGAAGGAAACTTTTCCCAGTGGGAACTCACAGCAGGTCACAGCTCAGTTTCTCATGAGATTGGCCACATCTGTTCTCTTTTATGCAAGAAAAACACTTCATTAGGGCCCTATGTAACCTCCTGTTGGGCAATACTGGGCACTCTTGGTTTCATCAAACGATGAATCAGTGGGTTCCATTATTGCTTCATACCTCAACAGTAAAGTTTTGGGTGGGTTCTTGGACCAGATCTTGGCTCTGAAACATGTGTTTGATATGGTAGCCTTGGACACAACCATATAATAATTCAAGAACTTCTTACAAAGGCCATGTGTTTACTTACATCAATAAGCATAAAATGAAAGCCAACACTTTTGTTGTTGTATAAAATAGAACACCTCAATACTATTGTATCTCTTGGAATTCACAGACAAACATACCCCTGCTATGTGACTTAGGAAAATATCTTAAAATCCAGACCTTTCCATACTCTGCAGAATGGCCCTGTGGAAGAACCTCCAGAATTGAAAGCTGACTGTAAGGGTCCACCACAGGCCAGTATCCCTGAAATTCAGTGAATCACACTGCACACATATGGAAGGCAGAACAGAATGTGACACTCATTTAAATTGCTCTTTTTAAAGGCCATATTGGTGTCTTTTTGAATGTTTTGTATGAATTTAGCAGTTGATTTCTTGGCTCTATCAAAATCTAGTTTACTCTCCAGAGTAAATCTGAAGTCTGAATGCAGCAGCATTTTGTTACCAATCAGTCTCTCACTACAGAGAAAAGTTGTTGGTGCTGAAATAGTTCTGTTTGTTCCCATTCTTACCTTAATGTAATATTGCTGCTATATTTTGTGTTCCAGAAAGCACTGGAGACTGTGGCTTCGCATCTCTCTCTTTCCACTAAACATCTCACACAGATGACACACCCTAGCAGTGCTGGGCCTGAGCTTGGGAACATCTGCCTGTTCCAAAACCCAGAGTTCCCACATAACTACATAATTCACTGCTATCGAGTTACTGGGCTAGCCACAAATTGACTAATGCAATAGTCACGAAGGATCAGAGTCTGGAGCATGAGTGCTTCCATTTCAGGGGAGAGTGATTTGTCCTTTAGTATCACGAACACTTTATCAACACACAAATGAGAAAAATTTCCTTTCTGCCAGCCATGAACAGTATAAAAGAAAAGAGAATCTACCTTTAATTTGCAGCAATGTATCCTAGACAGGGCCTTCCAAAATCTCCAGTGATGTTTGTACCATGGGCACTTCCCCAGCTTGGGATAAGGCCAAGGACAGGAGAGCAGTTGGGCCTTGGCACTTCAGAGCTTTGCTTGCCTTACTGTGACTGAGGAATATAATCCTCAGAATGCATATCACTCTCTCTCCCCTTGTGTTTTCAGCATACAAACTAAACAGCAATGGCAGGCAAGAGCAATTCCTTTCCCTCCACATACCTCACTGATAAAACTTTCCTGAGAAATCCTTTCAGTCTTAGAAAACCAAATCAGTCTTTCACTAAGCTAGAAGGATCTTCTGAGTTGCTCCTTAAGCTTCACATGATTCTTGGGTTATTTCTCTTAGTCTTTTAGCAACCAAACCAGCCCATAATCCACAGAGAGAGAGACTGTGGGTTAGAGATACCATCTATAACAACAGGTTAGATTAGAGGAAAACAGAACTTACCACTTCAGTATGCAAAACCCTGAACACTGATCGTGTTCTCTTCACCAACTCAGCAATGCTACAAACACTCAGGAAGCAGGTGAATGAGAACGAGCTACAAGCTACAATTATTGGCTGCAGCTGTTTGCACCAGCCAGTCTCCTACCTTTAATTGCCACGGTCACAGAATCATAGAATGCTTTGGATTAGGAAGAACATAAAGATTATCAAGTTCAACCCCCCTGCCATGGGCAGATACCTTCCACTAGACAGGTTGTTCAATGCCCCATCCAAAACTCCTCTGGGCAGAAATATATACAGCAGCATGAGTATCTGGTGATAATCTGCAAATAACTGAATTCATTGATGGGAAGCTAGTAGGGAGAGTTCATTGAAAGTCTGCCTGACCTCTACTAGAGCTGCTAATCCACTCTGCAGTAATCTGTTTTCTTAAAGAGTTTTCTAAATTTTAAACCACAATATCTGAGCCAGATAGTTATTTTACAATAGATCATCCTTCTCTGGATACTGCAATACCAGCAATCGTTCATATTATTTGATTTGCGTAGTAATCAGTGAGGAATGTAGTCCTAGAATTTTTTTTATCCAGCTAGCTGTTACATATGAAAATGCTTATGATTTCATCTAGAATGAATTAATTGAGTCTGCAACCAAAACTCATCTTAGTGGCATATGTAAAAAAAATAATTTTGGAAGAGGCAATTATTTAACACCATTGGATTGCCACTTTTTGGGACAGAGAGGTTTTTATTGCTTGAGGTGAGCAAATAAACACATTAAGTTTCCCAAATCAGGACTATAAAGATTTAATGTACTTACTATGAACTTAGTTGAATATGTTTATTTCTTTTTAATCCTTCACTGTCTCACAGTTTGCAATTACCTGTAGCTTCTGAGCTACCACCAATATACATTTCATATTCCTGTTTATAAAACATTTAGTTATTTGAGCTCCTCAAGCTCCCAGTGCCATAAGCAAAGCTCACCTTTTCCCACCCATGTATATATCCACCCATGTTAGCGTTCTGTCTTAATGTCTTGAAGATGAGACTAGAAAGTTCAACCAAGTCCCAGAATCGGTTGTAGACACACAGTCTCCTGCCAGCTCTGCAACAGAGAATAAGAAAGCGCTGTTTGTTTTGTACTTATACCTGAGCATGCAATACGTAATTAATAGATCAGTTTATATTCCTGAAATTCCTGAAAAAAAAATTGTCTTCATGCTACCTGCTTCTGACCTGAAGGGACCAGGTCCTGGGGAAAGTATGAAGGAGTTCATATGCTAAGCTAAGTGGAATAGTTTTGGGCACTGTTGCATTCTTTAGAGCACTGATTGTGCCACCATGTACTGTCAGCAATCTCTGAAATGATTGTAAAAATCAGAAGGAAACTCTGTACATTCAAAGGAAATAAACAGGGAAATAAAAATAATGGATTGATTTTCAGAATCCATCCTGACACATATTTGGCTCTAAGTAAAAACCTCTATGGTATCACACCACAAAGCAGTTAAAGGACTTTTTTTTTTTTTTTACTGCAGTTTGGGGGCAGAGGGGGAAAGTAAGAAACAATTTTTCTAATTAGCTTCTATGAGGAAAGGGAGGAGTGGAAAGGAGCCTCTCATATAGCATTGAGATTGAAATTGTGTCAAGTCCTTTTCAGTGGAACTTTTTCCACAGTGACTGTGAGCTCACTTTAATATTCACTGTTGCTTTCTCTGTATATGTACTTAAATGTCTTCTAGTAAAAAGTGCAAAGCCCAAAGCCGCTGGTCAGCATCAGCCAGACTGAAGCAAGAGCTAAATGTCAACCAGCTGCTGAGCTCATATATGCCTTCCAGGAAAGAAGGCAGAGAAGGAGAGGCTGGATTAGCTGCCGCCCAAAGGAAAACAAGCAGGATGAACTTCACCTCTGTTCACCTGCAGAAAATAGGAAGGAGCTACTACTGAATGCACTTGTCGGGATTAGACCTGACTGAACCTAGACATACAAGTCTGCCTTTAGGATGCCAGACTGCTCTTATTTCAGATTTGAACTCCCACACCAATATCAGTGTTGAAAGAGCTCCATATATCAGAAATCACACAGCTCAGTTTAGAGATGAGCTCACCTGTGATCAGTGGGAGGGCAACTCTAAAGTAGCTGTCAAAGAAAAAAATGTTGTTTAAATCAAAGAGTGGGGAAAACTTTTCAGTCAGCTTAGCAAAGGGTAAGAAATGGGAGAATTGGCAAAACAAGAAATCACTGGAATAGCTCTTACATAACAGCAATTAACTTCTTTAGTTGATCTGACTTGTTAATTTACTCAGGTAGATGGCAAAATATTGTCACTAGAGGTCATGTCTGCAGCGGTGATAGGAAAGTGTAATAGCAGGAGGCTGTTAAATGGTTGTAAAAACAGTGGACAAATTATGACACAGTGCCAGGTCCAGGTAATGAAACTGTCTGAATTTATAGCTGGATAAAATATGTGAAGTTATGGGTCATTTGAGTTCTCAAGTGGCAGTTCAGATCTGTGGAATGGCAAACACAGCACCATTATTGAAATAAGCATTGGCAAACTTGTCTGCCCTTATGTTTATTAGCATTTAATTTTATAAGCAGTCCTAGATGATAGCAAGTGGCTGTTCAGTCAATTAAATGCACACAAAGAAGTGACTCTGGAGGCTGGATTACTGGCACCAGGTTGAGGCATTACTGGGTGGGTGGGACATCTCTACCTACATAAAAAATTTCATTTGTTTGTTACTTAAGCTCTGACCCTCTGGGAGCTCAGAGCAAAACTCCAGTGACCTATGAAATTCTGCACAGCACCTATCTCATACTCAGGGTACTGCCAAAGAGATACTCTCATATCTATCTGAGCACATACATCTGAGCAGGACACAGGCTCAGCTGAGGAAGCACCAGGGCTCTCCTCTGCTCTTTGTTTTCCTTTCCTCTGTTGGAGCTGTGGATGGCTGTGTTGAACATGGGTGAGATCCCAGGGGCACTTTGAGGATCTTGTTCAGAGAAATCAGTGGGAGTTTTGCCATTGACTTTGGTGGGGCCAGACTTCATTCATAAAGCGTTGACTGTTTTAATAGATTTACCAGCCCTGCAGGCAGCCCATGCAGAAGTGTAACAGATCTTGCACTCTTGCTTCTAGAAATGAATCCTCTGGCTCAGGTCTAGGTCTGCAGAGAGCAGCTTCCCTGTGCCAAGCCCTTCATCTGGGAAACCTACCAAGCTAGCGTTGCACTGTAAGTTTGCAGCTGAGTGGGACTGCCTTGTGCCTCCACCACAGGAGCAAAACCAGAGCTCAGCTCTGGGAAAAGCCAAAAGTCCCATGGAGGTGTAGCCCAGGTGGTTCTGCCTTGCAGTGGCAAGTGCAGTGGGTCCTCAAGCAATAGCAGCAAGGGTGAACTTTGCCAGCTTGCACCATGGCCAAGCTGGCTCTCAGCAGCCTCAGCACAAAGCTGGCTCAAGTCACCCTCCAAGGCAGCTGCTGCACCAGCAAAGGGATGGAGCCTGGCTCATTACAGCAACCAGCACTGACCCTGCGCTAAAGTTGCAGAGAGGATTGTGGTCTGAGTGCTGCCTGCCATGTGTACTGCCCTGGCACAATGGTCACTTTATTTAAAAAGAAACAAAGGAGAGAGGGAATCCTGCTCATTGTCCTACTGCAAGTGGAAAAGGGCTGAACTAATTCAAACCAAACTCTGAACAGAAACTCCTCCCAGGCGGAGACATTTTTCTGTCAAGTTTCATCCCTGGGAGAATTTTTAAAGCTGAGCAATAAACTCTTGAAATGGAGGTTAAGGCCCTCACTAGCTCCAAGCTTTTAATACAAGTAGCAACATAGAGCACTGGGCTCTCTCTAATGGGTAGGAACAGGTCACACTGATGGGAGGCTGGATGTACTGGGGATAGGAGAGGGTTAATTACCATAATTGCCCAACAAACATTTCCTAATATTGTCACTTTTTACCCACAAGTTACAATTTCTGTTACTATAGAAGCAAGATGTTGATACTGGATTCATTTTCTGGGTTTTATTCCTTTTGTCATTTTTCCCATGAACTAATAAGCCACAGTGGATTTGAAAGTATGAGCAAATGTGAACACTATACAAAGCACTTTTATGTTCTATTGACATTTTCTTCCCACCCTAATAATTTAGAACTGTTAACATTAAAAAAAATGAAGATGATCATACTTCCCATCACTTTCATTTCCCATGTTTATGAAGGAAGAATTGTGAGTAATTTCCCATAGTTATTGTTTGCAGCACAACACATGGTCTCAATTACTGGGATAAGAAACACAGAGAGGGTATTGGTGAGGATAAATGATTTATCTGTGCGTTTCATTCAAAATTAATTTTCCATGCCATAGTTTATATTACTTTGATCAACATCATCTTTCTTATTTGACTTTATAAACATAATTCAACTATTCTGAGCAGGATCCTGGGTCACAAGAGATCAGCTTGATGATATATTTCTGGAGCACTGAAGCATGAGCAGAATGATCCTCCATCAAACCTACTTTCTATAAAGGTATCTACCCAAGAAGATCTGGACAAATCTAGAGTAATGGAATACAAAATAACCCTTGGATTTTACTTTTGTTCTCATTTCTAAGTACATAAAAAGGGACAACAACCAGTGTCAGGATCCAGTCCCCAATGGAACATAATTCCATGCATATGTATTTTCTTTCTGGCACTTGGAGGTCCTTCACTCACCTTGGCACTGCTTCCTTGAAAATGCCACTTCTGCTTTAATGACCTGAGTGGTTGCAGGCCCATGGCTGAAGTCTCCGCACAGGAGCTGTCTCCAGGCAGCTCTGTGACAGCCTTGGGGCACTTGGGGCACTTTGCTCCCGCTGCTCAAGCAGAGACAGGTACCATTGACATGTGACTGCGCTGAGCCAGCACATGCTATAAAGAAGCAGCTTTAGCACAGATCACAGCGCTCAAATGTGGCAGATTAAGTGGATTTGTCATTCAGGGCTTGATTGTTGCAGTAGATTTGAAGAGTGTGTCTGGCTGGGAGAGGCTGGTGCCACTGCTGAGACTGGCAGCAAATGATGTTTGGTTAATTGCAGATTTTTCAGGGTGGGGGTTCAGCTGACACCATAGACCTTGTTTTTTTATCCTGCCTTCCCAGCCGGTGCTCAAAGACAATGCTCAGCTGCTTCTCTGTAGCACTGCTTTTTGTTAAAGATCATGCAGGACATGAGATATTTAATGCTGAGGGGGCTGATGGGGAGGTCTCCCTGCATAAATCCTTTACCAATTCTCTGTTTTTAAAATAAATTCCAGGCTGGTCTGTGGGGAACTCAAGACTGTGCTGTTGGTTAGCACAAATGAGCCCAACACAAATAGTTGGTCTTTTTGACCAGAGGGTTGTGCAACTCCACCAGACTTGGCCTTCAACCCAGGCCTGTCAGTCACATTGGGAGCCACAATTTCCTCCCATGGTTTTATCTGTGCTGCACAAAACACTTTTGTTCTCAGCATATTTTGGGATATAGGAGTGTGGAGTTTGCCTACGTATGGGTCACAACATGATCTGTAGTAAATTCAGTCTCCTAAATGACATAATCATATTATAGGGGAAATGTATAACAGACAAATTCACACAGAGCTGGCTTTGTTGAAGAGTGAACTTTTGAATTACAGTTCTGCTTCCTGGTTCCTTTCCTCTAAGCCCATGTGTAGTGGATTTTCTCAGCCTTTTTTTCTCTCTTCTATTGCTGGGTGCTGCTTTGTGTCTTAAACCATGAAACCCACGGAGGATACTTGGTTTAAAGACCAGGTCTCTTCAGGACTCCAGCCATCCTTCACTGAAACTTTTCCATGCCATGCAGCAGCTCTCAAGGCCTGGGACTCCCGCTGGGATTCTCCAGATCTGGCCTCAGTTGTATCATACCACCATAGCTGGACCCCAACAGTACAAACTGTTGCTGGTCTAAGACACAGCATTTCTGTGGAGCTTTGATGTAAGAGCTCTACTAACAGAGGATCTCTGAACTTTCCATCCTTTGTTGTAGCTACTTCTCCCCAGTACTGTGAGAACACTGAGATCTTGAAAAGGTGCTGGGATATCTCTCTGGAAACATTTTTTTAATGGAGGCAAAAACTTTATAGCAAAAAGCTTTCTGTGAAGGGGGTTCATACATTTGGCAAATACAATTTAAACATATGGAGTGGGAAACCTGTTAAATTCTGTCTTCATCACTTACCTTTTTGTTTTCAATTCAGTAAATATGGAATTATCTTTAAGGGCTTATTAATCTGCACACAATACTTGCTAAAGTCTCATAATGACCTGGATCTCATGGGCCTTCCTGGGCTTTTTCTCTTCATTAATTTGGTAACTTCTTACCATCCAAAACCCTGTGTAATGCTCTGCAGTCATTCCTAAAGTGCTGGTTGGCTCAGGAGCATCAGCCCCAGGGAAGGCTTTGCATTAGGGCTGGCAGCCTTGTGCAGCTGAATAGCACAAAGGCACATAGCTGGTGATGCACATCAGAAAGCCAGAGCAGCTGCCCTGCAGAGCCAGTGCTACTGTGTTGTTCATTCCCCTTCTCCTCTCTTCCAGTTTCCTGTTGTTTCAGCTTTGCGCTGGTGTGAATACAGACTGGTCCCTTCCTTGTCTGCTCTGCACTGACACCTTCCTCCTCTCTTCCTGCCCATCCTTCTATGACAGGTTTCTCAAAACAGCAGCAACTTGTGCTACCACTTTCTTCTCTGGACCTACCACTTAGATTCCCAGTTAATACTCTGTCTGATTGTTGACTCCAACTCCTGCTCAAATATTTTCCATCTACAGTGTATGTTTGATGCAAAAATTTTTTGTGATAAAGGGGCTTAATGATGATATATATTTTTTTAATTTTAAAAGGGAACTTTGTATCAGAAGATTCCTTTAAAATGACTAAATGGAGCTAAAGAAATTTCCATTGACAATTGTTTTCAACTCTTTTATCTGTGCTGTGGCAGAGCTGGCAGCACTGAGGAAATGAGACCCCTAATCATGTTGGGCACCTCTCAGCTGAGAAACCTGGGACCACATCACTGTGAATCTCAGTATTTCAGGTAGGAAATCTGTTCCTGCACTATATGCCTGAATGTGAGCCATGTTTAAATGCAATATGGGGATAAGGACCACTGGTCTCATCTCCTGAACTTACTTGTTAATTCCCTTGTTAGCTGAATTTATTCCTCAAAATGCAAACATACATTATGGACTGGATCTTTGTTGCATAAGCCAAACTGGGAGTCAGCACACTCCAGGCTTGGAAATTGCACATGCAACTTCAAATTAAGAATCTAGGGAAGGCTGAATTATTTGGATGGTTTAGTGAAGCAGCACCCAAACCAGACCATGCATAGCATCACCTGCAGTGGGGGAACAGATCTCAGTGCTGATGCAGCACAACAGGCATAAGAGTGCAGTGCAGGGCTCCCACACTGTAAACCAGTTTATGTGTGATTTGTCTTGAGACTCACCTCTTTGCTTTTATGGTCTAAAACTCAAAACCAAAGTGAAATTCAGCCAAAGTGACAAGATTTCCTGGTTATAGGTTAAAACCAAGCAAAGAGTCCATGGTTGGTATAGTTTCAACCTAAAACCATAAATCATTTTTTATTCACCTAAAGTTCACTCCAAATTTACTCAAAACTTGGCCTAGATTTGCCTGAAACTTGGCCTATTAATGCTTGAAACTGAGCCCAGCTTCAGAAAGGTTAATGAACCTCCACAAACCTGGCCCAAGTCTTGAGTTTGTAATGAAACCCAAAACCAGGGGAGTTTCACCTGATTTGGGTTGGGTTATAGACATTTCTCATGGCTCTAGTATATATTATGATTATAATAACAACACATTTATATAGAGCTGCAAGCACATACATACAAGTCCAGACAGCTTTCTTACCTTTCTGAGCTCACCAGCTCAATCATGTAATGGACTGTAAATACAGTGAAATTTGGCCCCAGATGGGCTGCTTAAAAAAATTATTTCTCCTGGGCTGTCAAAGACTCAAAAAATAAAAAAAAAAATAAATTAAAAAAAAAAAAAAAAAAAAAAATCACCCTGAAGCACCTCACACAGAAATTACAGGGATAAAGAATCAACCTCCAAAGAAAACTAAGTAGCAGTCCTGTTTTCTGGGCTGGTTCATCCAGCAGCTAGAGAGATAAGCCAGGCAGGCTGGCAGAGCCCAGGTCCTGCTCACCAGCAGTGTCACTTTTAATTACCTCCATGCAGCCTGCTGGCCTGGATACTTACCCAAAATCTTTTTTTTTTTTTTTTCAGTAAATTACCAAGAACTGACACTGCTTTTGTTTGTTTGTGATTTTTTAAACTGGTATGGCTGCACCTGCAGCGCCAGCATCCTGGGTGGGGAACCTATGGGAAGAGAGTCTCCAGAGGCTCTGTGCAGGGCACAGGGTCATGCTCCTTCCTGGCTTTCTGAGGAGCGTGGGGAGTGGCCAGGGCTCCAGCAGGCTCCATCTGAGATTT
Organism: Sialia sialis; assembly: GCA_009812075.1. Classification (NCBI taxonomy): domain Eukaryota; kingdom Metazoa; phylum Chordata; class Aves; order Passeriformes; family Turdidae; genus Sialia; species Sialia sialis. Next base: position 10,656,080 of record VRYO01000100.1, on the reverse strand, counting down.
GCATTTTAGTGAAGAGGGGCAGTTCCCATGGCTTTGTGCCAGCTGGGGCTGTCATGGCTGATGAGCCCCTGTGGCTCTCCAAGGACATCTCAGTACTTTGGAGTTACTCCTGGCAGAACAGCCATTGCCTGTGAGCTGTCCCAAACCAAAACATCTGGTTCTCAGTTCCTGTCCTGTAAAACAAGGATGACAAACACATCCCAACCTTACAAGGGTGTAGAGAGGAACATCCTACAGCCTTGGGAGCCATAGAGAAGCTCATAAACAAACAAACCTGCAGATGTGAGAGCCAAGCCAGGGAGGGGCTGGCCCAGTGCTGCTGCCACATGCAAGGGAAAGGTCCAGCCCAAGAAAGGGGAAAAGCCCTTCCTGGCTACTTAGCAAAGACTTATCACAGCATGATTTTGGCCTGGACATACCAAGATCCAGTATCTGTCTGGACTCTTCAGACAAAACCATCTACATTTCTATGTGCACATATGGGGACGTGTCTGAGCAGGGTGAGGACTTGGCTGTGCATGAACAAGCAGCAATGGCACACGTTGGACTGGCTGGCACCAGCACAGGGCTGCAGCCCAGCTTTGCCAGCACACTTCCACTGGTCAGGCAGCCTGGGTCTCCACAGACACTTCCTCTTGCACAGCACATAGAAATAGAAAGGAGAGCCCAAAATTAAAAAATAAACACTTTATTAACCTCTCTGGCCCCAAGGTTCCTCCCCTGAACTCAATGGGAAGCTCATAACTGAGAAATTGGCTTGGGTGTGGTATTCCTCAAAAGCATTGTTGTGAGGGTGTGAAATACTTGGCAAGTCTGAAGGACAACAGAAGCAGATTATTGGAATTTTTCAGAGCTGAAGTCATTGACATCTTCAACATTTTTGCTGCACAGAAAGAGGGTCTCATCTTCAGGAAAACCAGAACATAAAGCCTGCTCCAGAGGGATCAGACTTCAAAGTCTCCAGGAGCAGCAGCAGCCTTGGTGAAGTGCTCACTGAATGGGGCTCCAACCAGAACCCTGCTGCCAGCCATCTCCACCAGCCTGGCACCAGCAGTGCCCCTGCCTGCTCCCAGAACAGCCTGGGCACGTCCTGCTCTGTGGGGACAGCTGCTGGCCCCTGCAGCACCCACCTGGGGACATGCAAGGGACAACTCAGGAGCACAGAGAACCAGGGCTTGTGCAGTACCAGCACATGTGAGTGAATCAGAACATGCATTGGGGCACTTGGGGCCACTGAATTACTGCTGCATTCTTCTCTCTCCCTATTGCTTTCCCTCTTGTTCCTACTGCAACCTCTACAATCATTCACATTTTCAGTGGTGTAAACGATGGTATATTGTGCCCCAAATCACACTTGTCTTCTCACCCTAAATTTTCACAGCATCCTGAACCAGCACCATCCCACAGGTTAATGTCCTAGACCCGTGGTGCTGATGGGGTTTGCACACAGAGCCCTCCATGCAGCTCTGTGTAACCACAGGAGCTCACACAGGGGCTGCACAGGTCTCTGCAGGCATCCAATGCACTCAGGCAAGGCAACAGCTAGAAGCTCTGGGATTTTCTGAACACAAGAGTTTTAGCCAAGTGCTATTCTGCCAAGACTGTGATAACATGAGGGCTTACTCTGGTAGGATACTGCCAACCCAGATTTACCGGATTAATCAATCTGGTGTACATCATATCTTGGCCTTAGCTTCTGGCCACTCCTGCAAGCAGAAAAGCTGCAAGATTTGCTCTGGAGAGAGTGAAGTACACAAGATCCTGGGTTCAGATGTCCCAGTTGTTTGAAGCTGGTGTGTCCTATTAGCTCCTGTCCTACCTGGCACTGGGTAGCTGGGGGGCACGGAGAGGGGTGCACAGCTCCTGCAGCTCCAGCCTCATCCAATGTTGAACTCTGGCATCCTTTCTACAACTGAATAGACAAAATTTTCTCATCACAGTGAAGTAAGAGAAGCTCTCTCCTCTTCATCTGGTGTCTGCTCAGAGGGCAGCAGCACAACATAAACAGTTAACCTTGCTAATTTAGGCAGAGACTGTCAGATCCACAAGAGTTCTGTGAGGCTTTAGTTTTCAAGTGGCCATTTCTTCACAGCCAATATCAACTTTTAAAAGTGGTGAGAAAGCTTTTGCAATGCCAGTGCCACCAACCCCAGCTTGGCCTAGAGCAGCAGGTTAGGTGCCTTGGTGATGCACTTACCTGTTGTGATGGTGCTGCTGGCAGAGACTGGCAGTGCCAAACTTGGGCTCAGGAAGGTTTGTGCTCCACATGAACCATGGTGTCTTGCTGTCCAAACAGCTGTCTGCGCTGAGGGGTCTTGACTTGATTAGCTCGTCCAAAGTACAAAGCTGAACTTGAATCACAGAACAGAATATTTATCTTACAGAAAACCTGAGTATGACCCTTCAAGACCTGCCATAAGAAAGCAAATACTTGGGGTTCTTTAAAAGTCAGCTTAAAAGAGAGACTGTGGAAACAGTGGTGTTCTGCCAAAATACACGTGGGCTGTCAAGTTTACAAGATACTGTTACAACACACAATAAGAGAATGATTTGCTGTGTACAGTAACAAGCCATCTTTGTTAAATTATGTTAACCAAAAATTAGATTTATTATCCATGTAATCATCTATGCAGAGTCATATGCACAATCACAGTGGAGGAAAGCCACACTTATTCCAAATAATTAAGCATTTTGCTATTTCCTTGAATTTGAAAAATATCCTTTAATTGCAAAAGGATACACATTTAGAAAGACCTCTACTTCAGTCTGTCTAGTGCTTAGAGTTATTCCCACTATCAAATGAAGTACAGCAGATTATTTCAAAACCACACTGCAAGTTGCAAACCACTTTTTAACTGCAGGTTTCGTGCAATGTTGTGCAACCTTTGTGCTTCACTGAGATGCCAAGGAAGCTGCAGAAATTCAAACAAATGGAAATGATCATGCACATACAGCAACTAAAACCAAGCAAAAATTATATATCAGTTAAAGGGTACTGCTGCAAAGAGAGAAATTAATAATGTACAAAAAAAGTGGATTTTTATGTGCAACCCAGCAAAACTGGGTTTTCCATTTTAAAATGGCTGAAAGAGCTACTGTCAAGATTTCTTGTTCAATTTGCAGAACTGTGTGGGCAACACTGGGGCTGCTGGAGCACAGTCAAAGAACCTTTGGCATCATAAGATGTTACACAGAGCTTAAATGTAAACCAACTCTACTGGATAGACTCCTGACAGGTCTTCCTGAAATCATCCTTCTCCGTTCCTCTCAGTGTTTAGGGGCTGAGAAAAAATACTTAAATTGTACACTTACCTATAAACTATACAATCATGCACACTGGCACTGAAAATCATTCCCAACCTGCTGATATAAGAGTGCCATTTACAACTTTAAAGTTCTGATTATATCTCGCCATAGTTATGCAACATGTGGTAAAAATACACTGTTCATTATTTTGGCACACTAATAAATAAAATCCAGACATGATCTATTAAAAAAATCGAAGTAATCCTGTGGACAAGTTTCTTTTTCATACAGTTATATTTGTTATGCAGAAAAAATCACAGAGAGCAGTAATACAATTTGGGGTGAATTATAGGAGTACATTTCCCTTCCAAAGCTATTATAGCTCAATATAAATTCCCTCTATCAACTACAGTGCTGTCCCAGCAGCAGTTTCAGTGCTTCTTTCTTCCAGGTTTTATAGCATCACACCTCAGTACAATGTTTTGCTGCTGCTAAAGATACACCATGGCATTTGCATATACAAGAACACCCACATCACCAAGCAAATTCACTTGATGCTAAAATCCATCTACAACTTATGATGGTTTCTGGTATTGGATTATTGCTCTGTTATCAGTCTTGGGTTATATGACAGTAACTTTGAAGTGAGGGCAAAAGAAAGGAGTATCTTAAGGCAGTTTTAGCAAGCAAGACTTTTCACATTTGTGTTTTCTGTATAATGATTTAATTTCACTTTCACTTCTGCATGTTTTGGCTATCAGATTATTATTAACAGGACTACTCAGGTCATGTCATTGGAAATGTTCTCACTTCCTTTCTGAAACCACACAGTAACTTGAGAGAGGTCCACTGCTGTTTATGTTTATGAAGGTTTCTATAATTCTTCTCTTTTTTCTTTGCCCGAAGAATGAACAGCAGCAGCTCCTTCAAGGAGGGATCACCTGAACACAGATACAAAGACAACCCTACTGATAACACCTGAAGTATAAGAATGCAGTTTATCACACTTTTAGCAAGGACACAAGGCCACAGAATAAACTAAAAAAACAAACTGTTTTATTGTGACATTTATGACATTGAACCCTTGTTGATACGAATGACTATGGGTACTCTTGACATGTTACAATATGTCATGGTGTAGGATGGCACTGAATGTCATCTGACTTTTGAGAATGTTTAATGGTCCCTACTGACCTCAGTGCATTTTGGCAAGTCACAGAAACTTTATCATCAGGTTTGTGTATACAGTTAACAAGTAGTTGGTCTTATAAGCACCATTACAAACCCTCACATTAAGGGTATTATTAATCTAGTTTACAAATGCTTCATTGATAAAAATAGCATGATTACAGTATACACACACTTAATTTACATGTAATGTATTATAGGCATAACTGAGATAAACTACTGAGCTAACTTTGGTTGATTGAAGTATTTAGACTGAATAATGGCAATTTTGGCTTCTAAGTTGTGTAAATATTACAGTGCATTTATAAATCTAGGTTGAAAATTCACTAGCACCAAATGGATATCATAAATGGCTGACCTAGTAAGTTGTAGTTGGAGAAGCGCAGTTTAAGAATTACAAAAATAGAGCTGTCCATCAGTTGAAAGCACATTCTTGTACCTCTGCTGAAATGATGACGTGTCTCAGCATCAGTGGCCAACTTCCAATGGTAAAAGTCCCAGTTTTCAAGATTCAACATATCAAGGTAGCTCAGCTACACGTAAAAGCCTGAGAAAGTGGTAGTTTTGAGCTCATGTATTCATCCTGTACCTTGTTTATATAATAATACGATAGTGCTTGTTCATACAAATGTACTCATGTAAGATTGTACCTATGATATGGAGAATCTGATTGGGAGGAATATTCAGTCCTACCTATCTATCTTTGGTTTAATTATTTGGTCTTTGGTTGATGAATTAATGAAGCAATATCTGAATTTTCATTCTCAGGTTGTCTCCCAGCTCACCACTGAGGTAGTCTTTGTCATGTTTTGCTTCAAGCTGGTAAAGTTCCTTCTTTTTATAGAGTGGAATACTACTAATTTGTAATGAATAGTTTCCAGGCACTGGCTTCTTCTTTGTGAAATGAAGGTAACTTATCCCGTCCTTCTTATTGATTCTAAAGAAACCGTCTTCATTTCCGGAGTCAATTAAGTATCGGTTGTGGTTTGTCAGTGTGGTGAGGGCAGGGAGCAGCTCCAGGATGCGATCTTTGTTGCTGAGATCCGAGATGTTGATGGAGAACACTGCTGCTTTCTCAACATCCCAGCTGGCCAGACTGATTGGCGGCTCCAGCTCCTGCTGATCCTGCACAAGAACAAAGGATGTCAGTTGGCTTTGCCAGAGAGCGCTTCACACGTGCCTGTGTGTGTTTCTTGCCCAGGTCATTCGTTACTAATTAGACAATTTTTAAAAGCAGGTTCTGTAACATCATCTGTCAAATCCACTCTTATGGGCCTAGGACTCCTCAGGATGAAGTACAGAGTTTGTCACCACCCTTATGTGGGTAAGAGGAGACCGAGACATGCACTGGAAGTTTCTGTGCACGGGCCGTGCTGCCTGACAGATGAAGCCTCTCCATGCTGGGAGCCTGGGACCAGCTTGCCACAAAGAGAGCAAACAAGGCACACTCCTCCTCTCTGCCAGGGAAGCTGAGAGAACAGCTGTGAAGGAGAGCAGGGGCTGTGAGGGAGCCACAGCATTTCTGTGGGGATTTTCTGCTTTGCAAGATTCATTTGGGTTAAGCATGGAGCCAGGGCAGCCTGGTGCAGCAGAGTGCTGGAAAAGCAGGCTGGCCCTTCACCTCCAACTGAGTGGTAACATTTCAGACAGCAGCACAAGCTGTAACATTTTCATTTGGAAAGGGAAGCTCTACATTACTTCTGAGACAAAAACACTACCTAACATCCAAAACTTGCTTTGGTCTACTTTAGGGTGTAGATCTTTCCTGAGGGATTGTCTCTTGGCACACATCCTTCTGAGCCCAGCTTTCACAAGACAGACACAAATCCTTCCCCCCCAGAAAGGGTCAATTACCTCTGCTTCACTTGCAGTTTCGTTAGTGCTCCTGCGTTTCCTTCCTCTCTTGGGATAGCCATTGATTTTACATTCATAACAAGCTTCTGGAGAGAGGGAGTTGTCATCTACTTCTCCACTGAGTGAAAGTTCTTGTCCTTGACCTCTGCCTAGCCCCACTCCAGAAACGCAGTGTCTGAGGAAGGAAGAAACTCAAAATTAACTCCAGTGAGACATAAATGTTATCAAAAGCTGAATCTGGGACTGTAAGTACAAATAATTAAGCAATTATGTTGCATTCATTTCCTAGGAAAAAATTCTGCTAAAGTCAACAGGCAAAATTCTCACTGAATTACAATGAGGCCACTCTTTATTTCAAGAGTCTGCCTTGATGGGTTTTCGCCCAAGAGAGTCCTGCCAACATTTAACAGTTTAAAAAACACAGGCTAAAGCTCTGAGTTGTTATTAGCAATTTCTGTTATCCAGCCTGGAACACATTTAAAGAGACCAGTTTTCAACAACTGCTGAAAAAAGTGAGGTCTTTCATGATGCATCCCAAAGCTTTTAGTCACTTACAAAATTTAAATTTTACAATCTTTCTGCTTTCCATTTGGGTTGCTTGGTCCTATATGATGTACAGCCCTAATACGCCCCCTGGACCAAGGGAAAATTGGTTTTATTGATAAAGCAGATATTTATTAAAACACATTAATTTGAAACACAGAAGAATATGGAACATACAAGAACCTAAGAGCATGCAGAGCTGTTATTCCAACCAGCAGGTGAAACCACTTGTATAATGTAATTTCTTTTTGTAGCTGGTAGGGGGTGTTACTATTAATGTTTGTTTTGTTCTTCTTTAAGGAGACAAGTGAATCACAGCAAGGAGGGTGAGCTCCCAAGTGCCAAGCTCAGGGTACTTGGCAGGCTGCTGGGGTGTGCAGGAGAGGTGAAAGCAGTAGCTTGAAATAGAGGATTGAACCTGGTAGCCCTGACCAAATTTCAGTTTCAAGCATTAAACCCCTCCCTTTCCACCTTTCCCCACATCCTCCCTCATCCAAAATCTCCCAAATCAGTAGGTGCATCCAGCTCTTGAGAACCTTCCCAATCCTATCCCTCTTTAATTGCTGACAATCCCCCTGGTTCTGCTGCTCCACACTGTAAAGAAAGGAGTGGACTATGTCCCCTTGGTATCGTTAGTTTAAAATGAGAATCCCTTACCCTTGTCCTATTCTGAAGTAACCAGGTGGACATCCACAGACGTAGCCACCTTCAGTGTTTGAACAACCATAACTGCACGGGGCTTGTGCAGAACCGCATTCATTGATATCTTGGCAACCTCCACTAAACTGCTCATACTGAAATCCAGTAGGACACATACATTTATAGCTTCCCAAAGTATTGTGGCAGGATGCTCCTCCACAAATGTGTGCACTGAGACATTCATTTTCATCTGGAAAAGAAGCAGAATATATCACGTTAACTTTTGCCCAGGTACAGTCCAGCCTACCCCTTGTACAGGTTGTGCTTGGCTGAATGTGCTCCAGCTCACATGGACACAGACAACTGCACTAGTCCCTGGGAGATGGCTACAACCACACAACAGCCACACTGGGGCTACTCTACAGAAGACAGTTCATGCCATGTCAGCTCATGCTCTGGAGAGCAGTGAAACAGAGAAGATAACTGTTTTTTGTCCCAGAAATAACTGAGAAGAATAAAACTTTGTACAGCCAACTGATCAACTAATCCCTTGTTCATGGACTATTCAACATTAAAGGAAAAAGAGTAAGGAATCAAGCTCTGACACTTTTTCCAGGCATTGAGAATTGCTCCGTACACACTTACATTTAAATATTAAACAAAGGCAAGATCTGGGAAGTAGTAAAGGAAAAATAAAAGCAGCTGTAGATACAAAGGACTGCTATATTCTGAACTAGTCCTTTTCCAAACTTCCTAAGGGTGGCACTGTAGGAGTTTGAGGTCAGTTCAGGCTTATTTAATGAAAATGGCTACTTTTTGAAATGAAGCTGGTCTGATTTTTGATGTCTGATGTGGCAAATTGCTTCAAAAATTTCTGAATATTACTGTTCCAAATTTTCTGTGATAAATGCGTATGTATATTGTGGGTGTGTGCACACATAAGAAACTCCATCTGGGAAGTAGAGAGCAGCATCTCTGACCTCAACATCCAGGTTACAGGAGAGTAAGTAATAAGTCAGAGCATTATTGTCTTTTTCCAAACAATGTGGTTCTTTGTTCTTTGTTGAAAAGCAATGACTTTGCTTCTTGCAGCCTGATTCACGATGTGGTGTACTGTGGAAGTGCCTGGGCAGGGGACGCAGTCACAGACAGCACAAGACATGGGAGGAACCAGAGCATTCTTCAGTGATTATCTAAATGTGTTGCAGCAACATAAAAAATCCCTGAACGATTCATTAATAGGCTAAAAAAGACACAAACTGTTTGCAGAGTTGGGATTGCCAAAGAATATGAAGGAATTGCCACGGAAAAACCTAGTACATGGATTCTTCCCCTGTGGTACACCCAGGAGCTCCAGATAAGTATCTTAAGAATATACAATTACAGACAGTACAAGATGAACATTAGGAGATCACAAGGTATTAAAACCTGGGGCTGAATCCTGTGTTCCCAGAGCCTGTAAGGGTTTGCCATTAACTCAGAGTGATGTTTCAGTGTTTATCACACCTCCAGCAAATATACAAACATTTTAACTGCTTGTTTGGGCCACAGGAAGTAACTGCACCAAAAGCAAGTATGCTCACTTCACCATGTTCCACAGCAGCACAAAAGGGGATACAAGTGAGATTAATTCCATTAGTCTGGGTGAGTGTCAGAAGGAAAAAAAAAAAAAGAAGAAGAAAAAGAAAAAAAAAAGTTTTGGGACTCTTAGACTCTGCACAAGCTGTGCTGTCAGGCACCAACCTCTAACACCCTCAAGGACAGCTTTGTGCTTAAACACTTCTTGAATCAGGACATGGGCTCCTGTGTGCTTCATACCCACTCTACCTTGACAGGACACTGCTGAACTTAGCAAATTATAATCAGAAAAAGAAAGTATGGCAAACTGCACCATTGCCCTTCACTTCTTGCTGCTAACAAAAGTAACATGCATTTGAATGTATGAATTTACAAAAGTGACTTGCCAACACATTGGTTCCACTGGTAATGCTGGAGATATCCTTGTGGGCAGCTGCACCTGTATCCTCCAATTATATTTTGGCAGCCATGCTGACACCGGTGGTTGCCATCACATTCATCAACATCTAAAAGGGTGAAACACACTCTGAGTTTTGGGAGAGAAGCTCAAGTTATGTTGTATTAAACATGTTACAAATAATCATATATATTCATTTATCAAATATATATAGGTATATTTCAGGCTCTTCCAAAAACCTGACCACTTTGGGCTTTTCGGGGTTTGGATTTGTGGCTCCACAGTGAGTAATACATGGCTGAAAACCATGGTAAGATCTCACATTCAGCTAAAATTTTCATTTTTGCATTCTGCTGTGGAGCAGACAGCATAAAGCCGCTTGTATATGGGATCCCTAATGCCCTCCTAGGGTCCCAGCTCCACAGCAGGCAGATCCTCGCTTTTACCCAGGCATCCAACCCAAAAATCCCAAGACACTATTTTTCAAAACAACCCAAACTGTCCCAGAAGAAGGCTCTAAGGATCCAGAGGAATAAGTCTACAGCCCTTGAACTCTCTCTTGAGCAGGTCACCTTGGAGATGCAAGACTTCCTGTCCTTGATGAATCCCTCAGAAATCCATGCATGATTCAAAAGAAGTTCACTGAACTTATGACACTTAAACTAAAACATTCCAGGCTACATCTCCTCAGAAAATATCTGCCCAACCCTTTAGAATCCTGCAATACATCCATTTTTTATGGCCCACAGAGACAAATATTGCCTTGTTGCTAAATTTCTGTACTCCCCCCTCCCTTCAACCCACATATGCTTCCTTCTGATTTTGGTGCTTACTCCAAAGGTCCTTCCTTGGGTGTCAGAAGTAAGAAGATTAAGGAAGCAAGAGAAGGCCAAGTTAAATGCACTGTGTTGTACCCACCTTCACAGCTCTGCCCAGTTTGATCAAGTGAGAAGCCACGTTGACACTCACAAACAAAACTTCCTGGTGTATTCTGGCAAATGCCCTTTGCCCCACAAATATTAATTTCGGTAGCACACTCGTTGTTGTCTGAAACCAAAGCTCAGTGTTAGTCTGTAGTTGTCATTTCAAAGCTGATGTTTTGGCCATGCTAAGGATGGGAGGATTGTGGCAGGAGGTAAAGGCACATCAGTAACACCGGTGTCTCACTGCCCTCCCAGGTTCTCCCTTTGCATTACAGGACACTTTACACTGCCTTGTTCTGAATTTGGAAACACAGAAGTAATAGGAAGGGAAACTTTCTTTTCTTCACCGAGAATAAGGAGTTTGATGTTTTGGTCTCCAAACACATCCAAATTCACACCAATACCATGGGATCATCGAACTGACACAGAAACAGGATCCAGCTTGCAGAGCAGAAAGAGAGGTTTGTGGGAAGAAGCAGTTTAGTTTAACATTTCCATGCTCCCAATGGGTATGTGTTCAAAGGACAGCTGCAGAAATGTGTATTTTATAGCAGTTTCAAGAAGCCTTGACATGATCTCAATGAGCTCCAAAAAGAGAAATGGAACTATTGTTTGCTCAATGCCTAAGAAAGGATAAGGCAAGAATTATAGTGCTGTTTTTACTGGCTGGTTCGTGCAAGTGAAAAATTCAAAGACAGATTATGAAAGCAAGGGAAGGTAGGAAGGAAGGGGCCTCTTTGCATTTCTGGTGGGATTAGGATCAGAACCTGGCCTATGTTTCCATTTGATTCCTCAGGAAGATGATTTCACCTCCTTGTAACTTTGCTTCTGGAGTAAGGATCAATAATAAATCCCAAATCTGTGTCTGTCTTCCCACATCACCTACCAATGCAGGCTGTATGGTGCTGAGTGAATCCAGGAGGACATTTGCAAGTGAATCCCCCAATAGTGTTGACACAAAGGAACTGGCAGTTGTGCTGCTTTGTTGCACATTCATCAAGATCTGGAAAAACCAAGAAAACATCTTTCACTTATGTTCCCTGGACTCAGAAATAAGTTATTACAAATAAATAGCAGCAAATAAAGCTTTTTTAAATTTACATCTCACTTTCCATGTTGGTTTCTAGTTTGTCTTACACAAAGCCCCACATTTAAAGAATGGGACTTTGGAGCTACACAGTGTCCATGTTAACAGTGAACTGCAGACAACACTCTCATTTGTCTGAAAGTTTCTGTGACATAATAAATGTCTGCTCAGCCAATAAATGGGAAGTCACCATCTTCATGAGACCTGGCAGATTGGAAAATGGCCTTGCACTGAAGCACACTATCACTCCAAAAAAAATATTGAAATGCTAACAACAAAGTACACTGTCGTTCTCCATGGCAAATTTGGAACTGCTGCTCTAACTTGTGTGGTTTTAGTCAAATCTTAGTTAACAAGACACATAAATACGTCTTGGAATTCTAACAAATATTCCAAAATCTCTCCTGCACTGCTGTGCCTTATCCATGCTGCAAAAACAATGGGTAAAAATTCTGTTGATGATTGGCAATGTACTGCAAACCATGGTCATCTTTGGATCCAATAAGATTCATTTATCATTGAATTATATGGCTTAAACCAACAAACTTACCAAAATAAGAACAATCATATATATTATTAATTAAAAAATCTTTAAAGATCAGCTGCCATCAACCTGCAAAAAACCCTGCTGATCTGTTGTTTATCCAAATTAACAAGGAATTAACTGAAATACCAGCTCCATCCTGTGCAGGCTATTTCCACTGTCTTTAGTGGAAATACTCACATGAATCAGGGAGATTCAGATGAGCATCATTTAAATGTCCTTACAATTATTTTTGCCTGTGAAACACAGTTTCTCCAGTAAATTCTTTTCTTGATTTTTACCTTTGCAGCTTCTCCCATCTTCTTGCAGAATGTATCCTTTTGGACATGAACATTGATAGCTCCCCTCTGTGTTTTTGCAGATGAAATTGCAAGGTTTTGGAGACTCATTGCATTCATTCAAATCTACAAGAAGCAAAACCAGGTATCTCAGTGCTGGTAATTAAGATTTGTGATAATGTTTTACAAAATGTTCAGGATAGATTAGAAGGAAATCCAAATCCCCAAAGCATTAACATGTGACATTTCATTTTCTTTATTTTCAAAATCTTTCTATTTCCTTCTTCAAGTCCTCTCTTAGTAATAAACTTTATATACAAGCACCACAGTGAAAAACCTACCAATGCAAAGAGTGCCAGTGACATCTGTAGTATAGCCTGGATTGCAAAGGCAGTGATAAGTTCCCCTCTCATTGATGCACTCCCCATTGCGGCAGACGTCATGAATAACCTTGCACTCATCAATATCTGCAATTAAATGAAGGTTAGTTGTCAGTGGAACAAAACAGACTTTGTACAGATTCAATAGATTCTTGTGACCTGACACAGAGAAACCCACACCTTACTTACATAAAATAATTATATGAAATAGTGAAATATTGCACAGATTTAAGGAGAAATATTAAGTGGAAAAATAAAGAATGGCATATTAATCTTTCTTATGCAAAAAAAAAGCTGTAAGTGGAAGGGAACAACTGGAGCTGATGGTGTATCAGCCTCCACAAATCAAACACCATTTTGCCTTCATGTACACAAATAGCTCTCAATGTATGCCTGCAACTCACTCAAATGTGAGAGTGCAAATCCTCATTTCAGTGCACATCAGTCAACCAGGACATAAAGCAAGTATCTGCCAAGATAGGATGGACGCCTCATCATCCATACCATTGGCTGTGCACCTTCCTCCCAAAGGACTATACTCAGTCAGCATAAAAAATCTCAGAAAAGCTGATATCCAATACATTCAGGACCTTACAGTGCTCAAATATGCAAAAAGAGAATTTATAATTTAGCACGTAATTTGGCAACTGTCTAAGAAATCATTTAATGAAAAATACCTGCTCCACTGGATGTGTATCCTCGGCCATGAGGGCAAAGCTTCTTGAAGGCCACAGTGCCTGGGAAGGGACAGACCTCACAGTTCTGCCCCCAGCCTCGGCCACCGTCACAGCAGCATTCGGATTTGGTGACAGCGTTCCTGTTGCTCGATCCGATTTGGCACATACTTTGTAAGACTTCAGTGAAGCAGTAGCCCTCCCTGTTGTCTGGAAGACAAATGGTGCATCACAGAGAATCCTAATGGTAAATTCCAGAGGATCACAAGATACTGGGAGTTTAGTCAGAAATAAAACAGAAAGGGCATACTTCACCCTGAGACTGTGGAACTGAGAGTGAAAGACTACCAGCAGTAAGAACGAGAGAATGACATCTAAGGGAAACAAAGACAAGAACTTTAGCAAAGGGTGGAAGACAAGAAGTTACAGCATTCTTATAAAAATGTATGTTTCTGTTTGGACCCAGAGAAGAACTGGCCGGAAATCAGGACTAAAGAAATGTCAGAGCAGTTCCTGGCTGACTGAAACCATGTCAGCTTTCATAGCAACTCACCCCAGCTAGACTGACCGAGGCAGGGAAGAAGGAACTTGCAAGAGGACACCTATATATGAAGGACCCTTCTCAAAGAAATGCAAATTCAAGAGTGTGTTTTCTCACCACACATTTCTAAATTTAATTTCACCTCTTATTGCTGGTATGCAGTGACAGCTCATTCAGGTGTAAATTGGGACTTACCAAGGCACTCGTCCTGGGTGTCGCTGACAGTGAATCCCTCGTTGCACTCACACTTGTAACTCCCCACTGTATTCACACAGCGGCCGTTCTCACAGAGCCCAGGTTTGGTCTGACATTCATTCTCATCTGCATTTTTGAAATTTTATGACAAAAATCAAATCCATCGTTAGATTAATGTAGGTAAGAGGTTGGTACGCAACTCTTATGCTATGCGTTCTGCCGGCTTAAACTTCAATTTTAAAATTTTTTCGTATATTCTAAAGTTTCTTTTATTCAATTCTCAGAGGAAAGATGGCCATCTAGCTCCTAGTTGTTATAGATATTATATCTGCAGTACATTCCTCACTGGTTTTCAAAATTTTTCATAGTTACAGCTGCACTTCTGAATGCCATCCAAGGTTTAAAAAAAATTCAGATCTACTCTCATTCATGCTAGAAGAGATAAACAAGCCTACAGCAGCAAACTCAAATCTTCTCCTTCTTCCCTCAGAGTATTCAGCAGCAGCTGTACAAACTGATTGTAAAGACACCCACACCAGATTTTCTACTTACTGCCCACAGATGCGTACACCTGAACAGCCAAACCGAGTGTGTGCAGCACCAATAGATCCATTACAAAGTAGTTGTGCAATTCTGCCCCTGAGTTTCTTAATACTTTATTAAATCCAAATTTCTTAGCCCTGCTGAGGAACTGTGTATTTCAAGAGGTTCAACACTCCAGTGTCTCTTACCTATACAGCCCTCCCCGTCTGGTCTGCGCTGATAGCCAGGCCCACAGATACACATATATGTGCCAATTAGGTTTTTGCATTCCATCTGTTTTGAGTCACAGTCATGAATTCCTTCTTCACACTCATTCTGATCTAAAACACAAAATTTAGACTTTATTATATAGAGACATGATCCTGGAAATTCACAATAGTAAATTCTGACTTTGGAATCTCAGTCATAATCAAGCCCTACACATACATTTATTGTTCTAAACCAACCATAAAATATACTAGCCTTGAGCAAATTGATTTCTCCCAAATGCCCATTTTTAGGGCAAGACAAAACCACATCATCTGACATGACCTCACTTTAGGCAGATGTATAAATTTACTGGCAGGACAGGCCTAGTACAATCAAGTGCATAATGCAAACCATAGAATTTGATCCCAAATTCTTTCTGACTCAGTTACTTCCTGGGATTAAAACTCTGGCCCAGCAGTGCAGTGAGTCAGAGCCCTGCCCCTGCAGAAACTGAAATCATTATCTCACAAGTGTGAGTCTGGTAGGAGCTTTACCTCTGCACATTCTCCGGTCCTCGCGCAGAACGTACCCCCCGGGGCACTTGCACTCGTAGGATCCAAAAGTGTTCACGCAGCGGAAGGCGCAGAGCAGAGGGTTCTGAATGCACTCATTGACATCTGGATTTGGAGCAACAAACACCATGGGGGAAGGGAAACACTTGTGTTAAACCCAGCAGACCTGAGTGCACAGGAATTAGGTACAGGCAATACCATACATCCCAGTTTACTGAGAACTAGACTTTAATAGCTGGGGACCCCTTGGTTCTACTCTTCATGGATTTCTGTAGAGAAGCAGGCACCAGACACGCCAGGATGTTTGCACAGCTACCTGAAGTTTCAATAAGCTCAACAGCAAGCAGCCAATGGAAATAATTTCCAGATCTGTGCTGCCAAAATACTTGCTCAGTTAAAACTATATATTTTTCCCACCTAGGTTCGGTTTTTTTGATTGGCTATTTAAATTCTACATGCACTAATTCAGCTTCCTCATAAAGTGAATTCCTTAAAACAATATCCTTACTAGAAACATTATTTTGAAGTGCATTTACATACAGCCAGGACTAATTGAGTAATTACAGCTATATGGTGATGTTTCTGCACTCTGCTAGCTCCTCCTCTGCAATTTGAGCTGCTACCCAAATTCCACAGAGAAGTGAATGAAGCTCTAACTGTACGTAAAAATATTCCAATCTGATGCAAAAATAGAATTGTTTTGTATGGGTTTGCAAAGAAATGGATTGTGGCACATAATTTAGGAACAGCTGTTTCAAGTCAGAGGACAGTGTCAGAACGTCCTAGGACATTCTCCTCTCCCTGGTTGTAACAGAAGGAGATGAGTATTAAAAACCTCATACCCTGTATGCAGAGATCTTTCCCCTGATGCAGCCTCTCAGTTTAAGGACTTCCACAGCCAAAAGCCACAACCAAACTATCAAGCTTAATTTCCACTGATGGATTCCCACACAAATTTGTATAATCTCTTTCTGGGTCAATTTATACTTGTGGCCTCACTAATATTCTTCAGCAAAGGGTTCCACAACTTAAATAAGTACCATGCATATACAAATGTTTGCTTTGGTTTGTCTAACACGGTCCCTCTATTTTTGGTACCTTTACCACTTGTGGCTTTATAAAATCATATATCTCTTCAACCACATTTTCCACACTGAAAATTCTAATTTATTTTTCTTCTATACCTCTGATCTTCCTTACTTCTTTTCATGCATTTTCAAATTTACATTTTTGAAATTAGACACCAAAGCATGGAAAATATTCAACCTACGGGTACCACGGTAATTGTTGAGTACTGTATTTGTATTTTCTTGTTTGTTCCCTGTTTCTTCCCTAACTCACTCAAGCAGCTCATCTCCTATCTTCATCATCCACAGTGAGTCTCTTTATTCAAGGAGGCAGGCAAAAACCGTACACACAGTAAACAGCACTTCTGGGAACTGTTCTGAAGAGACTGCACCCCAACATGCTCCTCTCTTGGCAGTCTCTTAGTAGGTACCACCTGGAAGTCTGTCCACCCCAGCTCCAGTCAGAAAAACATACTAAGTTCAAGG
The DNA here is from genome assembly GCA_009812075.1 of Sialia sialis. Lineage (NCBI taxonomy): Eukaryota > Metazoa > Chordata > Aves > Passeriformes > Turdidae > Sialia > Sialia sialis. Next base: position 10,639,156 of record VRYO01000100.1, on the reverse strand, counting down.
TGGACACAGGAAGGAGGAGTCCATTTTCCCATTTCAGATAAACAGGTATTGTCCCAAGTGTCCATATTTTATTTTTAAATCTGCTTTACTCCCCTCAGCTGTTTTGAAAATCAGGGAACACCATTACAACAGTCAGTCTCACCTTCACAGGTCATCATTGGCCCAGGCTCAAATCCTTCTACACAGGTACACTCAAAGCCTCCTATCACATTCCTGCAAGTTCCATTTCCACAGGGATTTCCAACAGCACATTCATCAGTATCTGCAAGTAGTTACACCAAGCAAGAATACATGGTTATACTCAGCCAAAATGATTTAAAAATCTATATTGTTGATGTACAACCAGAAAAATAGAAAATACAAGAATTCACTTAAAGTACTGAATTAGAACCACAGACTCCTAGAATAATTTGGGATTGCTAGAGGTTATCTGGGTCAAACACTCAGCCAGAGCAGGGCCAACTTGGAGCAGATTGCTCAGGCCCTGCCCTGGCAGGTTTTAAGCACTAACAGGGAGGAAGACTCCACAATGTTAAAATAAAACAATCCCACTGCTCCTTAATGCCATGCTTAGCAGCTCACAAGAATCCTTAAAATGGAAGCTGGAACAGCTATACTTACCCACACATTCTGCTCCTTGTAGGATGTAACCATAGGGACATTCACAGCGGAAGGACCCATCTGTGTTGATACACTGCCCAAATTTACAGTTATCAGGATCAAGGCACTCATCCACATCTTAACCAGAAATACAAACAACACAGTAAGTGAAACTGGCTTCATGTGCTCTTAGACTTCTCTCAAAGAACAAAGTTTCTGGCAAAAAATATTTCTGAGATCACAAAAAATACTAATATTTAAATTCTGATATATTAGGATTAGGGCACAGAATTTATTTTGCAGGCCAGCTTCAGAATGCAGAAAAGAAACTGATTCTAAATGTCAGATATAAACCTCTCTGACTGGGGCTACAGGGAGAGCAGCAGATATGAAAAGCAGTAGTCATCCAGTGCTCCTTAAATGCAAACTTTTGCCAATAAGGCTGAAGTGCTGTTTGTCTTGGGAGAGAACAGAATGTACTGAAGGGATCTGGGAAACTGTGGTTTGCACTTCTGGAGGATTAAAACCATTTACTGTAAACAGGCTACACATATTGTATAAGAAAAGACGAGTATGCTACGTGACATTAGATCCATTCTCTAGATCCTGCATAAGTTTCTTAGCTCTAAAAAAAGTTTAATTTCTGGCATTTGAGATATTCAAGCTGGAATTTTAAATCAGTATGAAAAATTGGGGAAGATAAAAGGTACAGAAGTTTCCACAATTCATGTGTTTGGGTAAGAGTTGCAGAGATGTTATTCTCAATTGAAATGGAGAATGGCTTATGGGTGGAAAAGGAACACTAATGCAAAAGTGGCAGCATGCAGTTCAGGCACTTACCTAGCCTTGCATCACCAGGTCCAACAAGGATGCCAATTCCAAATGGACAAATCTGTCTAAATGCCTCTGAAAAAAACCCATAAAAATCAAACCATATGTTAAAGTCTATCTTGGCAATCAGCATTCCACACAAACTGCACGTAACCACTGCTACCAGTTCATCCTCTTCATGTTCAGGTCCAGAAAAAAGGTATGTAAATGTATAAATTTATCATTATATATTCATGCAAAAACTGTATGTTTGCTTTACATTTCATTTATACGCATACGTATAAAATCCCATGAATAATTAGCAGCATTTAACCTCCTTAAGAAGCAAACTAATGCAACATTTATACTTTGGAAGCATCAATAGTAGTGACTGCATTTTTTTCTGTTGCATTTTTTCTGAAGAAGGCATCATCTAATCCAGACTCAGCTATCTTAAAGCTATTTCTTTTTTGGAAGATGAGAAAAAGGGCCTTGATATCCTTTGGGAGAGTTGGGACTGTGAAAAATACATGTGCTGACACTTCAAGGAAATGCTGCAACATAAGCTGTGCTTTTCAACTGGCTTTGGTTCACATGGCCCATGTCTGTGGAATGAAATATGCATAGGCAATTGGCCTAGGAGGAATATTGCAACTGGCACTTCTAATTCTCTTTTCTAACCTCAGCTTTTGTGAGGATTTTCTGCAAAACATCTACATGACTAATGAATGAAATGAACTGCAATCATGTATTGCTGAAACCAGTAATGCTGTTAACCGCATTTGTCACCATGAATTAAAGTCCGTTCAGTAAATTGCACCACGATGCTACAGGGGCCTGTTGAGCTGCTTGATGTCGAGTTACTCAGTCTTAAAAAGGATACTAACAAAGGAAGTGTTTCTTCAGCAATGGTCCAGGCAGGCTTTCCTTCCTCAAGGCCTGCATTTTGTTATCCCCTGCTAATTTTGTATGTCATTCACATTGATAAGATTGCAAATCACATTTTCTTAATAACAAAATTCAGATGCAGATCTAGATTAACTGTTTGGAGTATTATTTTAATTAGATTTCATGTTTATGGCACCTCTTCCTATAGCTATTTACAATTAGAAAACTTCCATTTTTGTCTTGCAGGAATTGCTGCTCAGAGCCTATATCAAGGACCTACTTGCTGCTTTCCACTTTCTGTATGTGATACCTCCATCACAAAATAGCCAGCACCTGAACACTGTAACAAATCCAAAAGCAAAGAAGGGAATTTGTTTGATATCTGACTATCCAAGGAACGTGGTTTTCTAGACTGCAACGGCATTACTTTACAGAGATCTATGACAAATACTATGACAAATACAAAATTCCTTCTAATAAGAATCCAAATCTCCTTTCAGTTCAGAGAGGCAGTATGGTAAGCTACTCAATAACCCACCATCTGCTTCCTCTGGGCAGAGCTCACAGGGATCTCCCCATCCCTGCCCTTTTAAGGCACAGCAACACTCTTGTTTGGAGTGGTTTCGGGACTTCGGCACAGAACACTTTCCATCTTCAAACTTGGTAAAGCAGTAGCTCACTCTCAGATCTGCACAGAGAAAAAAACTTGTTATGAGCAGTTAGGGTAACTGTGGCATGATTTTCACTTAGAGGTGTTAACTGCAAAATTACAGGACACCCACCACCAAAACACCCAACTTCCATCTAGCTCTGTTAATAGGGACCATCATGGTCTCTGACTGTGGAAGATTTGAACAAGGAGGGAAGCGCCCTACCTCAGTAAAGAAAAGCTATGGGACAGTTTCCTACCTCAGTCATGGAAAAGCAAGGGTTTTTCTCTTTGGTCCAGCAGAAATGGAAGAGCTGTACTGTCCTCCTATCCTCACTCCTCTTTGAAGAAAACTTAATATTGCCTCATGAATTTATATTCTATTACTAGTAAGAATCACTCAAGTCATGACATTTTCATCAACTTGCAATGACAATATTGTGTAGTGCTAAAATGAGAGGCAATTTTCAACAGCCCTTTCCTTCCTCCTTCTTCCGGAGGTACACACAAACAAAGCAAACTCTCCCTGTGGCACTACATTTTATTCCCTGGAGCTGGGTAAAACCAGGATGCTGGACAGAGCTGAGATCACTGACCACAAGCATCCAGCAGGCAGGGAGCTGGCAGCTCTCTGTGCTGGCAAGAGGACAGCAGCAGGGCAGTTATGGAAGCAGCTGCTCATCCACTTTTCCAGCTGCAGCATCAATGCTGGGCAATGTCCAGGTTTTAACAAAGTCCTAGGTAATGGGAAGTTTTGAACAAAACTTTGTTTGGCCTGAGATACTTGAAGAAAGAACAGTCTTCTTTAGGGCATGGAGAGAAGCCCTTTTGAAGTTCACACACAAGTGTGCATTTCCTTCTGACATGGGGTGGAACAGTGGCCTATGTTAAAAAAGTAGAAGATTGGGCTGCATTCTTTTTTAGGATTTTGTTTCTTGGTGGGTTTTTGTGATTTTTTTTTTCTTCTTACCTGAAGAAAACCTTCAGATTGCAGAAACTTTATTTATACAAGTTACATAAACACAACCAAAACATGCATTCTTGATGTTGAGTGAAGCAACTATGCCAAACTGCATGGTGGTTTGAAGACTTGGATGAATGTTTACTGCAGGTTGGATTCATTTTTACCAAAACCACAATTTCATTTAGCCCACTGTGAAGTGAAGAACTTGCTATAGTGTCAACAAGCATCACTGCTCTGTGCCAAGCAAAACTACAGAGGTCCTTATAAAGGTCTTACTCATCAGTGGTTCCCACTGTGCACAGTGTATAGGACATTTAATGCTGTATCTATTTCATCATTTCCAAAGCATTTTAAGTAACACACTCCCTAATTTGTTGTGCTGTTTCTTTACAGACGAAATAAAGTAACCTGTGGCTTTTAATTACTAGATATTCAGCTTTTAGCATCTCACCAGTTAGAGCTCATGCTTAGGCTCTCAATGGTGTATGCCAGTATTTATTCCAGTAATCTGGAAGCCAAAAGACATTTTAGATTTCCCTAAGCACATGGGTGCTTATTGTCCACACAACACTGCTTGCAATTTTTTTCCAACAATCTTTTTCTCCACCCACATGTTCACAAAGAGAATCAACAACTAACAAATGGTACAGTGAATATGATAAGTGCTAAGGAGAGCTTTAAAACTGGAAATGCTGCCTTTAGTCTTGCTGCCTGTATTCATGCTCCATCTCTGTGTCTTGTTGCTGTCTACATAGAGTCCAGGTAGCCCAAATATTTCTTCCAGGGGTGCAAGAAAGGATTTCAGGACAACATCATTTCATTGCTTAACCTGGTGCATTTAACATTAACTTCACCCCTTTTATTGCAGTGTTCTGTTTAATGAAAAACAGATGTTAGGGCAAGACAGAACCTGGCCCCAGCTACAGAATTATCATGTTTTCCCTATGAAAAACACTGTTTGAGTCCAGAGCCTTCTTGCTGTATTAGAAACAGCTCGCTAAAAGGCATTTATGAAACAAACAAATTTTGAAATGCCAGAAAATAGGACTTACCTTGGCATCGTCTTCCTGTGGAAGACAATACAAAGCCTTCAGGACACAGACATTTGAAACTGCCTGGAGTGTTGCTGCATGTGCCCAGGGCACAAATTTCTGGCTGTTCCACACACTCATCAATGTCTGTAAGAAAAGCAATTAAAGAGATGAGAAATAATAATATTTACACTGGCAGCTGTATTACATAAAGGGCAATTTTACATCATCACTGATATCTATCATATTTGACAAACAAAAAGGCCCAAAAAAAGAACAGAAAGAGGAAGCAGTAGTCCAAGTGCAAAATCCACAAGTTAGTGTTCAAATCCTCAGGCAGTGGGCAAGCTTCAGCAATGTATCACCAAAGAAACAGCCTGGGATTATATTTTTCTGGGGATCAGAGCAAGTGGTTTTGGTTCAAACAAATGTTGGCGAGTCCTTTTTTTCAGAAGTGAGAGACTTAGTAGTAGCTACAGTTCAGAACTGTAGACTGCCACAAATTCTAAACATTACTCACATTTAAATGCAAAGGAAATAGGTAACAATTGCAAGCAGCTAAGAAAGAGACAGAATAAGGATTGTTCTGTACACACCTTCACATTTGTCATTTTGCAGGATGTATCCAGGAGGACAGATACATCTGAATGAGCCATCCAAGTTCTGACACGTGCCTGGTGAGCATTTTCCAGGCTCCAGTGCACACTCATTGATATCTAGGAGTAAAAGAAAGGCAATTTATTTGAGGTAATTACTGTTATCTCAATAAATCTCTGACTGAGGTCACTTTAATTTTGATTCCATCAAACTGAAGGTGTAACTTTTCAGGAGCAGGAGGAGTCATGTTCTTGTCCTATTGTCATTGTTTCTTTCTGCTAGGTATGATGATGACAGTGTGACAGTTCTCTCTGACCTTACTGTTTTACCAAGCATATCTGCTCAAGGTTTGCTGCACTTTTTTTCAATCCTAAAAGAAAGCACTCACCAACACAAGTCCTTCCATCCAGAGCCACCTCATAGCCGTCATTGCAGAGACACTGGAAGGACCCAATGGTGTTCACACACTGACCATTTCTGCAGAGCATTCCATTTCCACTTGCACACTCATCCACATCTAAGAAAAATAACATTAAAAGATGTCAGAAACATCAGCAACAATGGAAACTGGGTAGGTGAGATTTCTGTTTCCACCATATCAACAAAGTAACTGATAACACAATCCTGTTTCAAGAGCAAGGGAGAGGAAATTACTACATTATAAAATTTCAGAGCAGGAGTAAAACCCAAATGTTCCTGCATCTTGTGCCAACATTCAGGTCGCTCTAGAAAAGTGAGCAGTGCATAATCAGGGCAAAACAGGTTTTTGTCTTTAACCATGCAGATCATGCAAAAGAGAAGATGGTACTTATGGTACTTTTATCAGAAGTAGAAAGTGCCAGGAGCACTGCCTGGGCTCACAGCCCTCACCTATGCAGTCGTTGTTGTGTGAGAGGATGAAGCCCAGGTTGCAGCGGCAGTTGAAGGAGCCAATGGTGTTCCTGCAGGTTCCGTTGCCGCACGCGTCTCTCTCACACTCATTGATATCTACGAAGGAACAGAAGAGAAATAATCCACTGCCATAGATAGAAGGGAAAAAGATTGTCCTGTCTCTCAAAAAGAAGATTTTATGTTTGCACACTTGATACTAACATCTACAGAAATAATCAAGGGTCCAACAATCATTTACTTTACTGTGGCTCCTATATCACCCTTCCCAAAGTAAGTGTAAGCTGTCTTTAATTGTAAGCATCCTGGCATTCACAGACAGGATATGTAATTTTAAAGGTCCACTCTACTTTAATGAGATGGTTTTCATTCAGTATCAGCTTTTTATCCTTTCTAATGGGCAGTTTTGCACCTTTGGTGGTAAAAGGCTCACTGTCTCAGATATTATAACACAACTCCTTATTACAGAGAGGACAGACTTAGTGACTATTTTAATGGGAGCCTAAGTTCAGTTGAATTTGATATACTTACCTATACACATTGTCCGGTCATCATTGGTTTTGAAGCCATTGTGACAAATGCAGTAGAAACTTCCAACAGTGTCAATACACTGCCCATGGCTGCAGATATTGGGAATTTCTTGACATTCATTCCGATCTGAAACCAAGAGAAAGTTAAGGCTTCTAAACTACAAGGCTAGAAAGATGCATTAGCAGCAACCAGTGCATGACCTAACTTAAAATAGAACTTTTAATTTATTAATGACAAAAAGATTACCAAGTAAATTCCAGAAAAGAGGCTTATTTGCATGTAAATTACCTCTTCCACTATTTGTGGACCTGAAAAAAATTTAGCATAAAAATTATATTTAGCAAACTCAAATTTTTGCTGGAGGAAAAGTATATCACCATGGCTTTGAAAAGCAGAATTAGTAACACAAGATTGGAAAGAGTCTGAGGGCTCTATATTGACTGCAGGAGATATGAAAGAGGTATATAAATTACAGTTTGCATTCTTCTCATGAAAGCAGCTACTTGCATTTAGCCACATTTGATTGTACAAATTGCATGATCAACTCATGGAAATCAACAGAACAGAAAGGTGGATAAACATCACTCTTTTCTTACTAGGCTTAGAAAGAGAGAAAAAGCACTGGATTTATCAGCTCATCATGCAGAGAGAAAAGAGGCACATATACACGTTGCAGCATCCATGATATGTGCTGATCCTATAAATTAGACAAAGCTTAAACAGCAAGAAGAGTTACTGCAATATGGAGTCAGAGGATATTTAGTCTAATTCTGCAGAGGAGGAGAGCTCTCCAGCCAGCCTGTGATTGCTGCCCTACAACAGCAGGGCACCTCTTAGACTTGTTCAACAGCCAACTGCTTCCTGCTACTCTCATTAGAAATGCTTTCAGGCAGAATCCAGGATTCTATCAATAGTAAATGAAATAAAATGTTAACAAACAAAATGTTTGCTCTTTGGCATATTTTTTACATGACAAATCAGAAACATCAAATGAGGTTTTTGTTGACCTCATATATTGACCTCATCACCACTAGGAGCTGGTTTGATTCAATATACTTCCTTCCTTACTCCTTTGGATGCTATAGCTCCAAAATATGAGAACTGAGGTGCTGCCATGAGCTTACATTAAAACTGATTAGGCTCTAGTGCTCAGTAATTTTCTTTTATGTGCAATCTAAGCCAAGCAGATGCAATTTCTCAGCAAGCCATCCCCAGGTCACTGCAAAACTAAGAGTCAAGTTGTTCCTAACTACGAAGAACTTCATGTATTAAAATTCGTTTCCCTGCCTCTCTTCTGCACTGTGCTTGGCACAGAGACAACCAGCACATGGATAGCCCCAGGATCTCTGTACATCCCAGGGGCTGTAACTCTGGGTGGCTGTGCACTGAGGACCAAGCTCTCCCAATGCTATTGATGACAGCACTGCTAATTACAGTTTGAAGGAGGCAGAAGAAAAGCCAGTGCTGTCTTAAGAACTCCTAATCTTTACAGATCAGAAGAGCAGAGACAAAAGAAAAACTATTATTCTGGTGCTTGAAATGAATAGTCATGCGAAAAACTAATTTATAAGAAAAATTATTTATTTTACCACAATAGAGAGCACCAGAAGAATGCTATTTTGAAGGCAAGGTACATGCAGTACTCCTTGTACTGGTGGCTGTGATATATCAGGTTTGGCTCAATAGCACATAAACTACCAGGGTGTGATCGCCTTCCAGGCAGTGGCACGGCTGACCCCAAATTGCAAGGTGCACACCACTCTGTGCTCCCAGCAGAGTGGCTGGAAATTTCCTTCCTTTGCTGGATCACGTACTTTACCAACCAGTTTTATTTTTACTCTAATTGTATAACTTTATTTTCATCAAATATAAAATAAGAGCAAAATACAGGGAAGTATTACTGTTTGTGCCAATTCATCTTTGGAATTGTAACCCATATCAGAACCTTCCCTTGCTCTTCCTGTACTGCTGTAATGAACCCTTAACAACAACAATTACATTAGGAACATATTGAATATTTACATGTGCCACTGCATAGCTTAACAAAGCAAAGTTTTAGTTCTCATACTAGTGCTCTGATTTCCCCTACACCCTTTTCCCATAAGGGTCACATGAAACAATGAAAAAGTGCACTGCAGGGAAAAGTGCACTTCCTAAAACTCAAGTACCCAGAAGCAAAATCCCAAGGATAATGTTACTGGCTTCCGTTGTAATTCTTATTTTGTTCAGAAATGTATATAGCATATAGTATTTACAGCAGCTTGGCCCACTGCAGTCTTTAAAATCTCAGCAATTCTTAAAGCAAGCAAGATAACATGAATGCCTCTCTGGAATAAGATACTGCAAGAAAAAGCAAATAGATTAGAAAATTGCAGTTCCACTCAGTGAGTATTTAAAAATAATGTTATGGCCCCTGTTTAAATCTGTATAAAAGTTAGGAAATTCAACAACAAGCTTTTCAAGTCAGTTATTGCATACAGGCAAGCAGATAAGTCTACCTTACCAAGAAGCTCAAGCATAGAATTATTTGTGAAAATACAAGTGGAAAATACATTGCTAAAAACAGTACAGAAAATCATAATGAAAATCAGAAAATACAGAAAGTTAGTGCATCAAATGGTCTTCCCTTCCCCTCATGTCCCTTAGACATGACAAGAGCTAAAGAAAAATGCTTACATTTGGTGAGATAAAGTGAAAGACAAACACCTATTTAGCTTTTTAACTCCCACTTATACTTAACTCCCACTTATATCGGATGGGACTGGAATTACCTCAATGTTTATGGGATGCCCTGAAAGACTTCAGGAGAAGAGTTCTTGAAGCTCAGATCATCTCCTGAAATACCATCTTTCTGGAGAGGAGAGATGTTTCTCAAGCCCTTTAAAATCCCCTCCCAGCACTCACCAGTGCAGCGCCCCGTGGACGTGAACCTGTAGCCAGGTTTGCAGTCACAGCGGTAGCTCCCGGCTGTGTTCACACACTCTGCATTTTGCTGGCAAACTGGTCCATTCTGGCATTCATCAATATCTGCCGAGACAAAAGAGCAATTGGATTTTTATAGTAACCTGGCAGTGGAAAGATGTCCAAACAGTATTTTTTTTAGCATACAGGTATTAATAGCTTTCAATATAAACACTGTCACAAAGCTTTAGGCTTTACTTCAGGTGCTGCAAAAAGAGAACTGTATCTCCCCAAAAATGTGACTGGTTTTCTCTTAAAAGCAGCACACAGAAGAAGCTTTTACTCAAAGCTCTCAATGCCTTGCCTGCAGCACTCATGTTGTCAGCAGTCATAACTCACACCAGAGAATGACAGCAACTGATATGCTGCCTTCAGTTTCTTCATTAAACTGACTGATACAATGTTAGGGAACGTTTAGACTTGAAAAAAAAAGACAACCCACATCTGTTTATATTTTAACTAAAGTATTTGTTCCATTAGAAAAAAAAATTGGAATTTAAAAAAATTGTGCTCATTATTTGACTCAGGACTATTATTTTTTTTCTTGGCTTTACTGTCTAAAACCCATTTCTTCCCATGACTGCTGACTCATGTGCCTTCAAGGCCTTAGATGTCTGACAGAAAATGTGGTATTTTCTATGCAAAAGAATTCAAAATGCCTGAATTAACACAGACTTATTACACTGAGAGCATTATTTTCCCCTCATTAAGGATGCATTCAAGGCTCTGATTTGGCAGTGTCTGAGCTGCCAGCTGGTGAAACACCGTTCCTCTGAATGAGAGAAGCACTCTACCTTCACAGATCAGGAGCTTGTCGTTGTAGAAGAAACCCACAGGACACTCGCATCGGAAGCTGCCAACCATGTTTATACAGATCCCATTTTCACACACTCCAGGAATCTCTCTGCATTCATCAATATCTGCAAGGATAATTTTTTTTTTAATACTTGTATTGAGCACTTCATGGAATCTTCTGCTACAGAGCATGTCCTTGTGCATTTACCCTTTAAGATACTTAGCAAACATATAATGCAAGCATCAGAATGTTCCCAACTGGACAGTGAGAGAGTCATTCCAAACTGTGGAAATTTAGGTATTTCCTGCTTTCTCAGGTTCTGACTCTTCTCTGTACTGAGGAATACAGAGGAAGAAACGTCCTTCCTCCTGTGTCCCACCACAGCCCTGATGAACCTCATCACCTTCCCAAGTGCCACAGTGGAGTTATTGGGAAGAACCAAACAGGGACAATGGAACTGTCTTTGGTTTAATTTAGGAGAGCATGACTGAATGCAAACACTTATCAGAATTAGTTTTGCCCCGTTTTACCCTAGTTAATCTGAAAAAACTTTCAGGGTCTTATGTAACAGTTTCCAAGTGCCAATGACAGGTAACATCTGAAGTGCTGCCAACATGCTATTAATTAGATTGATTTAGCCAGGCAGCCAGAGCTTGCCAATGCTTTATATATACCCCAGTTAAATAACTGATTTTGGCAGGAAAAAATCCAGCTGCTATTACAATTATATGTCTTGCCTTTTGGGTCCTTACATTCTGACATGAGAGCGTTCAGAGACTCCTCCAAAGCCTCTGCTTTTAATAAACATTGACATATGCACTGAGGTACACAGCCATAGAATATGGTGGGAAATTGTCAGCTAACAGGAGTTTCCATCAGATAATGTGGTTTTGTTTGTTTTGTTTTTTGGGGTTTTGTTTTGCTACTGGATCCAATCCTTAATTTTCTACATTAGATTCTGTAATCTTGAGTCCTCTGATACATAAGATGAGTAAAACCAGGACTATTTCTGTTTCTGAAACAAACACCTGCAGTAACTATATAGAGCTTTAATCCAAACAGAGAGTAACATCATTGGACTGTAAGCAAATATTAGAGGGTACACAGAGCACTGCCCCTGCAGAGGGCTCTCCCTTGATCCTGTGCCTGCGGATGTAAGGGCTGTGAGTAACCCCTGTGCAGAGCAGGCTGAGTGCTCCAGCCTCTATCCCAAAGCAGCAGGGAGAGCTGTGATTTGCACAGCTGTGACAAGCTGTGTGTGCAGCAGCCTCAGCACAGCACTGGCTGTCCTGGAGGGCTCTGCAGGACAGCCCTTCTGTTTCCACTGGCTCCTGAACTGCACGGCTCTGTGCTGTGGCAGTGCAGACAGAGCAGCCTGCAACACTCCTGCACGTGTCAAGCACTGCAGCTGCAGCTTCTACCTGTGCATGTTAGCAAGATCCAAGGGCTCCCTGCTGATGCTGGTGAAGGGCCCAATTAGCTTGAGCAGATTCTGCAAGGATCTGCACAAATGCAAATAGCTAGAAGGGGAAACTACGCTTCCAAGAAATGACCTAGTGAATAATAAATATTGTGCATTTCTTGAACCTCTTTAAAAATTACATTCCTCACTTTACTAGAAATATTTTCATCTAACTAGCTAAACACTGCACCACAGCAACAGCTTCATGCTGAAGCATCTGATTACTGCCTATATGCCATCTCTGTTTGTTACATGGTACATTATCTGCTTTTCATTTGCATTTTAGTGTAAATGAAAACAAAAGGGAGTCTCATCAGGGATTTACTCAATTCCTTGTCCTAAAATTCCTCCTTCTCTCCCTCTTTTTGTTTTGCAATTTGTTACTCATGATTCAAATGTAACACACAATAACATATGTGAGAAATATTCCAGCTGAGCAGAAAAAAGGATTTTTGTGTCAAACCAATACCCAGGGGTACTGACGTGAAATGTCAGACTAAATCTTGCTTTAGTTTGAAGGAAAGACTCCCAGCTCCTTTCAGACCAAACGCTGGTTGGCCTTACTCCCAGACCTCTCATTCCCGGTGTCTGTGCCCTGTTCATGTAGCCCTGATTACAGTTTCTTTGGAGCTCTGTGTTACCTTGATTACAAGCAGCAACTGTCACTGCTGCCAGCTAGAAGCAGCCAGACAGAAAGTTTGCACTTAAATTGGACTTAGACAGTTGAACTCCATTACACTGTTTCATTGTTATTCCTCACATGAAAAATAAACAACTGGGAAAAAAAACCTCCCCTCTTCCCTGGGCAGAGGTAGCATGGAATTTAGTTCAAAACATAAATTACAGCTCACCAACTGGTAATCCTGTATAAATGTCAATGAAGAAGCCAGGCCTTTGACTTCCACAGAGTGTGGAGAATTCATCTGCAACAAGAAAGCAAAGCAGTGATTAAAGCATTTTGAATTCATCAGCAGTCAAAAATTCATCATATGCTCTGGCCAAGAAAGTTCTTCTACTCTTTCAGCACGTTCAGAGCATGCAGAGGTAGGCAGCCCCTTTCCCCAACTCACCATGTGAGTTCCCTTGGGCTCTTATCCAGTTGGGATCACATGCTTATTTTGCTCTGCTTATGTCTATCCCTGTGCATTACAGTGTTTGCATACAACTTCAGATTTGACTCTTAAAAACCTGAACTACAAGTTGGAAGCTAATCAAGTATCTAGAAAGTTGCTCTTGAAGCAAACCACCTCAAACCAGAAAGGGATGTCCTGCAGTCTTACCCAATGTGGAAGTCATGTATGCCCATACAATTAACAGAGGCACTCCTACATCTTACATTTGGCTGCTCAACACAGATCATCCTCAGAGCACACCAAAGTATCTCAAAGTATCTCTGTAAGCCCTTGGCTGCCACAAAGGCCCTTCATGGCAAACAGCAATCGAGGCAGAGCAGACCAGACCCCATATTTGCTGAAGCAATACCAATAAAATCTTGGTCAGTGCCTCAACACTGGATCAACAAGCACTTGCAAAGAGATGGATTAATGGATATAGAGCGTGAAGTGTCTGAGACAGTGAAATTGGCACACGGCAGGCACAACCCAGCAGCTTGAACCACTCCACAAATGCCTTCATTGTGACTAGGGCTGATCATCTCCAGGACAAAGAGGCAACTAATCCCTTCATTTTAGACACATGAGAGCAGAAAAAGACATAGCATCTCTAAAGATGTTACCCTCACTAATAGCAATTATGATGTTACCAAGGCCTTCAGATAGCATTGCAATGCAAAAATTTACCTGTGCTTGGGATAGGACACTGTTCACAAGGCTTATTCCATGCACGTCCAATGTTGTAGGAACAGCAGCACATTTTCTTGGTCATATTGAAGAGCAGCTCACCATCACAGGTTTGATTGTCAGCATAGTAATTTCTATAACACAGACTTCTTCTCATATCTGTGAAAATGAAGAAAACCTCAGGCTAATGCAGCAGGCAACCCTTAGGGAAGATGATGTCCGGGGCCCAAATCACCAAGATAAACATTTAAAGAAACCCCAGCACACACCCATGCAGTTGTTTCCTCCATTGACTTGCATGTAATCAGGAGGGCAGATGCAGGTGTAGTTCCCAACAGTATTGTAACACGTGCCAGGTCCACAAATGCCAGGTGTCTCACACTCATTTACATCTAGAAGAGAACAAACAGGCAGTGAGTGAGCAGCCACAGAAGCTTTCATGTTGTGCCTCTGAGAACAAAAGTGTCTCAGTAATGCCTGAGGTAGGAAGGTACTGGTGGAGAAGAGCTGAAAGAAGTCTGAGGAAGGTCGTGGTGGAGGGAAGCCACACAGAGAAGGAAGTAGCAACACACGCGGCCATGGAAAGCCCAGCTGTGATGCAAAGATGGGAACTCTGATATGTCTGGATAGCTCAGAAACAGCAATTCAGCTTTTTGCATCTGCGCACAAAAATAGTATTTGAGGATCTCCTCCATTCTGGATTTTTTAATCTGGAAAAGAACCAAAGTGGTCCCTGTGGAGTTCTGACTGATATTGGCTGACTGAGAAAAGTGAGCCACTTTACCAACACAAGATGTCATATTTACTTCATCAAGAGACTAAGTTTTGTTTAAGAAAGTCTAACCAAAACCAAAGACAACACCATCTCCAAAACACCTCAGCTCCCTAAAGTTAAAAAAGACTTCCCCAACCTTAAAATTTAGAGTATCTTTGACACACCACTCAGCATCTGTCAGGCTTCATAAGCATAATGTGGATGAAGCCCTTTGGTTCAGCCTTAAAAGTTTTGTTTTTCTGCAGTGTTTTGCACCTCATAGGCACTACATTATTATTAACAATCTGGAAGACCAAAGACAGCCTGGAAAACAGGCAATTTTAGAACTTCATGGGTTGCTTAAGGTTTTACATCTTGAGAGAGGCACATAATGTGACACGTACCTCTGGCTGTGCTATGGAAAGGGAAATGTTTTGCAGTACAACCAGTATTTTCAGTTGACTCCTGATCGGCAAAAGTGAAAAAAGCAGTGGAAAAATACATGGGTACACAAGTCCACCAAATTAATGGGGAAAGTTTGTTCTTTCATCTGTCTGCTTGTTCATTGCCCATTAGCAAAGAACAATTTTTTATAGCCAGCTAGGAAATTATGCCTTATTTATAGAAAAAAATGGTTGAGTTTTCAGGTTTTGATCAAAATATGATAATTTTAAAAAAAACAGATATATCTCAACATGGTCAAGAAGGAATTTTCACACTCTTAATGCAAGACCCCAACTTATTCAATTTTCCCACCCTAGAGCTTTACACTGCCTAGTTTAGTTATGCTCCTTTTCAAAGAAAGTTTAATTCTCTTCATATTGATCTGTCACTATTTTCAAAGAATAAAGCAGAAGACTAGTTAAGTGAAAGCTCCATACCATCACACACTCGAGTCTCTTCATTCAGGTAGTACCCTGATGGACACTGACACTGGAAGCTACCAAATGTATTAATACATTTTCCTCCTTGGCAAAGTCCAGGCAGTTCTTGGCATTCATCAATATCTGTCCAAACAAATGCATAAACATTTCATTAATGTTTTTGATAAAAAAAAGAAGACCCTCACTACAGTTTCATAATTTCAGACATGTAAATATAGGAAATTGCAAACATTACCTTCTAATATAACTGTAATAGGGTTTGGTCGGAATCCTTCTCCTCCAGGGCAAAGAACCTTATATTCAGCTGAAAACAAAACAGATTTATGAGCATATGATAGTAGAAACATTTTCAGCACATTTGTTTTTGGAAATCGATCCGATTGTTACAGATAATTTAAATGTAAATTTACAAACTAACCAGCTAGAGATGTTAGGTTTTACTCTATAACACCATCTGTTATTCCATTTCATAACGTAGTTTTCAGTGTAATAGCAAACTTGTTCAGGACAGATAATAAGAATCTGACCAAATAATCTTTCTGAAAGACTAGTAAAGATTTTGATGAAGATCAATGGAAGCCTGTCCCTTGCAAGTCCACAATAAATGCACACCAGTATTTGAGCTACCTGGCTAAATTAGGAAAAAACCCACCAAAGACTTTGCTGTGTTTAAGCCAAGAAAGGCAGACTTACTTGTGTTCACCAGTGGGCAGTGCTCGCAGGGAACTCCCCAGGCTTTGCCCAGGGAGCAGCAGCAGGAAGCCTTGGACACACCCACTCCAATCTCATTGCTGCAGAAGGTGCCACCGTTATCTCCCCGAGTTTTGATGTCCAGGTAGCAGTTGCCAGATCGTGTGTCTATTCACAGTGCACATAATGACAAAAACGTCTTAGGAGACAGCAAAACACAGCACATCCTCTCAGGGTGAGGGACACTACAGATGGCTCCCATTTCTTGCAGGACACCAAAGCAAGTTAAGTTGTGTTGCCCAGGGAGGCCCAGCATTTCCTACTTAGGTAAGTTGTTGGTGCCCCATTCCTTGGCTTTTTTTGACTTTTCAAAAAGTAGGAAATTTACTCATCGAGTCCAAGGGCATGTCAGCCAGGCTTTTTCTCATTTTCACTCACATTTTCCGTCACATTTGTACATGTTTCCAGTTCCAGATATCCACTGCTTTCTCCACTACTTGAGGTTTACAAGCAGGAAAGCATCTACTAAATGTTAGGAATTTCAAACACATTTAAATTTGAGAAGCATCCCTACAACCTCTTAAACAAACAAAACCAAAAAAATATTAGGATTACTAAGCAGCTGGAGCCTAATACAAGAGCATTTCCATTGGTCATGAAGCTGCATCTAGCCAAGTGCACTCAGTGCTCCAAGAGCATGAGTAACTTCATGCCACAACTTCATTTGCCTGCCATCTTGGGGCCAGCTGGATGTGGATTTAAGTTTGCTGAGTTTTAAAATTATCTCCTGCTTGCTGTAAATTGTGGACAGCTCCAACAAGCCCCAGGGGATTGGTTCTGGCAGCAGGGCACTGCTGGCATGCTGCATCAACTCTGGACATGCTCCTGCTGCCCTATTACAGCTTCTAAGCCAGGGGCAGTGGGATGGGAATTGAAGAGCCTGATCAAGCCCTTTCCTGTGACCTGGGAGTTTATTCCTAAGCAGTCAGGCTTTCAGGCTAGCCTCTCTGTGGAACTTCACTTGTAAATAGGGAGTGGTTCCTTACCAACGCATCCAACTCGGGTGGGATTCAGCTCAAAATCAGGAGGGCACTCACAGGTGTAACTACCAGCAGTGTTGATACATGTGCCACTAATGCAGGTTGTAGGATCTGCACATTCATTAACATCTGCAAGAAAAAAACAGCACGTGGTAAGCAACTAAAGACACTAAAAACCATTGATATGGTTGCTGCCATATCAATGATAACCATTGATATGGTCAGGTACCATATGCTGACCATCAAAAAACCATCAGTTACAATATACTGGTCTCCATAAAGCTCTAAAGAATAAACAGCTATTTTAGAAGAAAAGTAGTCTGAGATTAATTCATCATTTCATAGGAAAAAGAAAACCAGTATTTTTCCTGAAAAAACCAATCTATGAACAAGATTTACATAAAGTACTAAAAAAAAAACTTTATGGAAAAATACAAGACAAGGCCATAGCTTACCATCCAGTACTGTACAAGGCACAACACATCTCTGCCAGAGGGATTCTCTCTGATCTGCTTTTCCCCTTCTTAAGGGGATATCAGAGGTGGACAAAGAACAGTAAAGAGAAGCATATAAAAGGTTTGGAGAATTCTGTGTTATACAATAGGGAAGTCTGTATTTTCCTATATCCAGTTTGATTTGTACAGCTTCTTAAAATAATTTCCTAAGAAGCTGACTATGGCAATGACAGAAGATTAAAAAGGACGTTGTTCAACGTTTTACCTGTGCAGTTGCCACCACTTCTGTCCAACTCGTAGCCCACTTCACATTCGCATCGGAAGAGTCCAGGGAGGTTATGACAAGTTCCATAGACACAGATGTTAGGAAGTGAGCACTCATCAATATCTGATTAAGGAACAGGAGGGGAAAAATTAGAGGCTTCCTTATCCTCTTGAGACACAGAGAACTGAAAACATTTTCAGCAGCATGGATCTGGAAGACAACAGCTTCTGCACACCATATAAGACAAGAAAAAGTAACTCGGAAGATTTATGTTGGAGCCTAAGGAATCTAATCCATAATAATTTTTTGGGAAAAAGGCTCCTTCCAGTATCTCTGGAAGCTATGCCAGAAACTATCCTAGCTTATTAGTGGGCTAACCTGACAAGTAGCAATATTAAACATAGCAGAAGGTATGCCTTAATAAAATGAAGTTGATTGTAAATTGGCAGCCATCTGCAGAAAACCAGACACAAGCAAGGGAAAAGCCTGTGCCCAAAGGTGAACTTCATGTTCATCTTCAGGTTTCTGCATTTGACAGATCTAAAGTTTAGCAAGCAGACACTTTGGTGCCTTTTGTACAAATCACTCAGTCTGAATCAGTATTTATGCCACATGCACTGCACAAAGAACAACTAATTTTATACAATAAAAAAGTGTGTGTTTACAAAGGACCTTAAAATACTGCTCTTAGTGTACACATCTGAGACATGAAGGCAAGTCTGTTTTAGCAATAGGAGCTAGCCTCTAAAAAAGCTATTTAAAGTTAGCTAAAAGGTTTGAAAGTAAATTGTTTCATGAAACATTATGAAACCTAATATTGGTTTCGTTTAAAGAAAAACTCACTCTCAAATTATTTCACTAAGTAGATTTCTAAAAAATACACAGAATACTTTTCAAGGGGAAATATCCTTTTTAAAGTGATGTACTTTTGAACTCCATTAAATACGAGTTGGTATGAGTTATTACTATGTCAGATGATAAGGCTGCATCTTCTTGACTGACCTAACTGATTACAGTAAT